>CM042015.1:27456006-28056006 GCA_023525715.1 Cichorium intybus
AGGTGAGACTAAGGTCTACTGTCCAACACTTATACAACAAGTACCAGTCATTCCACCGCTATTTAGCCAAAGAATTCTCATAGGTGATTCGTTAAAAGTCGCCGGAATACCACCGGAAATCCAATTCAGTGACAGCTTTAAAACCTCAAGAGACTTCATAGTTCTGAGAAATTCTGGCAAAGGTCCCGCCAAATTACAACTCGTCAATGAAAGATTTTGCAGTTGAGCTGAATATTGAAGATCGATTGGAATTTGAAAACCAAACTGTACAATCTTGATTTCATCTTGCATCAAATTTACTAACGTGCAAAGTTTGAGCCCACTGGGAAATATGCAACCGGTAATAAAGAACCTGTACAATGATGAAGAACCTGTGCTAAAGCAATTGGGCTGACGTCGGAGAAGATGATGGTGGGGGTGGGGGTGGGTGGTTTTTTATTTTCTATTTTTAAAAAAAACAAAAGGGTGAAAAGAAAAAGAAAAAATAAAATGAAAAGGGCAAAAAAGTCTTTTTATATGGACTTGTGAACTATTTCGATACATTAGGGACCGATTTGTAGGATTATGCAAACGTTAGTGACTCATATAATGAAAATCGGATAGTTGGTTCTCTCTGTTAGTTTTGGGATACTTCGAGGATTGTTTCTGTAATTTACTCTATTTTTTAGTTTTATAATACGTCATGTTATAAATATTAGCATACAAACTAACAATTTTAAAAATAAATTATGCACGCTTTATAAATAACATAATGTATTCTCCGTGAATTAAATATAGTTTTTAACCACAAAAAAACTTTTTTACCACAAAAAATTAATTTTTAACCATAAATTTAACATTTTTACCACTAAAAATTCATTTTTACCCACAAAAAAACATTATTAAGTAACTATAAAAAAACCTCTTGAATTTTCGGAACTCTAGGAGTCCAAAATGATTTTTTTTCGAACTCATTTAAAAAATTAAAAAATTTATTTTCTCATATGCCAAAAGTGCGAATATACAAGCAGTTAATGTACAAAACGTGCATCAACTGCTCTTACATTCACAAAACATCATTTTTACCCACACAAAAATTTATTTTGTAATTTTAAAAATTATTTTTGGAACTTTAATTTTCCAAAAATAAGTTTTTCAATTTAAAAAACATAATTATCTCATGTGGTTTTTACACGATAAATCTAGAGGAAAACATATTCAACAAGAATAAAGTGTGGAAAATAAAAAACTAACCTCATTATACGGGTATTCTTGAGCCATTTTGAGAAAGAAAATAGAGAGTGTTTCGCACGTAGTTGAAATGAGTATGAGGGAAATGAGAAATTTTCTAGCTTTTATACCATGAATTTTCCTAGGTCAGAGGTAATTTTCGTATGTGGGAGGGAATTTTTGTAGGTCGCTCTCCTCACCTGGGAAAGTGCCGGCTATTTTGGTCATTTTACTTATTTTTGACTATTTTTTGGAAAAATTGTATGGGATTAGGCTAAATTTTTCATTTCATGGACGAGTAATTCTTGTGGGGTTTCCTGTTTTTGTATGTTTTTTCTGATTGGAGTACATAAAATATATTTATATTTACATTAGTAGTAGAATGTATTTTGATCAGAGAAATAGTTCTGTAAAGTGTATTTCTTGACTGCAATTGACAATTTTCTACACTTCATCTTCACCTATCTTATCCATTGCTCATAAATTCACTTCAATACAAAACTAAATTTACGTCAAAACCTTTTGATTACACACCCTTGAAAAACGTATTCATTAATCCACGAACTAATAGGGTTTGTTCACACAAATTTAGACATGTTCTTATGGAATATATTTTTTTTACTTTTCAGTTTGTCCGAAATCCGGAGTCCCAAATGTGAGTTCCAAATGTATTCTTTTGTCAGAAATCTAAAACATGTAATTGTTTAATGCAAACATGATGATCGTTTTTCCAAATGTTGAAATAGTTTGTTATTTTGGATTAAGACTTCATTCATAAATGCTATTTTTTGTAAAATATATGTAACGATAATGAATCCTATCATTAATATTTACCAATGATATTCATTGTTTTGATGAAACCATAGCCATTTAATAAATTTTTAACTTTTCAAACACATTGTTTTGCACTAATTGGTTTTATTCGTTGAATGAATCTAGTATATATTTTGGATTATTGATGAGTGCTTGATTTGCTTGCTACGTGAAACCAAACAAAGCATTTTAAAAGAAATGTGTTACGAATGGTTTGGAAAAAAAACAAGACAAATAAATTGGAAGGGCAACTTCAAAAATGTAAAATGTTATATTCTTCCCATTTACTTCTTATGCCCAAGTCGTACAAAATGATATTTCTTACGGGGTGTTTGCGATTATACTTATTAAATTTTTTTTATTAAAAGTGTGTAACGAAGGCAATCCCAACCCCAAGGTTTTGAAAACCGGGCCGATCGTCGAACCGAATGTCTTAGCGGTTGGATGGTTCGAGTGGTTCAACCGGTCTGACAGGTCAAAAAGACTGGATTATTATTATATCATTTTTAAATATGAAAAAACCTACAAAACTAAAATAACAATAAAAATATTAAGTTTACGTAAAAGTCCCGTTCGGTTATTGATTTTTTTGTACAATAGCCACATTATATATATATATATATATATATATATATATATATATATATATATATATATATATATATATATATATATATATATATATCTATATAAATCTTATAATTGAGGCCATTGAAATGATGTGGTTCAAGATAGCTCAAATACTAGCATCACATTCATTTGAAACTCCCACTACAACTCAAGAGCTTTAAAATTTATGTGTACTTACTACTTACAACTTAAGAGTTTTTAACTTATGGTTATTAATTAGTAATGACTTTTTATTTTCCTCATTTATACACATTGTAACTTATATTAATAGTATATAAGCAACTTTTTCTCATAAAAATATACATGTCATTTGAAGAGATTTGTGATTCAAATATGAATGGTTGAAAAAGTTAGTTTGCGGCATCAACGGTTATTGCAACATATCGTGTTTCTAAATCTAAAATGTATGTTGATTTCCGTATATTCTCTTTATATGATTTGTAAGTATTTAATAAGTTTGAAAAAGTTAGTTTCCGACATCGATCAATGATTATTGCAACACGCATTGTTTATATACATAAAATGTATGTTGATTTCTGTATATTCTCTTTGTACAATTTGTAAGTGTTTAGGAAGTTTTATAATACGAATGTTAAAATAGATGTTTTAGTATTTTTATGGTATTAAAATTATTTTAATGTTAGATAAATGTTATTATTATACACAATACAATAAGGTTTTTTTCATCTTCATATGAAATTTTTTATTTTCAAGATTGAAATAATGATGGATTCTATTTCTTATTAGTTTGATAATCAATATGATGAAAGATGTATTATCTCTATTTCATCTCTCTTGATTCTTAATATGATTGAGTTAAATATTTAAGTTTTTGAAATATTGCAATGTATTGATTTATTTGAATGAAGAATAATGTTATTATCAATAGATTATCTATTGACTTGATTTGCCAACATGTTGGTCAAATAATTATTAGCTTTGTTTGATCGTTCTTGAGTTATGAATTTATTTGTTTTCATTATGATCATTGTTACATTTTTAACATTAATATTATATTTATTTCTTATAATGTTTTATTGATGTTTTTAGATTGAATGATATAGCATGGTTAAGATTGTTGAGCAAAAAAAAACTACTAATTTAAAACATAGTATTAATATAATAGAAAAACTACTAATCTAAAACTTAAGAAAAATATAATAGAAAAATAATAAAACTTTATAAAATATGATATAAATATAATTAGTTATTTTATGCACCGAATTCATTATAAAATGTTATCTAAAATAAATGATCAAAATCATCTATCATCTATCATCGTTATCATTATCATTACCATAACTATCATTATATCATTATCTTATCATTATCAGTATCATCATATAATAGATGTATTTAAATGTATAAATCATATAATAGAGGTATTAAAATGTATATGGTTGGAGATATGAATCATACTTGCACTATATTCATTTGAAACTTACAAAACTCTTCAACTTTCCACTAATTAATTACAATCATTCAAGAGTTTTTGGCTTCCATAATAATAATATTAAGTAGTCTATTTAAGATGTTATAATTTATGGGTATCAAATGATGATAGTTGAATAGGTTTTAAGTTTTATAAATTAATCAATTAAGCACTCCATGAAATGTTTTTAACTAAAATATATTATATTGATTATTTTTTTTTTGACTTTTAAGTAGTATATAGAAATAAAAGCATATGGTTTGATAAAAATAATTATCTCTTATATATTAATTTCAAAACTTTTATTTAATTAAATTAATTATATTTGATTAAATCGTTATCTTTCTTTATTTTTATATTTATCTTTAAAATCTTTATAATTATTATAATAAATATCTTACAATTCAACGTGGTTCAGGATATGTCATCTATCTTGAACCATGTTCTTTTGAAACTACTAAACTCTTCAACTTAGTCTACTTAATGGTTAGTAATTTATATTGGTTAATCATAAATAAAAACCTTTCAATTCTCAACTAATTAATTACTACAACTTAAGAGTTTTTCTAACTTATGATATTTAATCGGTGATTATGGTTAATATAGATGTATATATAGTTTATTGAGATAAATTAATTTTCTTGGCTTAAAGAATGAGATGAAGGAAAATAAGACTTGAAACGTATTTATATATTTTGCTAACATCCCTTGAGATTTCGTGCTTTAGTTTCATTATTTACTAACTTATCTCAATATTTTTTTTCTAGGTATTTATGTGTTCATCGGATGAAAAAGAGAAATATAGAGAACTTTTTTTTCCATGGTGTTATATGTATATCAAATTCATAAAAGTTCATACTACGATACTATTCAGTAGACAAAAGTGATTCTTTTTTCCTTAATTATCAATTAGAGTTAGTTATGTTTAAAGAGAGTCTTTAAGTTTGATTTTGTGAAATTATTTATAAGTCAAAGTATATTGTTAGTTTTTATAATAGATAGGGTAAACAATGAAATGTAATGTTTTGAATGTAACTAAATAATAAAATCTGTAAAAGTTCTTATCCATTACCTTTAATGAAACTCATGAAGAAAAATTGGCATAATAATACAATTCTTTCTCAATGGTAACATTTGTAATATTATTACTATGTTTATTTCTATTTTATTTTAGATGTTGAGCTAATTCATGTTATGACATTTTCTTATGTTTTAATTACACTATACATATATAATACAAAATTACTATTGTATGTTTTATTGATGTTGGTTAAATTAACATGTTGATAACACTATAATTATATTAAATATATGATTATGATATTGTGTTTGAGTTTTGTGATGAAAATTTTATAATTGATACATGATATATATTGTAATGACATATTTATAATTAAACCTATGCATTTTCATTAGATATTATGTTTTCAGATTCTTATATGATATGCCAATATCTTTTACCAAATATATTTTATTCCTGCGCAACGCGCGGGGATACGCCTAGTATATATATATATAATAGATGTAATTCAAATCATTGTGGTTTAATATAAATTAATTCTTTGAACCATATTCATTTGAAACTCCTTCAACACTTCAACTTCCAACTAATTAACATCTACACTCACGAGTTTCTCTAACTTATATCTTAAATCCACATTAATTTGACAAACAAACTTAATTACATGAAAATTATATTTTAATACTAAAACTCTTCAAATTTCATCTAATTGATCATATTCATTTGAAGCTCCCTCAACACTTCAACTTCCAATTAATTAACATCTACCACTCAAGAGTTTCTCTAACTTATATCTTAAATCCACGTTATTTTTACAAACAAACTTAATTACATGAAAATTATATTTTAATACTAAAACTCTTCAAATTTCATGTGATTAATCACTACATCTCAAGAGTTTTATAACTTATGGTATTGAATTGGTACTTATGACACCTATTGTTTAGTGGATGTATATATAGTTGACATAGCTAGATGATGTTGTTAAACTTTAGAGAATAGCATGGAGGAGCTTATGAGAAAGAAGTACACGACTTTAGAAGATGCCATTTTGTATAAGTCAACATGTTTATTAATGGTTTTTGTTATTGTTCGTGTGGTGTTCTTAAGAGCTACAATGGAGATTCCGAGTCCGATGAATGTATTTACGAAAAGAGACATATATATGAAATATGAAGATGTTAAATGTAGGTAAATATGAGCATGATCATTTTTTTATTTCATATAAGTATTGTTTCTTGAGAAATACAAAAATAGAAGTTGAATTTATTTTTTATATTTTACAAAGATAAAAAATAATTAACCTTATACTATATTAAGTTGATCTTTTAATATATAAAACTTCTTTATTATTCCAATTCTAATGCTAACACTTTAAATTTGAACACAATATACTTATTTATTAGTTTAGATATCTCGTTCTATTGCATTAGAACCAGAACTTCTTTCTTCAGTGGACGGAATGGTTGGATCTGTTTGAACTTGTTCGTTGGAAGATGTTGAAGGCGATGGAGCTGATGTTGCTGTGACTTGTTGAATAGCTTCAAGAGATCGAATCACTTCAGCATTGATGGCTGTTTCTCTAGGATCGAAGAGAAGATCATAATCAACTTCGACTGCTCTGATTGGTTGATGGCTTGCTGGCATATCAGCTTCCATTACATAGAGAATGGCTTGAGCTTGTTTCCTCCAGAGATATTGATCATCAAATTCAACGTCGAAGCTCTTTTAAATCACTCTTGTTCTCCTGTTTAATACACGATAAGCAAAAAATTTTGATGAATAACCTATAAAAATGCCTTCATCACTTTTAGGCACGAATTTGCCCAAGTTATCTCGATTGTTATTGATGAAACAACGACAACCAAAAATTTGAAAAAATTTAACATTGGGTTTTCTGCCATTTAACACTCATCTGGAGTCATCATCAATCTTTTGTTAATAATTGAACGATTTTGTACAAAACATGCAGTCGCAACGGCTTCTGCCAAGAAAGATAGAGGCAGATTGGCGAAATTCAACGTGGATCTGGCTGCTTCAGCTAAAGTTTTGTTCCTCCTTTCGACCACACCATTTTGTTGCGGTGTGTAAGGAGCAGAGAATTTATGTTTAATTCCTTTTGAAATAAGGAAGTATTCTAGTTGATGATTGTTGAATTCAGTTCCATTGTCACTTCGGATTCTTCGGACCGGCAGTTGAACTTTTAGCTCTATGGAAGTGATGAATATTTTGAGTTCCAAGAAAGTATCCGATTTCAATCTTAGAAAGAAAACACATGTGAAATGAGAGAATTCGTCCACAATAACTAAGATGTACTTCTTGTGATTTAAGCTTGCAACGACTGATGGTCCACAAAGATCAATATGTAACAGCTCCAAAGGATTTGAGATACTGGAGTCTGAGATGGACTTATAAGGCTTCTACTTCTGCTTTCCCAGTGCACATGCAGCACACAGATTCTCGTTATCAAACTTCAGAAGAGGAATTCCACGAACCATTTCTCCCGTGACAAGTTGATTCATGTACCGAAAATTAAGATGTGCTAATTTTCGGTGCCATAACCAACTTACCTCAGAATGAGCTTTTGAAAGTAGACACAGCCGAGGTTTTCCAAGAAAAAGAGAAATGTCGAGTGGAAACATTGTATTTCGCCTTAGAGGTTTCACAAGACAGTTGTCTTTGATTTTTGTCATTATATAGCTGAATTAGTTGTCGAATTCCACTCAACGACCAGCACATACTAATTGCCCTACGCTCACAAGATTGTGCTTTAGACCAAGAACATAGGCAACTTTCTAAATTGTGAAATTCCCATTTTTGAGCACTCTGTATCCTTTGATGATACCGTTTTCGTCATTCCCAAAAGTGACAAAACCTCCGTTGTTGACTGCGCGGTAGTCTCTTAGGAATTCGACTCTTCCAGTCATATGCATGGAACAGACACTATCAATTAACCAGTCGTCGTCATGTTCCTCTTCACATAACTCCTGAAAATTAAACGGTTAGTTTTGGCACCCACACTTGCTAGGGGCAAACGGATTTTCCAAACTTGAAAGATTTAAAAGTCTCTTTGGTGGTCTTGTCTTAACAGAAGTTTCAATTTCTTTGTCGTGAAATGTTGTGTTAGAGGTTCGAGATTTTGAGATTGGGACTTTGACAACCCATCTTTGAACAATTATCTTTGTGATCTTGTGAGAAAGATTTTTGTCTTGTTTGAAAAAGTTTATGGACTTGTCTTTAAAAGAAGTTGCTGCTGAAAAAGGTTTTGAAATAAGTTTACAACATTTGCAGCAAATTGTGTTTTGGACACGTTTCAAAATTTTCGGTGCGGTTAGTTTTTGAGAGAAATTTGAATACTTTTCTTAAACTTTTTGATCATTTAAAGGAGCCTTTCCTTTTTGTAAGTCCTTTTGAGCTAAGTTGGAATTTTGAGAAACATTTTGTGCAACATTTGTAGATTTCATATCGCTTTGTTGCTGCAAGGCTCTTTTGGGTGAAACAGAATATCTGGCATCTTTTGAGGATCTTTGTTGAGAATTTGATTTAGGTGAGATGGATCTCTTTCGCTCAGTTTCATGATTCACTAGTGTTGAGATAATAGAATTTGTTGTTTTCTCAGCATGGACAGCCTTGGGAATGTCCAAAACGTTCGTGGTTTGTTGATAATGAATAAAGTTGTTTCTGTTGGAGTTAAAAAATTTTCTGCGATCCTCCATCATGTACTAGATTTGACCAATAGCATGTCAGTTTACTCTCGGAGTTTTGAGTATGCCTTCGTAAATGTATGGAGCCTTGTGAGAGTGTTTGGTTTGTGCAGAAATGACCTTTTTCAGAGAGATGGACTTGGATATGGTGGATGAGGTGAAGTCGTTTGATTTTCTGTAAGTTAGTTGATTTTTGGATTGACTGTAAAAACAAATTTTCTTCTCCTCTATGGCATGGGATCAAGGTGATCGAACATCTTTTCTGTTTAATGTAGGTTTTACTCCATTCTTAGTTAAATGTTGTCCTTTTCCCCTTTTAAAAATCTCTATTGGAGAGGAAGAGTCAGATAAAGAATCATTTAAAATTTCGCTCTCTTCCTGAGTTGTTTTTACATTTTTGATTGGCATGATTTTGTTTGAAGTAAAAGTCTGTTGAGTTGTTTCTTTTGAAGGTTTTAGAAGATTCTGCTATAACACACCAACATATGTCTTGTTTCCCAAGTCAGATGTCCCAGCAGTAATATTTGGTGGTTTATCAGCAGTTGGACTTGTGATTCTTATCTTATTAAAACCGGCTTTGATAATGATTTGATTTTTCGAACAATTTTCCATCTCAATCTCTTCATCAAATTTCTCTTCGTTTGAGTTGTCCTCCACGTCAGCTTGACATGGTTCAAACTCTACAACAATACAGTTGCCTTTTAGTTTTGAGAAGAAAGAATTTTGATGAGAAGAGGTTAAGGGACCATCAATAGGGACTGAGGTCATGTGTCTTGGCAAAAATGGGACAGAAGATGTTGACAACTTACTACTTTCAACAGTGTCAACATGTTGACTGTTGGTCTCCGAAAAATATGAAATGGGTATTTTAGCTCCTTCATTTGATACCGAGGCTTCAACCTCAGAGTCATTTGATTGAGTTTAGGTCAAAGCTTGAGTCAAGTCTAAGTCGTTTGTATCATCTTTTAAGTTTGTGGGATACTTAAAGAATAGACTCTGTTTAGAATGTGTTGGGTAATTTTTGTTTTTGGATGTTCGAGCCCATCCCTAATTGAATGTGTGTGTGTATGTGTGTGTGTGTGTGTGTGTATATATATATATATATATATATATATATATATATATATATATATATATATATATATATATATATATATATGAGGCTTCAATCACACAACACAAAAAAACACAAGAAACACATAAATATATCACGGTATTCGTGAGTTAGTATTTTGTGCATAGTCCAGTTTGGCAGCCAAAAATGCCAGTGATATTTTCTTGTGAGTGGTCAGACTACAAGTGCAATTAGCCTTGTATGACTGTAATTTTCTTGATGTTAATAAAATCCTATCTCTCTCTCTCTCTCTCTCTCTCGTTCGCTCATGAATTAGCCGATCAGACAGATCGTGTGAACCACGTTAAATTTTGTGTTCTGATTTTACAGTTTTAGTTTGCAGTTATTCTCGTTTTATTTCTGCTTGTTTTGCCAGAATCGTTTATCGTTTGTCGGAGTGCCTAACTTGTTTTGTTATTCCCAACAAACTAGTATCAAAGCTATTGCTGAAGATGGGAAAGTTAAGATCGACAAGTTTAAAGGTCACGATTTTGGTTTCTAGAGATTGCAAATCAAATATTACCTCTACCAGAAAAAATTACACGAACCATTGTTCGGAGAAAAACCTGAAGCGATGAAACAATGAAACAGGAGGAATGAGACTTATTAGACCGGGAGGCACTTGGTGTAGTAAGATTATCATTGGCAAAGAATGTAGCTTACAACATTGTCAATGAGAAGACTACTTACAGTTTAATCAAGGCGCTATTTAATATGTATGAAAAACCTTCGACGACAAATAAGGTTTTTCTGATTAGGCAGCTAGTAAATTTGAAGATGAAGGAGGGTGGCTCGGTAACCGATCATGTAAAAGAATTCAATTCAATCATCTCGGGATTGATCTCGGTTGATATTGGATTCGAGGACGAATTCGAAGCATTGCTGCTATTATCATCTTTGCCCGAAAGTTGGTCCGGTATAGTGACAGCAGTTAGCAGTTCAGTCGAAAGTGCTAAACTGACATTCGAAGGTATTCGCGATTTAATCCTTGGTGAGGATGTGCGATGACAGAGTGCCGGAGAATCTTCCAGTAGTCTCTTAAGTACAGAAGACAGAGGAAGAAGGTCCAAAAAAGGAGGCGGTGGTAGAGGAAGATCGAAGTCAAGAAAGAGAGCTGGTTAGAATAACAGGAAGGATGTTACCTGTTGGAACTGCAAAGAGAAAGGTTACTTCCAAAATCAGTGTCCAAAGCCTTCGGCAGACAAAGGCAAGAAGGAAGTAAATATGGCAGTACACTCTGAAGATAATGCGCTCATTTGCTGTGTCGAAAACTCAACAGAATCCTGGATCATGGATTCTATGTGTATCGTTCCATGCTAGTCACTCCAGAGAAGTAATGCAGAATTTTAGGTAGTACAAAGGAAAGTTCAGACTAGAAGACATCAAGATCCTGGATATTAGAGGTGTTGGGGATGTGGTCCTCAACACGACTTTAGGTACGAATTGGACTTTGAAGAATGTCAAAGTTCATTCCAAACTTGAAGAGGATGTTAATATCCGTGGGGCAGCTTGATGATGAAGGTCACCATGTTACATTTGGTGATCATCGATGGAATGTGACAAAGGGGAATTTAGTTGTTGCTAGAGGACAGAAGCGGGCTACACTTTATGTGGTGGAAGTTTCTGATGGCAAAGCACACGCTGTTGAAGAAGTTGGGGCATCCACTCAATGGCACCAAAGACTTGGGCATATGAGTGAGAAGGGAATGAAGATGCTAGTTTCCAAAGGAAGAAGACCAGATCTCAAGACCGTGACAGTTGATTTCTGTGAGCCATGTGTTCTTCGTAAACAGAAGAAAGTTACTTTGATGAAGATTGGTCATCCGCCCAAGTCCGGGAAGCTGGAGCTAGTTTATCCAAATGTCTATGATCCCACTTCAGTTTCTTCCGTGGGAGGATCCTGATATTAATTATGCCACGTTCATAGACGATCGCACAAGGAAGGTTTGGGTTTATTTCTTGAAGCATAAGTTTGAAGTTTTCGGCACTTTCAAGAAATGGAAAGCTACTGTAGAAAATGAAACATACTTGAAGATCAAGTGTTTTAGATCAGACAATGGGGGCGAATACGGTAGCAAAGAATTTGTTGATTACTGTGCTGACCAAGGAATCAGAATGCAGAAGACGGTTCCAGAGACACCTCAGTAGAATGGAGCAGCTGGGAGGATGAATCGGACATTGAATGAGAGGGCTAAAAGCATGAGACTGCATGCAGGTTTACCCAAGATGTTTTGGGCAGATGCGGTCAACACAACAACGTATTTAATCAATAGAGGACCTTCAGTCCCCATAGGGTTCAAGATTCCAGAATAGGAATTGCAAGGTCGTGAGATTTCTCTCAAACACTTGAAGGTTTTTGGTTGTGTCTTATATGTCAAAGTTAAAGACTCAGAGAGAGACAAGCTAGAGGCAAAGGCAAGGAAATGCACCTTTATAGGCTATGGGTTGGATGACATGGGGTACCGCTTTTGGGATAACCAAAATAAAAAGGTTATCAGAAGCCGAGATGTGGTGTTCAACGAGAATGTCCTATACAAAGATGAACTTGCAAAGAGCTCAGGCAGAAACAAGCAACCAGAGAAAGCAGAGAGTCAAGTAGAGTTTGAAGAGATCTCTAAAGATGACATTGTGAAACCTTTCAATACTCCAGAGATAGGTGAAAGTTCAGGAAGCAGTGGGAGCTCTGATGTATATGGAGATAGTGAGAGCACAGATGACAGTAGTTCTAAAGACGGGGTTGCATATGATGCAAATACCTCAACTCGTACTGTTCGTAGATCCACTAGAGTACGAAGACCTACAATTAGGTATTCTCCTTCAGGTATTACTTGTTGTTGACTGAGAATGGTGAACCTGAGTCCTATCCAGAGGCCTTGAGGATGAAAGATTCCATACAGTGGAAGAAGGCTATGGAAGACAAGTTGAGCTCACTTGACAAGAACCAGACTTGATCCTTAGTCAAGCTCCCAGCAGGGAAGAAAGGACTGTAGAACAAGTGGGTGTTTCGGGTTAAGGATGAGATTGACGGCAGTAAAAGATACAAGGCACGATTGGTGGTCAAGGGGTTCTAACAGAAAAGGGGGTTGATTATAATGAGATTTTCTCCCCAGTTGTGAAGATGACTACAATAAGAATGGTCTTGGTAATTGTAGCCTCTGAAGATCTCCATCTAGAGCAGCTAGATGTGAAAAAAACTTTTCTCCATGGCAACCTAGAAGAAGACATCTACATGGTACAACCAGAAGGTTTTCCTACAGTTGGTAAGGAAAATATGGTGTGCAAGTTGAAGAAAAGTCTGTATGGATTGAAGCAAGCTCCAAGACAGTGGTACTTGAAGTTTGATATCTTTATGCAAAGGAGTGGGTATCGCAGATGTGAGATGGATCACTACTGTTACTTGAAGAAATTCAGCTCCTCATATATCATCTTGTTACTATATGTTGATGACATGTTGATTGCTAGATCTGACATGCAAGAGATCAACAAGCTTAAGAAGCAGTTGTCCAGAGAGTTTGAGATGAAGGACCTAGGGACTGCTAACCAGATATTGGGCATGAGCATAGCCAGGAACAGAGATATCGATACATTAAACTTTCGCAAACGAAGTACATTAAGAAAGTTTTAGAAAAGTTCAGCATGGCAGATGCCATGCCAGGAGTACACCTTTGGGAAGTCAGTTGAGACTCTCAAAGAAGCAATCCCCAAAGACGAAAGAAGACAGAGAACAGATGGCTAAAGTTCCTTATGCATATGCAGTTGGTAGCTTGATGTATGCAATGGTATGCACCAGACCAGATATTGCTCATGCAGTGGTAGTTGTGAGCAGGTTTATGTCAAATCCTGGAAGAGAGCATTGGGAAGGAGTAAAGTGGCTGTTACGCTACTTGAAAGGAACATCTGAGATTGCCCTATGTTTCAGAAGAGAGGGGGTGGTCTTAGAAGGGTTCGCCGATCCATATTTGGGTGGATGCACGGATTCGGGAAAGAGCACAACAGGTTATGTGTTCACAATCGGAGGTACATCAATCAGTTGGATGTCCATGTTACAGAAGAGTGTTGCTCTTTCAACCACAGAAGCATAGTACATGGCTATTGCAGAAGCAGCCAAAGAGCTTATATGGTTGAAGATCTTTCTATCAGAACTTGGAATGCAACAGGAGGATTGTGTACTGCATTGTGACAACCAGAGTGCAGTTTCATTCGACAGTTAATCAATGATGGAACTTTGAATCTGAAGAAAATCCTTGGAACGAAGAATCCAGCAGATATGTTCACTAAGGTGGTTACCATAGAGAAGTTGAAGTTTTGTATGACTTCCTCTGGCCTTTCAGAAGTTTGAATAAGGGGTATGGCAAAGAGAGAGATATGTTCAAAATCTTCAAGTTGGAGATTGTTAGGTGAATTTAAAAAAAAATTCACATTTGTTGGTGAGTCAAAGACTGGGTCAAAGTTGGCCAAAATCTTTTGAAATATGATCCTCTTGATTATGGCAAAATTTACACTCATGTGTGTGTATGTGTGTATATATATATATATATATATATATATATATATATATATATATATATATATATATATATATATATATATATATATATATATATATATATATATATATATATATATATATATATATATATATATATATATATATATATATATATATATATAGGAGGCTTCAATCACACAACACAAAAAACCCAAGAAACACATAGATAGATATATCATGGTATTCGTGAATTAGTCTTTTGTGCAGAGTCCATTTTGGCAGCCAAAAATGCGAGTGATATTTTCTTGTGAGTGGTCAGACTACAAGTGTAGTTTAGCCTTGTATAACTATAATTTTCTTGATGTTAATAAAATCTTCTCTCCCTCTCTCTCTCTATATCTCTCTCTCTCTCTATCTCTCTCTCTCTCTCGTTCGCCCGTGCATTAGCCGATCAGACAGATAGTGTGAACCACGTTAAATATTATGTTTCGATTTTACAGTTTTAGTTTGCAGTTATTCTCATTTTATTATCGCGTGCTTTGCCGGAATCGTTTGTCGAAATGCTTAACTTGTTTTGTTATTCTCAACAAAAGAGTATACCACACAAAGAAATGAAAGTGCCTTACTACTTCTTACATTTAGGCCAATTTTGCACATGGTTTATTTAATGTGTACGGTCTGGAATATAAAATAAGTGTCTAACGATTTAATACCTTTTGGCATATCTTTCACATTTGAACAAGTTATTCGGCTAATAATCATTCTCTTTATCTTCTCAAAATAGTGAAATACCATATAAATATAGCGTTATTATTTAAAGAAAAAAACAAGTGAAAGAATCAGCGAGTGAGCAAAAATCATTAGGCCATCCGGAGTGCAGCAAAAATCATTAGGCCATCCGGAGTGCAGCATGAGGGGGTGTCCGACGTCGTGCGACGTCGCGGGGAACACCCCTCCCCCCCCCCCCCCCCCTTGACAATACCATGCGATTTATAAAAAAAAATTTAAGAATGTGTTTGGTTACAGAAAATTTTCTAGTTTTTCAAAAAAAGAAAAAATTAAGAGTGCGTTTGATTTGCACGGTATTTGGCTCAGCTTAACAATACCATGCGATTTATAAAAAAAAAATTTTAAGAGTGCGTTTGGTTACAGAAAATTTTCTAGTTTTTAAAAAAAAATTTAGGAAAAATTAGAAAACGCGTTTGGCTAATCAAAATTTCCAAAATTACAAAGAACTTGGAAAACTCAAAATTGTTGTTTTCAACAGTTTTCTAATTTTTTAAAATGCGTTTTTTAAATGTTCTAAAACGGAAAATGAAAACACAAATAGTTTAACCAACAAGTTTTCTACTGAAAATGAAAATGAAAACTTCACTACATTTTCCGAAAAAGTTTTCTAGAAAATTGAAAACAGTTTTCCGCAACCAAACACACCCTAAGATGCGTTTGGTTACTGAAAATTTTTTAGTTTTCCAAGAAATTTTCTAAGAAATAATAAAAAATTAGAAAACGCGTTTGGTTAATCAAAATTTCCAAAAATTTTCTACAAAATGAAAAGTTTCCGTTTTCCAAAATTAAAAAAAAAAACTTGAAAACTCAAATTTGTTGTTTTCCACATTTTTCAAATTTTCTAAAACGAAAAATAAAAACTCAATTAGTTTAATGAAACACATTTTCTACTGAAAATAAAAATAAAAACTCCACTTCATTTTTCAAAAATATTTTCAAAAAAATTGTCACAACCAAACACACTCCAACTATTTTGAAAATCATTTTACTTGAACCCGGTTTTGGACCCCAACCACCTAACCTAACCTACACGATTTATAAACCCGCACCACTATCGACCCGTTTTCCTTTTACTAAACGGTGAAATTGAAAATTTTGAAACCCAATTTTACCCATTCACCCTGTCACTTTCTCTCCCGCTCAATCCATCGTTAATCCACCATGCACTTCCACCATCGCCGCTCACTTCCGCCACCGCGGCCTCCGTTTTTGTCTCTACTCTCTCTTCCTCCCTCAACTTCACAACACAGGTATGCTTCTTCACCCATTGACCTAAGTCGTTTTGTCCTTGTTTTCTCCCTTCCACCCCTTCGCACCGTGTTCCGAGTTCGCACATACACTTACGAACTCACACCTTCACATCCACGACCTTTATTTTCTCACCTCTCGCGATTAAGCTACATACCGTATCGATCTGCGCTTTTATTTGTTTGTAATATCGATTGGTTGTGCCTGATGTATTATATTTTTTATAATCATAATTTGTGTCTGCAGCCGAAAAAGGTGGAACCGATTTTTCTTTGATTCTCATGAAATCGAAACCCTAAATCCCTGAATTACGGTATTTCATATTTCATAGCCTAAAGTGGATCCATAACACTCAATGCTTATATGCATACCCTTGCTTGAACTGATTTTAGTGACTGGAATTTATTTACATATCGTAAATTTGAAACTAATTATGGTTAGTTACAGTTGGATGATTTCCTTTCCTCCCATTACAGCCCACATTCTTCCAAATCCCTAGCCAGATTAAATTTCTAACCCTAAATTTCTTTTCAATTCTTGCAGGTTTGACTCTCACTTCATCACATTACATTGCAACAAAGTTTCTGCGCATCATCAGACACAATTTCATCCTTCCAGTTCGATATTCTTAGCTCAACTTTGATTAACATTTAGGAATTGTGAGTTCTTTTATCCTTAATTATTGTGTGACTAATAATTCAATGGTTTAACCAGGATGGATGCTACTTTACTGATAGTTGGATGCATAGCGTACAACAGTTTGTTGTTTCTTTTTTGGTTCCCAGGAGGACTTGCAAACATTGGGAAGATTGATGGCATTTGGCTGTTCATCCATGCTGACATAACTGCCCTATACATCTCCATGGCTGTATTACTTGTAGGAACGACTGTGGGACACACATTCTGGAAAAAGATCAAGGAGCATGTAAAAAAAGCTTTGGGTATTGCACTTATCGCTATGGCAATAGCTGTTCATCAGATTGTACTCATAGTGATAGGTAATGACTTCTGGTTGAGGCTCTTTGTTAATGGAGTCGGTGTTTTGTCCATGGGTTTCATTTGTTTATCGATCTTCATACTCTGGGTATGGTGAGAGGTAGATTATTAGGCTGTTAAGTATCAGCACTAGCTGATCATCAGTGTCAGCTGATCACTTATCAGCACACTAGAATCTGGTGTTGTCAAACCAGAGAATTACACGCTGCTACTGATGAGTTCTTCAGAAGTCTATCAGTTGAAGCGTGCTTTGTACTTATCGTATTTTTGTAGTTTATCTAGTTTCCATACTTATCATATTTATTGTTGGGAGTTCCCTGAATTCTAGGGATACTCCAAATATATGTAGCATAGAGATTGTATAAATGCATAGCTAGGGTTTTTGTAATTGTAACTTGATTAATCAATCAAAAGGATCTCTGTGTGAGATCAAACGTTTCTGTGTGAAAATATTCTCTTGTTCTTGTTCTTATTCTTGTTTGATCGATCCTTATAATCCAACAACTGGTATCAGAGCAGTTTCTTTATCATTCAAGAATGTCTTCCTCGTTCTCTTCCACTTCCAGCAACAAGATTCCACCATTCGATGCCAACAACTTTTGTATGTGGAAAAGCAAAGCCCTTATGGTTCTTGAAACCATAGACTATCACATGCCAGAAATCCTGAAAAACGGACCTTACGTTCCCCACTTCACTGTCACCAAAGATGGCGTTCCTGGTGAGAAGAAGGCCACCCTTGTTCATGAATTCACTGAAGATGACAAGCGTCTTGTCAATCTTGACACTCGGGCCAGAGCTGCTATTGGTAACTCTCTTCCATATGAAGTCTATCATCTGGTTCAAAACTGTCTATCTGCTAAAGAGATGTTGAGCACTCTCACTGTTGCCTTCGAAGGCACTGCTGAGGTGTTAGCTGCACAGGAGAACATCCTGAATCGAAAGTACGAACACTTTTTCGCCTACAAGAATGAAACCATCACCCAAACGTTCAATCTATTCAATTGTCTGGTGAATGACATGAGAAGATTCAATATTGTCAAACATGACTCTATCCTTGTCCTCAAATTCCTCGACTCTCTAGATGATAAATGGGAGCATCACGTCGATGTTTTGAAAAATAGTGAGAAGATTCGGACCATGGATCTTCAAAGTTTGCTTGGTAATCTCCGCAGTTATGAGGAGATTAAGGCACAGAGAAAGGAGGTCATGAGAGACAGTCAGCGTGAAAGATCCGCTGCCTTATTCTCAAAGAATCAGGGGAAAACTGAGTCTGAGGATGCTGCTGATGAAGAGTTAGATGCTGAAGACGAAGAATTCAAGCACATGGCAGACCTTGCATCCCAAGCAGCACTGATTGTGAAGCAGTTCACAGTATAAGGACAATATATGCAATGGGGCTCAACGTTCCTCTGGTGGTTCAAAACCGAACTTCTCCAACTTCAGGAAGTCCATCAGCGATAGTGCTAAACCTACTGGGGACAAGAAGAATGATGGAAAATGCTTCAACTGCGGAAGTACTAAGCACTTTGCTAAGGAGTGCAATGTGAAGAAAGGTGACTCAAAGGATGAGTCGTATGAAGTCAAATACAAGAGACTCATTGCCTCTCTCAAAGGCAAAATCTGGGATCCAAAGTGCTGATCGCTGAAGAAGAGAAAGAAAAGTGGGAAGAGGAGGCTGATTCCTCTGATGATGAAAATCAGAATGTTTGTCTGATGGCTGTGACTGGCGGGTCTACTGAAGAGTTAAGCAGCAGTACCAGTGCTGTTGATGCTGACACTGTCAAAGATTATGACTCCTCTGTGTATCAGGTCAATAACTTTGTTAATTTGTCTTTAAATGGAAAAATAAAAGCTTTTGAGTACTTGCGTGTTTGTCAATAACTTTGTTAATTTGTCTTTAAATGGAAAAATAAAAGCTTTTGAGTACTTGCGTGTTTGTCTTGAGAACTCTAACTTTAACAGACACCATCTGACTCTTGAAAATGAAAAACTGAAAGTGAAATTGAAAAACAAATATCTTGACTATTCTAAATTAAAATTTGAATGTCGTGATCTCATCTTGTCCAGCAAACTTCTTTTTGAGGAAAAACAAACTGCTGAAAATGAAACTAACAACATTCAACAGATCATCAAAAATTGGACTCACTCTCATAAAAGGGTCTCCAAAATGATTAATGATCAGATATCTTTTCAGGCCACCAAAATTCTTGGTGGAGATTTTGAAAATGCTGTTAAGATTTTTAAAAAGGTTGAAACTGAACCTGCTTTTCCTTCAAAAGAGGAATTGATTGAGGATTTCAAACATAAATTTGTTTCATCTGGTTGTCAAAAAGAAACGGAACTTATTGAGAAACATTGTTCTATTAACAAGGAAGGAGATATTAATGTTCAAACTAAAATCAGTGCCACTGATCCCTCCTTAAAGGGAAGTGAACAGGAAAATGTTGGTGTTAGTACTAAAAATCTCATCAGATTTCCAATCTCTGATGGTGAATTTCATGCCGTAAAAAACATTGCCTGTGAAGCTCCTGAGTGTCACACATCTGTTGATGCCTCTGATGATTCTAAAAAGAAATTTACCTTTTCAAAAGCTATAAATAAATTCAAACTTTCAAAAACTAAGAAGTCTAAACCCATCAGAACCTGTTATAGATGTGGTGATTCATCTCATATGGCGGATCAGTGCACATTTGAGTCAAGATCTGACAAGAAGATAAACATAGCTACTCGCTGTGATAAATGGACCAAAAAGGAAAACTCATTAAACTGTCTACCATCTGAATGTTATAATATCTTGTCGTGTTTCAAACCCATTTCCAAATGGGTTCACTAAGGTTCTCACGTGTATGTTAGTAACTGCAGGGCCAGGAAAACATTTGGTATCTTGACAGTGGGTGCTTTCTTCATATGACTGAATACAAGTCACTGTTGGAAGATTTTGTGAAGAAAAATGGCCCAGTAGTTACATATGGTGACAATAGTCATGGACTTACCAAAGGCTATGGCACCATTCGTTGTAAATATGTACAGTTTTCTAATGTTTCGTATGTTAAAGGTCTTAAACATAACCTTATCTCCATCAGTCAGATGTGTGATGCCGATTATGATGTCTGTTTCAACAAGAGGGAAGGAAATATCATAAATGCTGCCAAAGAAGTGGTTCTCTCTGCCAAACGCTGTGATGACATCTATATACTGGATATGTTCTCTGCTGATCAATCTCTAAAGAGGTGTTTCTTTTCACGAGCACAATCTCACATCAACTGGCTATGGCACAAGCGTTTGTCACACTTGAACTTCAAGAATATCTCAAAGATCTCCAAAAACAAACTGGTTCGAGGCATTCCTAAGATGAACTTTGTCAAAGACAAAGTGTGCTCAGCATGTGAGAAAGGTAAACAGGTCAAAGCCTCTTTTAAATCTAAACAGTGTTCCTCCATTGTGTCTCCTTTCAGTTTGATACATATGGATCTGTTTGGAGCTATTCCTGTGGCTTCACTTGCTGGCAAGAAGTATTCACTGGTAATTGTAGACGAATACTCTCGATACACCTGGGTTATGTTCCTAAGGAATAAAAGTGATGCTGCTGCTGAAATCATTTCACTGATCAAGCAATCAGAAGTTCTCTCCGATCTTAAGGTGAAGCAGCTGAGAAGTGACCATGGCACAGAGTTTCGCAATCAAACTCTGGAAGACTTTTGCGAAGAGAAGGGTATCTTACAAAACTTCTCTGCTGTGAGAACTCCTGAACAGAATGGTGTTGCCGAATGAAGAAATCGAACTTTAATTGAAGCTGGGAGAACAATAGTGGTTAATGCTGGTCTCCCTTTGTCTTTTTGGGCTGAAGCTGTAAACACCGCCTTCTATACTCAAAACCGATCCATCATTGTCAAAAGACATGGAAAGACAGCATATGAAGTATTGAAAGGCCGATCCCCTGACATCTCTTATTTTCATGCTTTTGGTTGCGCATGTTTTATCTTGAAACAGGGGGAGCAACAATCAAAATTTGAAGCTAAGTCAGACGATGGCATTTTCTTGGGATACTCTACAATCTCCAAAGCCTTCAAAATCTTCAATGTGAACAAAAGAAAAGTGATCGAATCCATTCATGTGCGCTTCGACGAATCAATCTTTCCTCATCAGAATGAAGTTCACGAGCACTCGATACTTGAGAATCTTCTGAATCCCATCTCGTCTGCTCCACTTGATCAAATTCCCACTCCCTCTGTACTATCTCCCTCTGATGACCTGTCCTCACCCTCTCCTGCTGATATGACTTCTCATGTGTCTCTCTCTCCTGATGATCTATCTCCCGATCTCTCAGCACCTCCTGAAGCTACTCCTGATGATACTGTTCCACCATCCAATACTGAAAGCGAAGAGACCTCACACTCTCAACCTCTTCCAACTGTCAAATATCATCCTATCACTCAGATCATTGGAGACGTCACACCAGGAGTTCGTACGAGAAGACAAGTGACCAGCAACTTCTATCTTTATGTGAATTTCATTTCACTGATTGAACCAAAGAAAGTAGATGATGCCCTTCGTGATGCTGACTGGATAAAAGCTATGCAGGATGAACTTCACGAATTTGAGAGACATAATGTCTGGACTCTGGTTCCACGTCCTCAAGGAAAATCTGTAATTGGAACTCGGTGGGTGTTTAGGAACAAGATGGATGAAGATGGGATTGTCATCAGAAACAAGGCTCGTTTGGTTGCTCAAGGATTCACCCAGATGGAAGGTTTAGACTATGATGAAACTTTTGCTCCTGTTGCTCGTTTGGAGGCTATCAGACTGTTCCTTGCCTATGGCTCTTTCATGAAATTCAAAGTATTCCAGATGGATGTGAAGACAGCCTTTCTACATGGTGATCTACCTCAAGAACTGTATCTGAAACAACCTCCTGGTTTCTGCAGTGAGGCATTCCCTGATCACGTGTATCGGTTAGACAAAGTTGTTTATGGACTCAAGCAGGCTCCCAGGGTCTGGTATGACACTCTGGCATCCTATCCTCTTGAGAAAGGATATCACAGAGGAGCTATTGACAACACTCTCTTTATCAAGAAATCAGGCGATGACATCATTCTGGCTCAGGTGTATGTCGATGACATCATTTTTGGCTCTTCCAACGATAAACTGAGTGAAGAATTTGCTGCTGTTATGTCATCAAAATTTGAAATGAGCATGATGGGTGAATTATCCTTCTTTCTAGGTCTTCAAGTCAAGCAGTCATCTCAGGGAATCTTCATAAATCAAAGCAAGTATATTCAGGACATGCTGAAGAAATTCTCATTCTCTGATTGTAAACCAGCCAAAACTCCCATGAGTACTTCGATATCACTATCTGCTGATCCCTCTGGCGTTGATGTAAATGCTTCATCTTATAGAGGCATGATTGGGTCTCTTCTGTACCTCACTGCCAGTCATCCTGGTATTGTCTTTGCCACCAGCATGTGTGCTCGCTTCCAAGCCAATCCTAAGGAATCTCATCTCAATGCTGTCAATAGAATCTTTTGTTATCTCAAGCACACACCATCTCTGGGTCTCTGGTACCCATGTGAGTCTTCCTTCGATTTAGTTGGTTTCACTGACTCTGATTTTGCAGGATGCTCTTTAGATCGTAAAAGTACATCTGGTAGATGTCAACTACTGGGAAATAGATTGATTAGCTGGTCTAGCAAGAAACAATCATCAGTAGCCTGTTCTACTGCTGAAGCTGAGTATGTAGCTGCTGGCAGATGCTGTGCCCAAGTACTGTGGATTCAAAATCAACTGATGAATTATGGATTCACTCTGTCAAAGACTCCCATCTGCTGTGATAATACAAGTGCCATCCTCATTTCACAGAACTCAGTTCAACACTCCAAAACGAAACACATTGATGTACGACATCATTTTATCAGGGACATCATTCAGAAAGAGAAGATCGAGCTTCTGTACAACAACTGGCAGATATTTTCACTAAGCCTCTCGATGAGAAAAAGATGCTGTTTATTATTGGTGAATTGGGAATGATCTCTCAGTGAATTGTAATTTCAGTTTATTATGTTTATTAGTTTTTCTTTTCTTTATTTCACAAACAAAAGCTTTAGTTCATTTCATTAAAATATTTCAGCTTACATTCCTTCATCTTCCTACTAACTACTACTAATGTTTGAAATACTATCATAACGATGGATTTCCCATCGTGTACAGCTGATGGATCCTAAGTTCACTCTCATCTACAAACAGCTGAACCTCTTCTGAGATCTTCACCAAACACTACTGTTGATCCGTCACCCTCAAGACTGTCGCCGGCCACCACCCTCTTCTATACCAAACTTCCACCATATCTGATCTCTTGTTTCCTTTTATAGACTCCTGCAGCAATCTCGAGACTTCCATTTTTGGGCAATTCATTTCTCCTGGAATAAATACTTGATGTGATAAATCACCTTTTTAACTTCACAAGGTGATTCTGTCAGAGGATTTTGATTTGACAGCGATCATTGATCTAGTCTGTAACTCTGACACCTACGTCCCGAGAAGCATGCTGCTGTATGTGCCCTAAGTCTCGTTTCTCGGTGGCATGACCGACCCTGAGATGTAATAGAGCTACTCACTCTCATCAGTGTTCCAGCACAGTCTATCCACTGATGAGAGATTGCCCTGTCCCTCTGATAAAATTCTCTTGTTAGGACTGAGTGATCTTTTCCTTTTTGTTTCAACCAGACCTTGTCCCTGGAAACATGCTGCAGCATGTCAAGTCTTATGTCTTGCTGAGACATCAAGCACTGAGCCGCCTCGTCAGCTGATCAAAGTATCAGCTGATGACTGTATTGTCTGGTCCTATAAAGACAAAGGGTTTCCTTCTCTATATTGATAAATTACACCAGACCTTGTCCCTAGACGCTGCAGCTGCATGCACGCCCTGCAAGGCACGCAATCCCTCCATGTGCTGATGCAACGTCATCACTACATGAAGTACTGGCTGGTCCTTATAGCCTAGGGATTTATTGGTCATCTGTCGCTGAGATTAACCATTCACGCTTCCGCCTTTATCTCTCGTATCTCAGCCATAGATCCCGACCATTGATGATTGCCACCTGTCCCTGACATTTCGGCACCACAATCATCATGAGATCTCTTCCGATCTCCTCGACTTCTTTCTCGCCCTCTACATAAAAAATTCTCCACAAATATATATATACTTTCAAATCCCTTGAACCCTCTTTCCCACGCAAACACCTCTCCTCTCCCAAACCTGTTAAACCCTAATCGTCGTGCAGCCTCAAAATGTCTCGTGTGTTCGAGTTTGTTCCATCAACTGGCCTCTCCAAGGCTGCTGCTAGTCCCGACTCAAATGTTCTTGTGCTCTCCACCAATGTTGCCGCCATCTTCTCAATTCCGATAAAGCTCAAGAATCAGGGGTTTGAGCAGTTCGTCGATTTCTTGAAAGGGCATCCTCTCAATTTTGCCATCTCTGGAATGCCAGACGTGTTCAAACCCTCTATGGTCGCTGCACTTTGGTACACCTGCAACTTCTCCTCCGAATCAAACTCCATAAATAGTACGATTAGCAACGGTCAAACCCAAGTCTCCCTCTATGTGGATACCTTCAGACGCTGTCTTCGTTTGCCTTTCTCTGCTCCATTTTCGGATCTTCCGTTTGAGGAGGATTCTAAAATCGTTGTGCATCTCTTGGGTTATGATCCCAAACTCACTGGCAAGAGAGATGCGGAGAAGACAATTCTTCGTCAATGTTTCCCTGCTAGATGGAAATTTTTAACCAGGGTTATTGGAAAATGTCTGGGATATAAACAGAGTAGCCTGGATCAACTGAACACGTATGAACTTCGCCTTTCTCAACAAGAATTTTGACTATGCTCGCCTCATCTTCGATCAGTTGGTATCGCTCGTGTCATGCAAGAATCGCACGAATTACGTTGCCTTCCCACGTTTTCTTGCTCTTGCTCTAAGCTTTGAGTCCATGGAATATACCTCAGCCTCTGATGTTGCCTGCCATTTTCCAATGCTGTCTTCCAAGATATTTGGAACCTCTGCTCCGTCAGCTGATGATGCTTCCATGCCTGCCTGCATGACTGGGTGGATCAACACACCTCATCAGGGTGAATATCTTCTCAGAACCACTCACCCAGTACTTCCTCCAGTGGTTCTGGCCAATCCCGAAGAATCCACTGCATCTGAGTCAACACCATCATATCGTCAAAGCTCATCATCTGATTCTCGCAATTCATCCAGTAAAGAGGAGTCTTCATCTCCATCCTCCAGCAAAACTTCCTCTGAAGCTCCATCAAAGTCTTCCACTGAGGTATCCTCTGGGTCTTCCTCTGACTCATCAGACCATGAAGATCTTGCTGCATCTGTACCTGAGACCGTACAGACTGATATTCATACTGGTGTCTCAGTTCAAATGATATCGTCTCCTGTTAGAGGTACCAGGCATATTCGTTTCGCAACCCCTGAACCTGAACCTGAACCTGAACCTGAACCTGAACCTGAACCTGAACCTGAACCTGAACCTGAACCTGAACCTGAACCTGAACCTGAACCTGAACCTGAACCTGAACCTGAACCTGAACCTGAACCTGTACCTGTACCTGTACCTGTACCTGTACCTGTACCTGTACCTGTACCTGTACCTGTACCTGTACCTGTACCTGTACCTGTACCTGTACCTGTACCTGTACCTGTACCTGTACCTGTACCTGTACCTGTACCTGTACCTGTACCTGTACCTGTACCTGTACCTGTACCTGTACCTGTACCTGTACCTGTACCTGTACCTGTACCTGAAATACAGCCTGAACCCCAAATACAGTCTTCTGCACCAAAACATACTTATTTTTCATCCCCTGACCCTGGACCATCATCCAGTTCCTCTTAGCTGGATGCAATTCAAACCTCTCTTCAGACCATTCTTGAACATTCTCAGAATCACTCATCATGGCTCCAACAACTTGAAACCGATGTTGCTTACATTAAGCAACTGTTCTACTGGTCCTTGGTGAATGAGTTGCCTGCAAATGCAACAGCTGCTGACTTGCCCCCATCTCCTCCACCGGGTCCTGATGGCACTGCTCACCTTTACATGCCACCACATTCATCTGCACCACCACCTCCTCCACCATCACCACCTCCTTCTGATGATGCCAAAAAGGGGGAGAACGTGTCTGGGCCTCAAGATCCTCTCCCAGAAGGAGATATTGCCTCAAGGGTTATTGCCTCCTTCAACAAAGATGATGATATGGCTCATGCTGAGGGGGAGCAGGCTGACGGATCCTCAGTTCTTCAACTCGCAATCACTGCTCCTGCTGAGGGGGAGCAGGAGTCTTAAGAAAGCACTGATAATGAAGAAGAAGCAAATCCTGAGGGAGAGCCAGAGGTAGCCTATGCCTCTGAAATAGAAGATGAAGAGGGCTCTTTCGACATGCCTTATCATGCTGCCCCTATTGCTGTTTTGTATCTAGGACAACCTTTTCCTATTGAGAATTCGAGCTTCCTTGCTCCAGAAGGTGATTCCATTCCAAGTGCTGACCATCTTGCAGCTGATGAGTCTGGTGATGATGCTCCCCTGGTGTTCAAGACAAAATGTAATACTGAGTCCTCCTCAGTCCCTGGAACATCAAAACGTCAGAAGCTCTCCTCCCAAGTCCTCAAACTGGCAAAAGAGTGGTGCATGTCCCCTGCTCAGGTCGAAGAAATAGCTGCTGAACATAATTTGGTCATGACAAACCGGATCATTTGTTCAAAAGATACTAAGTTGGCTAAGCAAGTGGTTCAAGAGGAAAGAGGAATTAGCCAGCAGCAAGATCTCCTGAGCCGGTTCGATTCCATGACGATGGAACAAAGAATAGTTGCAAGCCAAGCTGAAAGTGCAAACAGGCGAATCGACTTGGCGAAATTCAAAGATGTGTTCTCAAGAAGGAAATCTCTGCTCCCAATTGTTAAAGTGTGGTATTCCAAGAATAAAGGGGAACTGGTCCTGAAACTTCATCTTCAGAGGAAAGACAAAGAAGTGCTTGTTCCTGAACAAGTCTTTATTCATGAATTAGGAAGTTTTGGGTTCACTGAATGGGAAGAAATGCTTTTTGCTATCAGGAGACATAAGGGGCTGTATGCTGAAGAGCTTCGTGGTTCTATTAAAGTTTGGATGGACAAAGTTCATTGTCTGGATCTTATTCCTGCCTCTGCTCGATCTGATAATCCTGGCACGTCAGCCCCTAAGAAGCGAAAAAGGAAGTCTCATGAGATTCATCATCTGGCTCTCTATGGGACTAAGGATTTCAACAACATTCCTCCTCCTGGTGCTCCAGCTGAAGCTCTCACTCTGGTCAGGACTCCAGTCCATGGGATGACTTATGAAGATGAAAATGGAAAGATGTGCTTCATGCGTACGACTGATCTGTAGAAAGTATCTACTGAACATCTTTTCAATCTTTGTCTTGAGTGCTTCAAGGCCAAGTCAGCTGATGGGTTTTACATGCTGATTTCTCACGAACTGGGAAGAAGAGAGCCTCAGCTTCATGCTCCTGAATACAAATGGATTAAGCCTGAGATACTTACTAAGGCTGAGTATGTTGTGTCTCTTGGTCAATCCTCTTTCTGTTAAAAAAGGTTTTGACATCATCAGATTGGGGGAGATTGTTATGCTGTTAGTATCAGCACCAACTAATCATCAGCGTTAGCTGATCATCAGCGTCAGCTGATCACTTATCAGCACACTAGAATATGGTGTTGTCAAACAGGAGAATTACACGCTGCTACTGATGAGTTCTTCAGAAGTCTATCAGTTGAAGTGTGCTTTGGACTTATCGTATTTTTGTAGTTTATCTAGTTTCCATACTTATCATGTTTAATGTTGGGAGTTCCCTGAATTGTAGTGATACTCCAAATATACGTAGCATAGTGATTGTATAATTACATAGCTAGGGTTTTTGTAATTGTAACTTGATTAATCAATCAAAAGGATCTCTGTGTGAGATCAAACGTTTCTGTGTGAAAATATTCTCTCGTTCTTGTTCTTATTCTTGTTTGATCGATCCTTATAATCCAACATAGATCTATAAATGGGGGTCAACTTTTGAAATTTGGTTTGAACATTTGACTGGAGAAAATTGTGCGAGGAAAGTTTCTGGAATTTACGGTTAACTTTTGATGCTCTTACATTTTAGTCAATCGATTATCGGAAAAAAATGTACTTTTGATTTGTTTTCAGAGAAATAATAACTTGCCTGTAAATGGTTTTGGTTGTATAAAGTAAAATAAAATAAAATAAAAAAGTTGTTTTGCATAAAAAGTAAACCGCTTAAAATAAGTTGATTGTTATTTAGAATTGAACAGAATATAGGGCTATTATGGGGGACACCACCAACTCAATCCTATAGTAACCATTGATGCATGTTTAGCTTATAGTCTTCAATTATTATTTAAAACTTATCAAGCATTAGCTTTTAACGATGATGCTAGAATCACTTATATGAGAGAGAAGTGTGGTCATTTCGAAGGGAATTGTATATGGCGCATTCCTAAGAGTTCTTCAGGAATGAGGAATGTTTCCAAGACCATAAGTAACCAACACATCAATGAGAACTCAACTAGGTTAATGAGACTTTTATGTGAAGTATATTTTGATTGTTTAAGACAGAATAACATTTCAAAGCATTAGTTTTGAAATGTTTAAGACAAAACAACTTTTATCAAGCATTAGCTTTTAACGATGATGCTAGAATCACTTATATGAGAGAGAAGTGTTGTCATTTCGAAGGGAATTGTATATGGCACATTCCTAAGAGTTCTTATGGAGTGATGAATGTTTCCAAGACCATAATTAACCAACATATCAATGAGAACTCAACTATGTTAAAGAGACTTTTATGTGAAGTATACTTTGATTGTTTAAGACAGAATAGCATTTCAAAGCCATCCAATCTATTGGCCCGTTAGTAAAATAAGTATATCTGTCAAGAGAAGGTTCAAAGGGTATACCACACAAAGAAATGAAAGTGCATTACTACTTCTTACATTTAGGCCAATTTTACACATGGTTTATTTAATGTGTACAGTCTTCTGGAATATAAAATAAGTGTCAACGATTTAATACCTTTTGGCATCAAGTTATTCGGCTAACAATCACTCTCTTTATCTTCTCAAAATACAATATAAAGAGAGCGTTATTATTTAAAGAAAAAAACAAGTGAAAGAACTAGTAAGTGAGCAAAAATTATTAAACAATGACTGCCATCTCAATTCGAGTGATAAGTAGATGGGAGATTTGTTGGCTACAACTCTTTTGAGAATAAAGCTTCATGCAGCCGAAGTTTTGTTTCCAATATTATAAATGTCAAAAGCCAATGATATTATGACTCCACATATGTATACGAGTCTTTATTTGACTCAACCAAATTACTCTATTTATACAATTTTCCTTTAAGTATCACATTTATTATATGACCATCATAGCCATATACGTTAAAATATCTAATATCAAACGATATAAGCTACTTCCATTTGATGTTAGTAAAGAAATTTGATTTGCACGGTGTTTGGCTCGGTTTAGCAATACCATGCGATTTATAAAAAAAAAAAAAACAAACTACGGGTGGGTTTGTATACAGAAATTTTTTTTGTTTTTTATGAAAAAATTCTAAGAAAAATGAGAAGTTAGAAAATGTGTTTGTTTAATCAAAATTTTAAAAAAATTTCTAGAAAATAAAATTGTTCTGTTTTCCAAAATTACAAAGAACTTGGAAAACTCAAAATTGTTGTTTTCCATAATTTTCTAATTTTTTAAAATACGTTTTCTAATGTTCTAAAATGGAAAATGAAAACTCAATTAGTTTAACCAAACGTGTTTTCTACTGAAATAAAAATGAAAACTCCACTACATTTTTCAAAAATGTTTTCTAGAAAATTGAAAACAGTTTTCGCAACCAAACACACCCTAATGTGCGTTTGGTTACGAAAATTTTTTTAGTTTTCCAAGAAAATTTTCTAAGAAAAAATTAAAAATTAAAAAACGCGTTTGGTTAATCAAAATTTCCAAAATTTTTCTACCAAATGAAAATTTTCCGTTTTCCAAAATTACAAAGAAATTTGAAAACTCAAAATTGTTGTTTTCCACGGTTTTCTAATTTTCTAAAACGGAAAATGAAAACTCAATTAATTTAACCAAGTGCATTTTCTACCGAAAATGAAAATAAAAACTCTACTCTACTTTCCAAAAATATTTTCGAAAAAACTGACACAATCAAACGCATCCTAACTAACTTGAAAATCATTTTACTTGAACCAGGTTTTGGACCCAACCACCTAACCTAATCTACCCGATTTATAAACCAGCACCACTATCCGACCCGTTTTCCTTTTACTAAGCGGTGAAATTGAAAATTTTGAAACCCAATTTTACCCCTTCACCCCGTCACTTTCTCTCCCGCTCAATCCATCGTGACTCCACTGTACACTTCCACCATCGCCGCTCACTTCCGCCACCGCGGCCTCCGTTTTTGTCTGTCCTCTCTCTTCCTCCCTGAACTTCACAACACAGGTATGCTTCTTCACCCATTGACCTAAATCGTTTTGTCCTTGTTTTCTCCCTTCCACCACTTCGCACCGTGGTCCGAATTCCCACATACACTTACGAACTCACACCTTCACATCCACGACCTTGATTTTCTCACCTCTCTCGATTAAGCTACATACCGTATCGATCTACGCTTTTCTTTGTTTGTAATATCGATTGGTTGTGCCTTGTGTGATGTATTCTATTTTTCATAATCATAATTTGTGTCTGCTACTGATAGAGTTGGAACCGACTTTTGTTTGATTCTCATGAAACTGAAACCCAAATTCCCTGAATTACGGTATTATCATATGTCATAGCCTAAAGTGGATCCATAACACTCGATGTTTATATGTATGCCCTTGCTTGAACTGATTTTAGTAACCGGAATTTATTTACACATCGTAAATTTGAAACTGATTATGATTTGTTACAGTAGATCTCAGTTCTTGCAGGTTTGACTCTCACAAGAGCATCGCATTACATTGCAACAACGTTTCTGAGGTACAATTTCATCCTTCCAGTTCCATATTCTTAGCTCAACTTTGATTAACATTTAGGAATTATGAGCTCTTTTATCCTTGATTGTTGTGGGACTAATAATTCAATGATTTAACCAGGATGGATACTACTTTACTGATAGCTGGATGCATAGCCTACAACAGTTTGTTGTGTCTTTTTCGGTTCCCAGGAGAACTTGCAAACATTGGGAGTCGGTGTTTTGTCCATGGGTTTCATTTATGTATCGATCTTCATACTCTGGGTATGGTGAGAGGTAGATGTATAGATGGGTGGGTTGTTAGACTACACGGAGTAGTCCTCGCCAAGAGGGTCGCCAAGCCTCTTGGCGAGTCGCCATCACCGTCGCCGCTCCATTCGCCAAGCAACTCGCCAACCACCATCGCCAGCCCGTTGGCGAGATGCCAACGGGTGTCTCAAATTTCAGAAAATGGCAACCCCCCCCCCCCCCCCCCAATCGGCTAGGAGACTAGTTTTTGAATGTTTTCAAAATTTTACATTTTTAACCCAAAATAAAAAGTAGCCGTTTTTTTTTTAAAATTAGATTTTTAAAACCTCTTTCATCCCCTATATATATATACATCTAAATCTCATTCTTTTCACACAATCATTTGTTCCAAAACTCTATCAAAATGTCTTCAAGCAAAAAAGAAATGTTCAAAATCTTCCAAAAAACAATCTTCCAACATTCATATCACTCCACCTCCAAACCCTTCATCAAACCTAGATACAAATGCTTATCACCCTATAATGTTTTCACCCCCACCCGATGAGCCGCTGTTTTCACCGACACAAAACCAATTGTTAGCCAACTTGGTCTACAATTTATTCCAAAACCAAAATGCTTTTACCACACCATCTCAAAATCTTTTCACCACACCTTCTCCACCACAAGTAGAATCCCAAGTTTCAGAAACACAATTCTTCTCAACTCAACCACGACATCTTCTTGCATCGGACACGGAAGAAGAAGAAGAAGAAGAAGAAGAAGAAGAAGAAGAACAAGAAGTAGAAGAAGACGAAGAAAAAGAAGAAGAAGAAGAACATCAACAACAACAAAAAACCATCAAAAGGTCGTGGAAAAGGGAAAGCCCCAGTGACATAGAGATCCAAGGTAGAGCCTTGGAATGTTGAGGAGGTGGTAGCTTTGGCAAAAACATGGGTCGACATATCGGAGGATGCGGCTCAAGGAAACGACCAAGAAAGCAAAGTTTTCCAAGAAAAGATTTGGAAATTATGGTGTCATCGAATGGGTCGTACATATCGGTCCCCCCCCCCCCCCGGTCAATATACTCGAAATGGCGTAATATAAGTAAGATTGCCAAGGAATTTGAGGCGATTTTTTCTCAATGTAAACAAAATTGGCAAAGTGGTGCCAATTTAGATGACGTGATGGTGGCTGCTCGGCAGCAATATATCGACAAAAATGGCACCAAACATCCTTTCAATGTTCAAGCAGAATCGTTTTGGAGGGTAATCTGAGACAACGAAAAATGGAAGGAACAAACATCCTTTCATCAGTTCGCCGTTGGAATACATACTACCAAACGCTTCAAAACATCCACATCCACACACTCTCAGTCTTTTGATGCAAATGTTGGGTTCGACATGAATGAGGAGCCGTAGGATGACGTTCTTCCGATTGGTCATGATCAAGCAAAGAGGAAGATGAAGGGAGGTAGTTCTGGTACTAATAGTAGTCAATGTAGCGCAGAATTGCAACAATTGAACGAGCAAGTCGCTACTTTGCAGACTTTTCATGAAGACAAAGTTAGAACCAAGCTGCTGGATATTGTGACGAGAAACATCTCTGATCTACGAGGGTTCGAGTATCAAATTGCAGTTCAAGCGAAGAAGGATGCGGCTAGGAGATTGGGATTCACGTTCGACGATGAGTAGATTAGGTTTGTGTTTTAGTTTGTGTGTTTGTTTAACTTTTAATTGTTAGTTGTTTGTGTGTTTTATTTTTAATGAAATGTTTAAATTTTAAGTAAAAAAAGATTTTGTGTTTGTTTTATATTTGTACAAGGACTAAAGTTGTAATTTCTCAAAGTAATTTGGTTGGCAGTTTAACATCAATGGCCAACCACTGCCTACATAATGGCCAATGGCTGCCAACCCACAAAAACTTGTTGGCCATTGGCCACCACTTCGTGTAGCCTTAACGGTCAACTTTTGAATTTTGGTTTGCACATTTGACTGGAGAAAATTGTGCGAGGAAAGTTTCTGGAATTTACGGTTAACTTTTGATAGTCTTACATTTTAGTCGATCGGTTATTGGGAAAAAGCGTAGTTTTGATTTGTTTTCAGAAAAATAATAACTTGCTTATAATTGGTTTTGGTTATATAAAGTAAAATAGAATATAAAATAAGTTGTTTTTTGCATAAAAAGTAAAGTGCTTAAAGTAAATTGATTTTTATTTAGAATTTGAACAGAAAATAGGGCTAAAAATGGGCACAATGGTTGTATTAAGGAAGAACCGAATGGTTAGACTTTTCTCATGGCTTTCGAGAAGCCATTCTCTCCTAAGTGATTGGACAAGCATAACTACTTGTAACTGACAAGACAACTATTTATACTTGTTCATAACCGACTAACAACCCAAAAGACGGAAATGCCCCTAAACACTTAATAGACAAAATTAGGGTCACAGAAGGTGTTTGTGAGTGCATATAAAATCAGATTATTAGTTTATTGACTTTTTGGAAAAGTCATAAGTTATAAGTAAAGAGGCATTTATTTATTAAAAACTGCTTATCGACCTTACTTATAGCTTATTGACTTTTCCAAAAATCCAATAAGTCAATAAGTTGATTTTATAAGCACTTCCAAACATCCGATAAGTTCTTCTATTTCTTCTAACTTATGTAGATCTTATTGGGGGTCTACCAATGCCTCCCCCGAAAACCGAAACTTTGTCCACAAGGTTTTTATCTGGAAAAGCTGACAACAAAGCTTCTAATTTCTCCCAAGACGATTCAAAGTCGGAAAGATTTTCTCATTTGACAAAAACTTCAAACTATACTGGAATCTCATTCCCTCCTTGACGGATATCTATAATATCTTCTAGAATAGCATGTAATTCCATAGTTTCGGTTAATTGTGCAGGAATAATTTGAGAAGAATTACACATTCCAATCTCTATTCGAAGTTGGGAAACATGGAATACCGGATGAACCGCAACTTTAGGTGGTAATTCCAACTTATAAGCAGCTTTACCCACCTTCTCTGGAATTATGTATGGTCCATAGTAACGTGGGGCCAGCTTGGGTTTATTGTGATGAACCAATGAATGGCGTCGGTATGGCCTCATTATAAAAAAAATACAAACTCTGTAACTCCAAATGACTCCTCTTTCTATCTTTTATCCGCAATCTCTTTCATTTTAAATTGAGCTTTTAACAAATGCATCTTGGCTTCATCTAAAGTTTCGTCCCTTTGCATCAAATCTTTATCTATTTGTTCCAATTTAGACGAGTGAGGTTTGTATCGTAATAATGTTGGTGGTTCACGACCATATAATAGCCGAAAAGGAGAAATTTTGATACTTGAATGAAAAGTCGTGTTGTAAGAGTATTTCGTCCATGCCAACCATTTATATTATTGCTTGAGTTTATCCAAAACAAAGCAACGCAAGTATTGTTCAATCCCTTTATTCACCACTTCCGTTTAACCATTCGTTTAAGGATGGTATGTGGTGCTAAACTTAAACTATGTTCCTTGTAATTTGAATTTTTCCTACCAAAATTGACTTAGAAATATGTGATCGCGATCAGAATTTATAGACTCGGGAATTCCATGCATTGATTATTTGACTTAAAGCCAAGCTCTCTCTCACCCTCTCACTTTAAACTACTGGGAAAAGAACAATAAATAATCTATAACATACACGTATAATTTGTGATGGTTTTATAATTAGTATAAGGTATAAATTAAGTGGTGTACTGATTTGGTTACTTAACTTAATTATTAAGTGCTTATTATGACCAAAATGTAAAGAATTTTGTTTTTTGTCCCATTTTACACTTTTGTCTGTGATTTTCTAAAGTGGCAAAACCTACCCTTTGTAACAAATAACGTTTCGTTTAAGTTATTTTTATGATATCTGATACCCTATAAATTATAAAATACTAATTTTTAAATCTATTTTATCTAATTAAATATTAATTAAAATTAAAAATATTCATTAATATTATAAAAATTCACATAATATTATTCGAATGTTATTTATAACTCAACTAATATATATTCACTTATTATTAATCATTTATAATATTTATTCAATTATTATATAAATTATTTTATTTATTGTCCTATTTAAGGTTATTAAATTATTCAAAACTGAATATTAAAACTCTTAATCCTTGAATGTGGCATGAACTCACAAGTGTTTTTATATATTATACTACGTATAAATCAAGATGATGTTAACTACGATATGTTATGGGTGGTGTTGGTGGTTGTGGGTAGGTGGCGTCTATTGGCAACGGTAGGTTATTGAGGGAAGCATTGGGATGTTTTACAAAATAATCATTCAAAGATTAAAGTTCCCCTAATTCATTTAACATTGTTTTAGTGCCTGGTAATTCTGCAAGAGGTAAAAACTTGGTTTAGCAAACAACTTGGATACTCAATCGTTCAAAGTTGGCCTCTGAATTGAAACATGAAGAGGTGAAACAAACAACCCCTAAACTAAGAAGCACCATACCAAAGGCCATATTCGATACCCTATAACCTATAAGTTAAAAGCTTGAATCCCCAAACACCGATTGAATAAGCCTATAGGAATAAGCCTATAGTGTGACAATTGTAAATTTTGTTCAACGAAAGTCAACTATAGTCAAACGAAGCGTACGATAATCCATATGTTGAAAAGTAATTTTCCATAATGTTACAATGTATTATTAAATATTATAGTACTACGTACGCTAATTCAAAACAATTGTCGATTTAACGTCAAAATACGGACAGTGAACTATTATAGCGTAAAAATTCGATAATCATACAATTATTATTTTGAGAATAATAATATTCATAAAACGATCTACTCGTAAATACGAACCTGTGGATATATAGAACATCGAAAACGGAGTTCGTATGTGAAAGTTACAACAATTAAACCGCTGTGAACGGATAAATGTACACAGGGTTTGGACCCAAAATACAAAATGTGGTGCCTTAAACATCAAATATGGAATAACAAATCATATATTATGAAATGTAAAACTATCTAGTATTTAATTTCAAAGCCGAATACAATTTTCGGTAAAATGCCGAAAATCGCATAATCGGAAGAATACTGCGCATAGACGCGTATTTCATCGTTTAACGAGCTACGACTCAATCAAAATAAATGTTTGACAATGTTTTTATACAAAATAATTATTTAGAACTTCGTTTCGTCAAAAACTCACAAAATTTCACTAAAACGTCTAACGATTTTATAAAAATCACATATTTATAAAAGTAAATTGTCATTTTTATAAAAACCAACCCACCCTACCCCCACCCCCTCCCTTTGGCCGACCATGAGCCATCATGGGACACTCTTGTCTTGCTTTTAAGAGGCATGTCTCCTTTTTAAATAATATGATACATAAAATAAAAAAAGAAATGAATTTAAAACCCATAAACACCAACTTTTCATCTTATTTGAATCATTTCCAAGCAAACTCACTCTCTCCCTCCTCCTTCTCTCTAAAAATCAGCAAACTCTCCTCCACCACCATCTTCAACCCGCCACCACCTCAAGCCACCACAAACCACCACCATTTCAAGTGTAAATCACTCCTCTTTGGTAAGATAGTTTCTTTTAGTTATTTTAAACACTATTATACAAGTTTTATTTCATTTACACACACTAACATCAATGTAAAACTATTGGGTAATAGTTTTGTCCAAGGGTCTTCCTAGCTCCAAGGCTTGGATCTTCATTCCTACCACCGATCTTCCAAGAAATACCTAGTTTTTAAGTCAAACACGCTTCAAGGGTGAGTTCATACCCCTCATTTTCATCTTTTCAAACATTTTTGGGGGAGAATACAAGTTCATTTACTATAAATGTTGTTTTATACAAGTTTATGTGTGTTTAAATGCTATAAATGATGTTTTACACAAGTTTATAAAACTAGTTGTTGTGTAAAAATGTTCTTGACATGAAATATGGATAGATCCATGTATTATAAACACTATGACATATTAAGTTGTGTAAAAGTTACAAAACTACAAATAAAGTGCACAAAAATACTAGATCTTGGATAAAAACGTTATAAAAACGAAAACTAGTAAAAACTACGTTTTTATAAACAAAAGTACTATTTTCTAGCAAAAATGGTTATAACCAAGTTATTACACCATTTTTGTGAGAAATATCTTAAAAGATGACATTTATAATCATTCGAATAAATTACTTCGTTATTATTCACAAAAATATGATTATTACGATGGAATACTAAAAATAGACTATTATTGGAATAGTTTATGAACACAAGGTTATTATGACGTTTGAACATGACAAAAATAATTATATAAAATTATATAATTATTAAACATTAGTATATTATCATGGGAAATGATATTTTTACAAGAAAATTGACATTTTAAACAAAAATGACCATTTGGAAAGATTACCATCATTTTGACAAAATCACAAGATTTAAAAATGTTGCCATCACTTATGTAAGATGACTAAAACAAATTTATTTGCCATGACATGTTTATAAACATTAAATCTATCTTATTAGCATATTTAGTGCCTTAGATGTAAGAAATTATAATTTTCAACTCATTGACATCATTTAGGCTTAAATACGTTAACACAACGAAAACATTTATATAAATTATAATGGGTATAATTTATGGAACGAACGACAAAGATACGACGAAAATACTAAAGATAATTATATAATTATATAATTATTACATACTATAATTATCATGGACAATTTGATAATTACAAACGTAAAGGAGTTTTTCGGTACATTTACATACTAAAATTATCATGGACAATTTGATATTTACGAATACAAAGGGTTTTCACTACATTTACAAGCAAGGTTTTACACTATAATTATCATGAGTATATTTTGATAATTACAAATACAAAAGGGTTTTCATTTCATTACGAACTAGGATAAAACATCACGTTGGATGGTCATGTAAGACATTTCTTCACAGTACTGAAAGATGTACGCACTAAGTCCTGGATTATAACCTTAATCATTCATGAGCGAGATAGTTGTGTATAGATCTATACGGGACTGACAATCCCGCCCTAAGCTGCTAGCTACAGCTAGACCGGCAGGTCTGGGGTGACAAATGTCTTAAACATTGCAACGCCTGAAGAACGTCGTGGCAGGCCTACATACTAGTCAAGCAAGGTTATAATAACTCACATGAACGACAACGAATATCCTTAGTTTGGGGAAAAACATTCTTCAAATGGTTTTATATAAATATAAAACTACATGTTACTCTACACTAAATATAAGTATGGCTTTTACTTATACATACGAGTTTTATGGTATTAAAACTACACTCGAACAAGTTACAAATATAAGTATGTTTTTACTTATACATACAAGTTTTATGGGAATTAAAACTACATTTTATCAAGATACAAATATAAGTATGGTTTTACTTATACATACGAGTTTTATGGCATTAAAACTACATTCTAATAAGATACAAATATAAGTATGGTTTTACTTATACATACAAGTTTTATGGAAATTAAAACTACCTTTTATCAAGACACAAACATAAGTACAATTTTACTTATACATACGAGTTTTATGGTATTAAAACTACACTCGAACAAGTTACGAATATAAGTATGGTTTCACTTATACATACAAGTTTTATGGAAATTAAAACTACATTTTATCAAGATATAAATAAGAGTACGATTTTACCTACGTAAAGGTTTTACGGAATTAGACCTACGATTAATCTACGAATAAACAAGTATTTAAATGATTTCATACAAGAATAAGACTACGAAATACTATTTTCAAGTATGGAAACACGTATACATTTTGGTCTTTGGGTTTTTAAGACTACGACTCATTTATAAAAAAATATTGGATTTTCTTGGTTCCCAAATACTATTGTTTACAACCAAAGAACTTTTCTCATACAAAAATCTTATGAACTCACCAACGTAATGTTGACACTCTTTCAAATTACTTGTATTCTCAGGTAACAATTAGTCAGGTCCGACTAACCTTTTCGAATGGGACGCGAAGACGTCTCTTTTATTTATTTCAATATCATACTGTAATTGGGTTGAAACAATACCGTTCGAATAATGTAACTTTCCAATTATAATGTATGATGGTTGTTATCTACTTATGTTTCAATGTATGCAATGGTTGTGATGCTATGTCCCGTTCCACCCTCAGACGATTCCGCCATCGTGGTTTGGGGGTGTGACATATAGGAATAAGGCAGGTTAGGGACTATGGTCCCTCTTATAGTACTTGATTGAGGTCGGTTTTCACCTCCCCACTCTATGGGCAAGGGGAATGATTTGTTTTTGTCTGTCCATGGAAACCCTAGACCGGTTCCCAATATTTCCTTTAAGGGGGCGCCGTCTAAGATAATCAATCGTCGCAAGCTTCTATGAAACATATGACTATACAAATGAGAGGTGTTAAAATAGCTATTAATTTGATAATAACTATAATTATATATGTCATGATGAAATCCAAACTAATTTGATAATAACTATCATTATATATGTATGATTAGTACTAGGCGGGTCAAGGTCTAGATTTCAATGTTTTGGGCTCGACATACTGATAGGATGGCTCGGCGGCGTACTGACCAATATAGGTGTAAGACCCGTTCCGCCGAGTCGCGACCCGAAGGAATCCGCGGCGCGGCTTTTGGAAGAATCTAGAATCGCGTAGGATTTGTACGCGCGGCGCGGTTCGAAAGAGTCCGCGGCGCGGTGCGCCGCAGTCATGAAAAACCCTAATTCGGATTTAAACGCCTATAAAAAGGACCCCAGCCCTAGGGTTCGTGTTTTTAGAGAGTTTCTAGAGTAGAGGTGTCTGGTTTCGGCAGATACTCTTTGGTCTCGAGGTGTTGAAGGTTTTGGGAGATTAGAAGAAGGAGATCTACGCGGGAGAAGGTTTAGAACGGATCGTGGGCATCACTCCGTCCTTCAGAAGTAAGGTAAGAAGATTTACTCTTCTGACTTTCCTTTTTATCCCGTCATATGGTGTTACCAGTTGGTTTGTAGCTTTAGACGATTTGTAGCCCTTAGGGTTTGGACCAAGGACATGCATGGACTTGCATGTCCATAAGGAAGTGACCTTAGGGTAGTTCCTGATCCCAAGAAGGGTGTAGAAAGGAACCCTAGCCGATTGATGTACTGTTAATCGCTGAAAACATTTTGGAATGTTACGAGCCGCGACGCGGACTGGCTATGTCAGCGGTGCGGACTCGGCTGAAACCCCGTAATTATTTCGATGATAGCCGCGGCGCGTAGGATGAGGTGCCACGCCGCGGCGAGCGACTGTTTGACCAGGGACTTAGTTTTGACCACGGTTTGATGGCAAATAGTGAGTCTAACCTTTAGACAGGTCTGTAAGAGCCTAGTCAGTAATTGATATGTTTTGTGTGTGTGGGATTTAGGTGTGTGGTCGAGCTAAGTGGGGATATTAGAGAATATCTGTGCGGTTTCGAATCAGGTGAGTATCCTCACCTTACTATATGATGTTGCATGTTAGGCATCTTGTGTGTTATTTACAGTTATATGATTGGCTCTATATCTGTGGTTATTTGTTGTTGGGCTCAGTACTGATGCGTGTCCCCTCGTAGCTGTTGTATGGCGAGTTGGACTAAGCCTTGTCCCATAGCTGTTGTATGATGGGCGGGGCCATAACCGGGAACCCATAGCTGTTGTATGATGGGTAGAACCGCCCCGTGTCCATAGCTGTTGTATGATGGACGCCCGTAGCTGTTGTATGGCGGGTAGGGTCGGGTCGTTCTCGGGGACGGGTTGTTTAATGTGTGGGCATGTATGGTAATTTGTGGACTCACTAAGCTTTAAGCTTACCCGTTGTTTTTATAATATTTCAGGTAAATCGATTGACAAAGGGAAGGGCAAGGCGTGACGGCGGCGCATCGCATATAAGAAAATTTATGTTAATGAATTATGTTATGATTTTCAATTATTTCCGCTGTTGGTTTAATAAATAGGTCGAACGGATTTACTTTTGGAATAAATGTTTTTATTGGAACCTTGATAATGAATGAATTTTAGAAATTTTGAAATTGGGGCGTTACAAATTGGTATCAGAGCCTTGGTTTGAGGGATTTGGATGAACTGTATTGGGAATCCAAACTCAAACTTAGGACTGAGCGATTTTGTTAAGAAAATATTTTTGGAAGGTTAAATTAAAGTAAAAGAAGATGCGATGCGAACCGTCAGCCGAGCTCAAGTAAGTTTTGTGATTCCCAATTACCCATGCCAAGTTTGTGTTATGTGATAAAATGTATTGTGCTAGGATGTAAAGCTGCCTGGATAATATACTCTGTAGACTGTTTGTGCCTTATGTGCTGCTTTGGAATTTTATGCTACTGTCGTTAGGTTGCTTAGTGAATGCTGGTAGGTTATATACAATTAGGGTAAGATAGCCTAAGAATTCTTGGTCTGGCTTTACTGGCTGTTCCTTGTTTGGTTGTGACTTTAGGGTAGATCAGTTATTCAAACGTCTATCTTATTCCTGATTGTGTACGGCTGTGCGTCCGTGAGGTGACTCGACGACATTAGCAATAGTTCTCTTAGGCACGTGTGAGATGGAGAGTTAGATCAAAAGATTAGGCACCACGGTGCATGACCACATTAGTCAAAGGAAATGGTTTAATGTGAGTGACGTTTTAGGAGGATGGTTGACGAACTTGGAACAAGGGCGAATAGGTGTGGAAGGTAGTACCAGGCCAGTATTACCGAAAGCACAGGATTCACGCTTGAGTCAAGAGTAGTCAAACAAAGTCCTAAAAAGTCAAGTAGTTGGATAGATAGGAGTGACCCGAGTATTGATATAAGAAACTGTTGCGCATTTCAGAATGGCAGTCACTCGAAGTAACGGTGGACCAGATGCGGGTGCCTCGAGTGGGGGAGGACCGACTGATGAGAATCTCCGTAACCTAATAGCGGAGGAGGTTTCGCGGGAAGTGTTGGCTGCGATACCTCAGTTCTTTGGTACGATTAAGGCTGAGCTATGGGCAATGCTCGAGGAACGACTGGCTACTCAGGGCACGTCATGTGCGAGAGATGCAAGTTATAAGGACTTTTCAGCTTGTTCGCCTCCGATGTTCGATGGGGGCAGGGATCCGATTGTTAGCATGCGGTGGATTTCTGCAGTGGAGGGTGCTTTCCGCACATGTTCCTGTCATGAGAACTCCAAGGTAACGTTTTCGGCGAACCTTTTAAGAGAGGGTGCGAAATATTGGTGGGAGATACGAACGAAAGATCTCACTCCTGCTCAGTTGGATGCCATTACATGGCCGCAGTTTAAGGAACAGTTCAAATTGGAGTATGTTCCACAGGTGGAAATGGAACGTTTGGCGCAGGAGTACCTAAATCTGACCCAGACTACTGAGACGGTGACGGAAATCACCAAGAAGTTTAATGAACGGGCACTCTTCTGTCCAGAGTTTGCGGCAACCGAGCGCATGTGGATGACCCGATACTTGGCAATGCTTCGCACAGACATTCGGGAATTTGTGTCTGCTGCTAGGCACCAAACTCTTACTGATATGATAGCGGCCGCTCGGGCCCGAAAGTTGGAACTGGAAACCCAACAAAAGCAGAAGCGTCCGGCGCCTGCTCAGACTCAGCAGGTGTCGAAGAAATTTCGAGGGGCAGATCAGGGAAAGCAAGGGCAAAGGAGCCAGGGTAAGTGTGGTAAATGTGGAAGGAATCATGAGGGGCGTTGCTGGGTGCTAATATGTCATAAGTGTGGAAAGGAGGGCCACTATGCTAAAGATTGTCGGCAAGAGGTCAAGATTTGTTTTAATTGTAACCAAGTGGGCCACTTCAAGGCCCAATGTCCCCGTCTGACTCAGGGAGTGGTTCAGAATCCGGCACCCACTACACTCCGGATTACCGATGGTAGGCAGGGGAAAGGGGAAGCCCCTAAGACCAAGGGTCGAGCATTCGTCATGACCGCCGAGGAGGCACAGGATGCGCCCGACGTCGTCACGGGTACTCTTTCTTTACTTGCCTCGTGTTTGTGGTGTGTGTAATTAAAATGTCTATTATGCTTTGATTAGGAACATTCTTAGTCAACTCTACGCCTACCTTTGCACTATTTGATTCGGGTGTTAGTCATTCTTTTGTGTCTGCCGCGTTGGGAAAGGGTTTCGGTATTGCTTTAGGAACTCTTCATCAGCCGTTAGAAGTGGAAATCGCGGATGATAAAACCGTGCAAGCGACTAGTGTTTATCGGGGATGCGAAGTCGTGATTCAAGGAATAAAGTTTTCGATCGATCTCATCCCTATACCGTTAAGTGACTCCCGAGTCATCATCGGTATGGATTGGATGGGTCAGCACGAATCATGGATCGATTGTAAGAACAAGCGAGTGTGGATTCACACCCCAAGTGGGGGAGAGCTGGTTGTGCAGGGCGAGAGAAAGAATCGAGGTGCAGTTTTCTGTTCAGCGGCTAGGGCACGCAGACATTTTCAGCATGGAGGTTCGGGATTTGTGGCTTATGTTGTAGACACACGAGAAAGGAAGCCACAGCAGAAAGCAGGTGATATACCAGTGGTTCGGGATTTTCCTGATGTTTTTCCCGAGGACCTGCCTGGCGTGCCGCCAGAGAGACAGGTGGAATTTAAGATCGACTTAACTCCCGGTGCAGCTCCGATAGCCAAAGCACCGTATCGTCTTGCGCCTCCGGAGATGCTGGAGTTGTCTATTCAACTTCGAGAATTATTAGATAAGGGATTTATTCGACCCAGTTGCTCGCCATGGGGAGCGCCTATTTTGTTTGTTAAGAAGAAGGATGGTTCCAACAGGATGTGCATAAATTATCGTGAGTTGAATAAGCTTACGGTGAAGAATCGATATCCATTGCCTCGCATCGACGACTTATTCGACCAACTGCAGGGCGCTTCGTGGTTTTCAAAAATTGATTTGCGGTCAGGTTACCATCAAATGCGAGTTCGGGAGGAAGACATCCCGAAAACGGCTTTTCGAACGAGGTACGGCCACTTCGAGTTTGTAGTAATGCCGTTTGGACTGACCAATGCACCTGCAGCTTTTATGGACTTAATGAATCGGGTATGTCGACCGATGTTGGATCGGTCAGTTATAGTTTTCATTGACGACATCTTAGTCTACTCTCGGAGTAGGGAACAACATGAACAACACTTAAAGGAAGTATTAGAGACCTTAAGGAAGGAGAAGCTTTATGCAAAGTTATCCAAGTGTGACTTTTGGCTACGGGAGGTTCAGTTTTTGGGTCACATTGTAAATAAGCAAGGAATCATGGTAGACCCGGCTAAGGTGGAGGCCGTGATGCGGTGGGAGGTTCCGAAGACTCCCTCGGAGATTAGAAGTTTCTTGGGTCTGGCTGGTTATTATCGTCGTTTCATCCAAGACTTCTCAAAGGTTGCAGTACCTTTGACCCGGCTAACTAAGAAAAATGCTGCTTTTCGGTGGGGTGAGGAGCAGCAGCAGGCTTTTGAGACTTTGCGGCGGAAATTATGTGAAGCTCCGGTTTTGACTTTGCCTGAGGGCATGGAGGATATGGTAGTTTATTGCGATGCATCAATCTCAGGATTGGGGGCAGTCTTAATGCAACGAGGCAGGGTGATTGCTTACGCCTCGCGACAGTTGAAGCCCCATGAAACTAACTACCCTACTCATGATTTGGAATTGGGAGCGGTGGTCTTCGCTCTCAAGATTTGGAGATACTATTTGTATGGAGTGAAGTGCACCATTTTCACGGACCACAAGAGTTTGAAGTACCTGATGGATCAGGCAAACCTCAATATAAGACAGAGAAGATGGTTGGATGTATTAAAAGACTATGATTGTGAGATACACTACCACCCTGGAAAGGCCAATGTGGTAGCGGATACGTTAAGTCGTAAGGCTTCGAGTGCACCCCTTCGAGGCGTTTGTCTAAGGATGACAATTGTGACACCGCTGCTTGAGCTGATTAGGAAAGCCCAGGTGGAAGCAAGCAAGAGCGAGAATCAGAAAAGTGAGAGGATTGTGGGTCAGTTGGCAGCTATGGTCAAATATAGTAGGGTTTGTTGACTTGTCACGAGAGGATTTGGGTACCGAAGCTGGGCGAGGTTCGTCAAACCCTATTGGAGGAGGCGCATAAATCCAGGTTCTCTATCCACCCTGGAGCGACTAAAATGTATAGGGATCTGCGTGAATATTATTGGTGGCCAGGTATGAAGAGGGAAGTAGCTGAGTTTGTCGAAAGATGCATGACTTGTCGTAGGGTCAAGGCCGAGCACCAACGGCCTCATGGTAGATTGCATCCCCTTGAGATCCCAGAATGGAAATGGGAGCATATCACAATGGATTTCATCACGAAGTTGCCAAGAACCCCTAGACATATGGACACTATTTGGGTTATCGTGGATAGGTTGACCAAAAGTGCTCATTTCCTCCCCATCCAAGAGACTTACTCTGCAAAGGAATTGGCTAAGGTCTTCACAGATGAGATTATCTCTCGGCATGGTATACCGGTCTCGGTGATATCCGACCGGGATGTCCGGTTTACGTCTAGGTTTTGGAAGAAGTTTCATGAGGAATTAGGCACTCGCCTTCATTTCAGCACAGCATATCATCCTCAGACGGATGGGCAGAGTGAAAGGACAATTCAAACGCTGGAGGATATGCTTAGGGCATGTGTCATCGATTTTGGTGGGAGTTGGGATTCACATCTCCCTTTAGCTGAGTTTTCTTACAATAACAGTTATCACGCGAGCATTGGCAGAGCTCCCTTTGAAATGTTGTATGGAAGAAAATGTCGGACACCTATTTGCTGGGGTGAGGTTGGCCAGCAGGTATTGGGAAGTACAGAGGTGGTGCTCAAGACAACTGAGTTAATTCAGAAGGTTCGGGAGAGATTGTTAACCGCTCAAAGCCGACAGAAAAGTTATGCGGATAGGCGACGGTCCGATCTCGAGTTTCAAGTCGGGGATTATGTTCTTCTAAAGGTGTCACCTTGCAAGGGAGTTATTCCTTTTAGGAAGCGAGGGAAGCTTGGCCCTAGGTATATTGGACCATATCGAATTGTCGCCCGTGTTGGTGAGGTAGCTTACCGGTTGGAGCTGCCCGAACAGCTTAGTCAGATTCACGACACGTTCCACGTTTCGCAGCTCAGAAAGTGCGTGACTGAGGAATCCACAATAGTACCTTTGGAGGATATTCAATTAGATGAACGTCTAAATTATGTGGAGCGACCAATTGCCATCATTGAAAAGAAGATAAAGACTTTACGGAATAAAACAATAGGATTAGTTAAGGTTCAGTGGCAGCATCGAAAAGGGTCCGAATGGACTTGGGAACCGGAGGAGGAAATGCGGAGGCATTATCCAGAATTATTTACCGGCACGGATTTCGGGGACGAAATCCAGTTAAGTAGGGGAGAATTGTAAGACCCGTTCCGCCGAGTCGCGGCCCGAAGGAATCCGCGGCGCGGCTTTTGGAAGAATCTAGAATCGCGTAGGATTTGTACGCGCGGCGCGGTTCGAAAGAATCCGCGGCGCGGTGCGCCGCAGTCATGAAAAATTCTAATTCGGATTTAAACGCCTATAAAAAGGACCCCAGCCCTAGGGTTCGTGTTTTTGGAGAGTTTCTAGAGTAGAGGTGTCTGGTTTCGGCAGATACTCTTTGGTCTCGAGGTGTTGAAGGTTTTGGGAGATTAGAAGAAGGAGATCTACGCGGGAGAAGGTTTAGAACGGATCGTGGGCATCACTCCGTCCTTCAGAAGTAAGGTAAGAAGATTTACTCTTCTGACTTTCCTTTTTATCCCGTCATATGGTGTTACCAGTTGGTTTGTAGCTTTAGACGATTTGTAGCCCTTAGGGTTTGGACCAAGGACATGCATGGACTTGCATGTCCATAAGGAAGTGACCTTAGGGTAGTTCCTGATCCCAGGAAGGGTGTAGAAAGGAACCCTAGCCGATTGATGTACTGTTAATCGCTGAAAAACATTTTGGAATGTTACGAGCCGCGACGCGGACTGGCTATGTCAGCGGCGCGGACTCGGCTGAAACCCCGTAATTATTTCGATGATAGCCGCGGCGCGTAGGATGAGGTGCCACGCCGCGGCGAGCGACTGTTTGACCAGGGACTTAGTTTTGACCACAGTTTGATGGCAAATAGTGAGTCTAACCTTTAGACAGGTCTGTAAGAGCCTAGTCAGTAATTGATATGTTGTGTATGTGTGGGATTTAGGTGTGTGGTCGAGCTAAGTGGGGATATTAGAGAATATCTGTGCGGTTTCGAATCAGGTGAGTATCCTCACCTTACTATATGATGTTGCATGTTAGGCATCTTGTGTGTTATTTACAGTTATATGATTGGCTCTATATCTGTGGTTATTTGTTGTTGGGCTCAGTACTGATGTGTGTCCCCTCGTAGCTGTTGTATGGCGAGTTGGACTAAGCCTTGTCCCATAGCTGTTGTATGATGGGCGGGGCCATAACCGGGAACCCATAGCTGTTGTATGATGGGTAGAACCGCCCCGTGTCCATAGCTGTTGTATGATGGACGCCCGTAGCTGTTGTATGGCGGGTAGGGTCGGGTCGTTCTCGGGGACGGGTTGTTTAATGTGTGGGCATGTATGGTAATTTGTGGACTCACTAAGCTTTAAGCTTACCCGTTGTTTTTATAATATTTCAGGTAAATCGATTGACAAAGGGAAGGGCAAGGCGTGACGGCGGCACATCGCATACAAGAAAATTTATGTTATGATTTTCAATTGTTTCCGCTGTTGGTTTAATAAATAGGTCGAACGGATTTACTTTTGGAATAAATGTTTTTATTGGAACCTTGATAATGAATGAATTTTAGAAATTTTGAAATTGGGGCGTTACAATAGGGTGGCTCGACGTAGAGCAATGTAGGGTGGCTCGACGCACTCAGCAACATGGTATAAAGTGGGGATGCCCGACAAGATGCACTGAGTAGATACGCATGGCTCAAGGCACCAAACAGAGCATGCGCGACTCAGAATGTTGAGCAGTAGGCACGACTCAATGTACAGGGTAATGTAGAGTGATGCTTACTGTGATGCTTATGTTATATTCTTTCTTATAGGGGTAGAGTATGTATGACTGATATGTTGTGTATGTGTTGGAATTTACTAAGTTGTGTGCTTACCCTTTCTCTTTTAAAACTGCTATTAGGTACTTTGGGTATGGGTGATGGCAAGGCGTGACGAGTACACATTGGTGCAGCTTCTTTTAGGGATTTATGTTTGATTTGACATTATGTTAGCTTTTGAGTTCCGCTGAATGGTTGAATCATGTTGATAATAAATGTTTTGATGATTTGAGTAAAGTTTATGTTTTGAAAGTTTTGAATAAAATGATGTTTTATTATTGGAATTGTTTTTCTAAAATTTTCCATTGTCATAAAATCCGGGACGTTATAGATTAGTACTTAGACTTAGACTTAGGGTGCTTATGAGTAATAAGATGAATTGAAAAATCGACTAAGCATTTTACATATGTGCTCACACTAGATGATTTCTATAAGTTTGAATTCAACATGCATCTTTCTTAGAATGGTTAACACTCGTAGTAGAGCTCGATCAATTGAAGCCCAAGGGGGTAGGACCGGTGACGAGGCTCAATCTTCACCCACCACCCTAGCAAGAATTGAGAAAATGATGCTTAACTTGATGGTAAAATATGAAGTGAAGATGGTGGGAAAGGTGAATGAGCTACTTGAGGGGCAAGAGGCCCGACAGAAGGAAGAAGTAAAGATCATGTTTGGAGATGCTACCGCCTCTGTTAGGCATGAAACTAGCAGTTCGCATAAGAGTATGCAACATGGACCTCTAAGCAACCAAACCTTATCGGAGGTTAGGACATTGCAAAGAAGGTGCAATTTCGAGTATTTCAACGCTTGCAAACAACCTAGCTACAACGGAAACTTAGACCCAGTAGTGCTTCAAAACTGGGTTATTGAAATTGAAATGGCATTTTATGCATGCCAATGTGGAGATGACCAACCGGTGAATTTGCCATTGCCACCCTCAAAGAGTCGGCACTTGAATGGTGGTTAGAACCAAAAGAATTGATGAATGCCTCTGAGTTAGATAAGTTAACTTGGGATGCCTATTTTAGCGCATAAAAGAGAGATTTTACACTAATGGAGAAATTCGTGACCATGGGGAACAATTCCTTGATTTGAAGAAACACAATATGACTATAACGGAGCACACCACCAATTTGTGTAAACTCTTGAGTTATGCAAGAAGGTTGGCACCGGAAGAGGCCACCAAGGTGGATCAATACGTAGGAGGATTGTGTGAACTAAAATTTTGTATAAATGAAAAGTTAGTTAAGTACGTTTGATGTTGAGAAGGATTGATAATCACGATTATCAAATGTACAATGGAAGGGCAAAATGGTCCAAGAATGTAAAAATATGGAAACTTATGTTTTAAGACCATTTATTAAGTCATAATTAAGTGTTACTTCAGTTAGAAATTTGGTCTTAGTGACCCAAGAGCAAAAAGGGGAATAAGGGACCAAAAGTGAAAACTTTATTATGCAATCTTTAAAAATTATTATCTCAAAATTTAAAAGGAAGTGAGGAAAGGTCATCAAGATGACTTTTGTAATATTTGAGATAACAAAAATATAGGAAAAAGAATCGGGTCATTTGGAGTTGTAACGAATGAGTTATGATGAAATAAAAATGGCTCAAAAGTGACAAAAATGAAAAAATGGTCATTTTCAAGGGTTGATATCGGAAAATCTATTAAGATACAGACGAAAGTCAGTGGGGGAAAGTTGTAGAGCTCATTCCCAGCTTTCTAGAGGTATAAAGTATTTAATATTTGATAATCATACGAGAGAGTTATGTTTAAAAGAAAATCAAGAAAAAATAAGGAAATAAAGACGAAATTTGTCCAAGTTTGGGAAGTGGAGGGGCAATTTCGTAATTTCAGCTTTAAATCCAGCTGTTCCCCTTGTTTCTGTGGACGACGTGATTTCCTAGACACACAAACGTAATGTGAAATTGAAAGGGGGATCGGGACTAGAAGCAGAAAATCTCGCACTCCTTCCCTCTCATCCTCGTTCTTGTGTGCGTGAACCTTAAATCAAAAGAGAGAGCAGCGATTTGGTCTGCAAATCGTGAGCAGGTGAGCGACGGGGAGAAGCTTCACAGTAGCAGGCGGCGGCAGCAAGAAGAAGACGACGGAAACAGCACTGGCGGCTGTTTTCCCGGCGAAATCCGGCGCTGCTGGTGGCGTGTGTGCTGTCTGTGAGATGCGATGATGAGTACAAGAACGAGAAAGAAAAAAAATAGACATGAGGAAGGAGACTAGCAGGCCTACGGTTCTCTCAGAATTTGTGATTGTCAGCGATGGTTCACCGGCGAAATCGCCACTGCCGGCGACGACCGTCGTGGCTGGTGGTCGGCGGTGATCAAGGAGTTCCCATCCACACCCGATTTTGTGCAAAAAATTCACATGCATCTCTTGATTTCAGATTTTTGGACAGAAAGATTAAAGGTAAAGGTTCGATTTTTGGGAACCCTAGACTATTAAGCTTGGAATCTTTAATGCATGTCGAAAATTGGTATTGATTTGGGGTTTCAAACATGATTTTGAAGCAGGAAATTCTTGAAGAGGGTACAAGATTTGTGATTTTGGTCAATATTGAGGGTAATTTCTCAAACCCTAGTTCTTGAATTCAAAACTTATCAATGCATGTTGAGTTGGAACTTTATTTTCTGATTTATGGTTCTTTATGAGTTCAAGAACATACAAGAAGTTGTAAATGTTTGGGTTTGACATGGATTTTGTTGAATAAATGGGAAAGAATGCTCAAAGTTTTATCATTTGGGATATGTTATGCAACATATAATTAAACGCCAGAAATAGAAGTGATAAAGGAATAAAATTTTGGATTTCATATTGAGTGATCCGTTAAGGAGCATGAGTTTGATCTTATGAGGAACTCTTGCAAATGAAAATTTTAGTGTGCCTTATGATTATACAAAAGAGAACCATGGAATGGAATTGGGAATTCCCACTTATTGGGACAATTTTGGTACATACTAAAATATCATGAAAGAGAACATATGACTTGATTGGAATTTTACATTAATTTGGAAACGTGAATTGGAAGCGACTTATGGCACGTAATTGTGGTTAAAAGGAAATGCTAACTTAGTTTAAATATGTAATTGTGAGAAAGATGGTATTGAATTGGTTAGCCCTACAATTGAAATGTTGAAGTAAGAACAAAGGAATGGAATTAGGCATTCCAATGTTTAATGGGACAAGTTTAAGTATGTAAAAAAATGGTATGAAATTAGTGAAATACAAGCTAATATTATTTGTTTGAAAGTGTAATAGTATTGCTAGAACTTATTTGACTGTGTATAAGTCATATTGTATTATTAAAGACGCTTTAAAGGTAAAATGTTAAAATGGGACGACACTTATGAAGTGTTGGGTATATGTTAGTGTCGAGTGACCGTAAAGTAACATGCTTTATAATGATTTCTATTTTTAGAAACTTTGTTTGTTGAAATTTGCCAAAACGACATAAATAAGTAAAATGATGATTGTTTTGACGTCTAACCACTTAAACTGAGTTAAAGAAAAGTAAAACTCGTAGTTTTCTATAATAACTTTGTAGAAACCCAAAAATACCCTTTTTGGTCAAAACGGGACAAAAAGGGTGGAAATGTCCAAAATGGGTATTATGATTTTAAGAACCACACCTACAAGTGGAATGGAATTAGATAGTGATTAGAAGTAGTCTAAGAATGATTAGACTAATGTCGTATGTTTAGTTGCGAATTACGTTCTAATATTCTATTAAATTAATAGAGATTTGGAGGACGCTTGGAAGCAAGGAAAGTCTAGAGAAAGCGGGCTAGTGTAGCTAGACGTGCCTAGCTACTAAGGTGAGTACATGTGACTTTCCCACTATGGGGTACATGGCAAATTGTTGACAAAGCTTTTACGTGATTTATAAACATTATATGATATGCAAAACCGTTCTACGTATATTATGATTATGAAAGTTTTATACGATGATTTTGAAAGAATATTTTGGCATCAAGCCTACAATGATTACGACATATGTGTTGAGAATATTTGTGATGAAGTGCTCAACCCCGAAGTCTTGAGGCCATAAAGCCCGAAGAGAATAAAACGTACAAAAGACCCCGAAGTCTGAAGACTCCGAAGTGCTATGCATGGAGGATCCGAAGACTTCCCAGACTGTCATGTTGTCTTTTGTGTGCACGCGTATAGTACATATACGTGTTGCATGAACCTTCTATCCTATTGGCCAGTACACTGATAGGATATTCTCTGAAAAAGTTGTACTATTTGTATCACTGATTCAGTATAAATATCAGTGATACCATGCTGTGTAGAAGGTGAGATTGCAAGAAATTGTATGTCTACCAAATAGAAAACCCAATTGTAAAACCAATGATCTAATCAAGCATTCGGCACATGTTATCCATTTCTCTGTGTTCTTTGATTGTTCTTCTTCATTATATTTGTTGTGAGATTGCTTAGTTTTACTACAACTGTTTAACTTTAGTTATCATTCGTCTGTTCAATCGATTTCAACACCCAACAAGTGGTATCAGAGCGAGTCAGCTCAAAACTTGCTAGTAGAATCATTATTTCGTTGCTTCAGTTCTAGACTTGAATCTATTCTCTTGTCTAGCCTTCCGCAAACTGTTGCAAGTTTCTATTACCTGGTTTTACTGAAAAGATCCAGTTGAAATCATCCAAAATGACAGATTCCACAGCAACCTACGCAAACATGCTCAACTATGCAAACCTGATTGGTTCTGCAACAAAGGCCCCAGTTCTAGTAACCTCTTACTACAACTATTGGGCTGGTCGCATGAAGGACTATCTCATCGGACTTGACAAAGATCTTTGGAGATCTGTCAATGAAGGACCTCACACTGACATTGCTGGTCGGTTTGTAGTTCCTGACGGAGAAGAAGTCGTCGTTCTTAACGCTGCAGATTTGAAATGGTCAGTTCAGGATCACTAGCTCTCGTGTCAAAAGAAGAGCAAGACTCAAGTGATGAAGACATTGCAGCATACGTAGTAGATGACAATGGAGATACTATTGCTCTCTATGCCGCCAACAATCGCAGATTCAAGAAACCCTTCTTCAAAAACAACTCTGGGAAGCCTTTTGTGAAAAACCTCAACAAACCAAACTTTAACTCTAAACCTAAACCTGAAATATTCACTCCAAAGGAAGAAAACTCAAAATTGTCTACTCCGAAGGCATCTGAAAAACTGACTTCGGAGTCAATCAAAGAAAAGACCGAAGAAAAGAAGATCTCAGGAGACTCTGATTACGATTGCAATTACTGTCATGGTAAGAATCATTTTGCAAAAGACTGCATGCTTCGGAAGCAGAACGAAAAGAAACCACAAGTAAAGGATGAAGCATATTATGCAAGAAAATTGGAGGAAGCTAGAGTAAAGACCAAGGACTTAGCCTTGATGGCTGCTGACGATCGTCAGGGATCATATCAAGTCTGGTCTTCGGACTCAGATGATGAAGAAGTGAGGAAGCCATCTCATAGTGCTTTCATTGCCTATGATGTTGATAAGTGCTTTCTAAAGGACACTTCAGAGGAGAATGCTGATGTGACTTCGGGTCTGGGCTTTGTTACTTCGGAGGCACACAAGACGATCAATGCTGGAACTCCGAAGACTCAGATTGTATCAAACCTCCAGATCGATGACTCTTCTGATGATGATGATGATGATGATGATGATGAGGAACTATGTATGATGGCCAACGATGCTCGCCTAACCATACCCGAGCAGGTATCACATTTTCTCTCTTCTTTTAAAATTTCTGCTTCTCAATCTGCACCAATTATCCATGAAATAACTCGTGATTGCTCTGTCATGCATAAATTGCTTATTGATGCTAAAAATAAGGAAGTACTCACTGAGCAGGAGCTTCTAAGCTTGAGGGGGAGAGTAGAAAGTCAGAAGTTAGCACTTGAAAAAGCCAATCTTAGAATCTTCCTGTTAGAAGAAAATAGAGAAAAATTCTTAAACAATCATGATGTAATCTTGAAACAAAGAAGCATATTTTGTGAAACAGCCAAAAGATTATATGCGCATATTACTAGAATTTATCATTCTGCTGATGTTTGCAATGTTCAACATAGACAACTGCTACCTTTCATTGAGTTTAAGTTAAAGGAAGTTGATAGTATATCATATGAATGTGAATCTATAATATCAGGCTCCGAAGTTACAAATCCATCATACAAACATGGTCTGATATCAATAGAGAAACATTTAACTGCTGATAATCTGTTGAAAATCTTACCTCAAGAAATACCCATTTTGAAAAAGGCAGTTCCACTGTTTGAAAGAAAAGATGAAGGGAACATCATCAGCAAATCTGATGAAACTTCGGAATGTGATTCGGATATGGAAGAAATTGATTGCTCTTCTCTAACTCTGTTAAAATCTACCTCCACATCCGGATCACACCCCGAAGACATAAAATGTTGTGAATCAGAACTTACTAAAATCAAGGAAATTTCAAAAATCAAACTTCAAATCACTGATGAATGTGATTCTTATGATCAATTCCTAAAGAATGATTCAAAAAGACTGGTCAATGTAGCTTATATCTATCCCAAAATTTCTTACTTCAAAAACACAATTTTTGTAAAACCTGGTGGATTACCCTTAATCGATAACGAGTTGCAAAAACATCTTGAAAAGGACAATTCTGTTAGGTGAAGATTTTTCAAAGGTAGGTTTGGTAGCCTCCTTTGGAATGCAAATTCTTCTTTGATTCACATTGATTTTTTCCACACTCATAAGCCTATAAATACTAGGCTTTGGTTGAGAAGCAAGATGCACCACTTGAGCTCAAAACAAGAGTTATAAATTGTAATCTTGTGAGTATTAATAAGATTTCTCTAGTTGCGGCCCGTGGACGTAGGATTTGCACCGAATCCGAACCACGTAAAAATCCTTGTGTTCTTCTTGCTTTATTTTTGTGAGTTTGTGTGTGTGTGATAGTGTGTTTCCGCTGCGTGTACCCGGTCCGATTCCTAATAACTGGTATCAGAGCTTCGGGTTTCGAATGAGGTCTCGGTTTTAGAAATTAGAGTATGCTCTGTGGTTGCAGTTTTGTCTGATCTTCCACATCAGAAACTAATTTTTATTAATCGTATTAAAGATATCTCGGTACTTTGAAGGGTACTGTTCTGTCACACAAAAGTACTATAAAATATTTGTCTCTTGTTTGTCGTAATGGCTGAAGACAAGGTTGTAATCGAGAAGTTCAACGGTTCTGACTTTAGCTGGTGGAAAATGCAATTAGAAGCATTGCTATGTCAGAAAGATTTGGACGTGGTACTTGGAGACAAACCGGAGAAAATGGAAAAAGCTGCTGAAGATGCGTGGAACTCAAAGGACAAGAAAGCTAAGGCGGTTATTACATTGTCGTTGGAAAGGAGCGTCGCTTTCAACATCATGAAGGAAACCACGGCGCGTGGTATGATGGATGCTCTGACGAACATGTATGAGAAACCGTCGGCGGCTAACAAGGTGTTCTTGATGAGGGAATTGTTCACGACAAGGATGAATGAAGATAGCTCAGTTACGATTCACATTAACAATCTAAATTCAATTCTGTCCAGATTGTCATCTGTGGGAATTAAATTTGATAACGAGACTCAAGTTTCACTGCTACTAGCTTCACTACCTGATAGCTAGTCTGGAACAGTAACCGCTGTTACAAGTTCAGTGGGGACCAGTGGTATGACTTTTGAAGGGGTTAGAGATTTGGTTCTTGGCGAGGATGTCAGACGCAAGAATCAAGGTGGATCTTCTTCTTCTGAGTTATTAAATATCGGAAGAGGTAGAGGGAATAGCAGGAATAGTGGGAGCAGTGGGAGTCGGGGAAGAAGTTCATCTAGAACTTGGAAGAATGTGAAGTGCTGGAACTGCCAAGAGGTGGGACATGTTAAGAGTCAATGTCCAAAGAAAGAATTGGACATTGCTGGTGCTGAGAGTGTGTCTGAGGATGATGCACTGATACTAAGTATGGAAAGTTCTGTAGACTCTTGGGTCATGGATTCAGGGGCTTCGTTTCACGCCATGGACAACGGAGAAACGATGGTGAATCTAAAAGAAGAAGATTTTGGGAAGGTACGGTTAGCAAATGACGAGATGCTTCAAGTAACGGGCATGGGAGATATTGATCTGGTTACTTCATTGGGAACTACATGGAACCTGAAGAATGTCAGGGTGATTCCGGAGCTGAAGAAGAAATTGATTTCTGTTGGTCAGCTGGATAAACAAGGACTGTAAGTAAGGTTTGGTGGTGGCAAATGGAGGGTGGTCAATGGTAATTCGGTGATTGCTCAAGGTATGAAGCGTGGGTCATTGTATATGGTTGAGGTACCTGCTGAGGGAAGTATGACTGTCCCGGTTAAGCATGGCAAAATTTGGTTTGCTAAATCTAGTGCTAAGAGAGTTCATTTTGCAAACATGAATTCTGGAGCCAAGGGGATGTTAGTTGAACGAGTCGGAAAGTCTAAACTATTCAGGAGATTTTGTGACAGTGGGAGCACGGGGTGTGTTCCGGGTACAGTTACAAAGAGCCGTTGGGTTTTGAAGACTAAGACTGAAAAATTCTCTCCTGTTGGAAGTTTGCAAAGTTTGGAGAGTGTTAGTGGTCCTCGGTGTATCTCTGGAGCTGGTGGAGTGTCCAAACCGGTTGAGACAGAGGATGAGTCGGTGGTGGGATTAGCCACGGCTGAGTTGAAGCTAGTGGGAGCTTCAACTGGCTCTTCTAGTACTTGAAGATGAGGGGTGGCTGCAATTAGAGAAATTGGACTAAGTTTAGCTTGTTCTTGGGAGCTGGAGGCTTGGAAGACTTGGTTGTTTTAAGATTACTGAAGTTACTATATTGTTCAAAATCTTCAAGTGGGAGATTGTTAGGTGAAGATTTTTCAAAGGTAGGTTTGGTAGCCTCCTTTGGAATGCAAATTCTTCTTTGATTCACATTGATTTTTTCCACACTCATAAGCCTATAAATACTAGGCTTTGGTTGAGAAGCAAGATGCACCACTTGAGCTCAAAACAAGAGTTATAAATTGTAATCTTGTGAGTATTAATAAGATTTCTCTAGTTGCGGCCCGTGGACGTAGGATTTGCACCGAATCCGAACCACGTAAAAATCCTTGTGTTCTTCTTGCTTTATTTTCGTGAGTTTGTGTGTGTGTGATAGTGTGTTTCCGCTGCGTGTACCCGGTCTGATTCCTAATAAATTCCACAGTTACAAATGAAGGATTTTTCTCATCATCCAAGATGGTTGAAAACGAAGTAAATGAGAGAATGGATGTCAAAATCAACATAAGAAAACAAGATCTATACGGTCACAACTTATACAACCGTTTTTGTTTTGAAAAAGAAAAGATACCCAAAAACATGTCACACTTGCTAAACCTCAAAAATGATGATCACATTTATACAAATCAAAACTACAAACAAATTCAAGTTGTGGAAAAACCCATAATTCCGAAAATGAATGTATTGGAATTAATGGAATCAAGTGAGTGTGTACCTTTTTCGCAAAATCTTGAAAATGAAGTTTCAAAATCAAAAGTTTTTGCCGACAAGACTTCGGTACAACAAAAACCCCAAATGTTGAAAAGAAAACAAGCTCTTCAAAAACCAAAACCAACAGTAAAGAAGTCCAAACCAACTCAAAAACCTACTGTTGCGAAATTGAAAACAAAAGAAACCTTGAATCTTGTGAAAAGAAAAACTCCCTTCAAAGATTTAAAACAAAATGAAGCTGTTGCTTCAACTTCGGGAACAAAACCAGTTTGCTCTGAAATCTACGAAGTCAAGAGGAAAAATGAAAAACCTAGTTTCACTTTTACAAATCCAAATTTTCCGAATCCTAAATATCAAAAGCCAACGAAGAAAACTTTTTCAAAAGGAAATAATCTGATAGATACATTCCACAAATGGCTAGACAACAATTTGGATATGTTCAAGGATAGAAATCTCTCACTAAATGACTTTAAGATGGCATATGAAGAGTACCTCTGTACATCTACACTATGCAGTTCTATTTCTAAAAAGTCAACAAACAAGAACTTAAAACGAAACTGGAGGAGAAGTGATTTGAAAGAAAATTTATTTGCTAAAACAAACTCCTCAATAAGTTCTAAATCATCCAGAAAAACAAAAACACTAAAATCGATGAAATCAACATCATCAAAACAAATATGGGTTCCGAAGACTAGTGTTTCATCAGTCACTTCGGACCCATCCAATGTGACAAAGAACTCCTCAGAAGTATGCTCAGACTCTTCGGAATCATGTTCATCACATGAAGCTTCGGAGAATCTGATCAACCTAAATGCCAATGAAATTTCTGAGGAGGCTGTAGAAAGGTGGATCCAAGAATCTTTCACTTACCCTGAGGACCCAAGATTGATTGGGTACCAACTCCTTCTCGATTAATTGCAGGTTATGTCAGATGAGTAGTATGACTCAAGGTGGTACATGGATAGTGGCTGCTCAAGACATATGACCGGAAAAAGGGAGTACCTCAGAGACTTCAGAACCTTAGATGATGCAGGAAATGTTCGCTTTGGTAACAACGATACATGTCCAATTCGTGGATATGGTAAAATAACTAATGGTCAATTCACCATTAATCGTGTCGCATTTGTTGAAGGTTTGAAACACAACCTTGTAAGCATATCTCAACTTGTTGTTGGAACGGGTAACGCAGTCACATTCAACAACCAAGGAAGTACAATCACCAAAGAAGCAACCCAAGAAGTCCTATTGAAATCGGAAAGGAAAGGATCAATGTTTCCCTTAAATCTAAAGCCAGTAACCGGTGGGCAATCTTTATGTCTTCTCTCAAAAGCCAACTCCGATGTCAGTTGGTTATGGCACCGAAGACTTGCTTATCTGAACTTCAAAGATTTGAACAAATTAGTGGCAATGGATTTGGTTCGAGGCATGCCAGCGCTTAAATTCGATAATGACTCTCTTTGTTCCGCTTGTGAACATGGAAAACAAACAAAGCAAAGACATCCTACTGTGATTAATCCCAAAATCACCGAACCCCTCTCACTTCTTTATGTAGACTTGTGTGGACCATCAGCAGTAGAATCCATTGGGAAGAAGAAGTACATTCTGGTTATAGTTGATGACTATTCAAGGTTCACTTGGGTGCTATTCCTAAGAAACAAGTCAGATGCAGCTGAAGAAATCATCAACTTTATAAGGAAAATGGAATTGATGCTCAACAAGAAAGTCCGAACAGTGCACAGTGACAACGGTTCGGAATTCAAAAATCAAACTTTGGATGGGTTCTTGAAGACAAGAGGGATCAGTCACAACTTCTCTGCACCGTACACGCCTCAACAAAATGGTGTGGTTGAAAGAAGAAATCGTTCATTGTGTGAAGCAGCAAGAACAATGCTAAACTTTGCTAATCTGCCCATGTACTTCTGGGCCGAAGCTATTTCTACTGCATGCTTCACTCAAAACAGATCTTACATTCACAAGAGATTTCACATCACACCTTACGAAGTACTCAACAGGAGAAAACCTAATGTCAAATTTCTTCATATCTTCGGTTGTCGATGTTTCATCTTAAACTTGAAAGATCACTTAACCAAGTTTAATGATAAGTCCGAAGAGGGAATTTTCCTGGGTTACTCTCAAGACTCAAAAGCATACAGAGTCATGAATAAGAGAACGAGAAGAATTGAGGAGACGTTCAACCTTTCATTTGATGACTACTACATCAAGAAATCATTGCAACCTTTCCCGATGTCATCAATCTTTCCTAAACCTACTGTCGATGCTGTTCCAATCACAACCTTTGACTCGGACTTCTCACTCTTGTTTGATCCTCCTGTAAGAGCCGCAAACTCAAAACTCAGTGCACCCGACAACCATGAGTCTGAACTATCCAAGCTCACAGATGGACCTGATGACTCGTCTACAAGCAGTATTCAAAGACCATCATCTGCTGAAGGAGAGCCATCAAATCAAAGTTTGGGAAATGCAAGTGTTGAGGGGGAGCCGTCAAATCAAAGTGAAGGCATAGCTAGTATTGAAGGGGAGTCAAGTCTCAGTCCAAGAGAAGCAGCCACTCCAACATCTCCTTCCCATGCAATCTCCAATATTATATCCTTGTACCCAGCAGTCCAGGGGAGCCAGAGATTGTCACTCCGAATTTAGCCACAACATTCACTTCGGATAGGGCTACCACCTCCTCAACACCAGCACATCTCGAGGGGGAGCAAATTCTTAACTCATTCTCACAAATGCACACACCACAAACTAACACAACAAACACAAACAACAATTTAATAATGGATGATTTCCCTTCCACTTCGGGGTATCCCTCAGACATCGAAGATGTTGATGCTGAAGGACCTCCTGACTTTGACCCAAATTATCCTCCTTTGGACAAATGGACGAGAAATCATCCTCCATCACTAGTCATCGGTGACGTTCGAGATAAAGTACTCACTCGTGCACAACTTCAACAAAGAAAATTGGATCTTGACAAAACTTCGGAGTTGTGCATATTTAATGTGTTTATCTCTAAGGTAGAACCTAAGAACATCAAAGATGCATTTGATCACCCAGACTGGATTGAGGCAATGCAAATGCAATTGGAAGAATTTGAAAGAAATAAAGTATGGAGGCTGATTCCAAAACCTGCAAATGCATCAATTGTAGGTCTCAAATGGGTGTATCGAAACAAACTAGACACCGAAGGCAATGTAGTTCGAAACAAGGCTAGGCTGGTTGTCAAGGGTTATTGTCAACAGGAGGGGATTGATTATGAAGAAACCTTCGCTCCTGTTGCCAGACTCGAGTCAGTTCGGATATTTTTGGCTTATGCCGCACACAAAAATTTTGATGTTTTTCAAATGGATGTCAAATGTGCTTTTCTGAATGGTGATCTCGAAGAAACTGTTTTTGTTGAACAACCTCCTGGTTTTGAAAGCAAAATCCATCCGAATCATTGCTATGTGCTAGACAAAGCAGTCTATGGTTTAAAACAAGCCCCAAGAGCTTGGTATGAGACCTTGACTAAATTTTTGAAAGAATCAAACTTTAAACAGGGTTCAGTAGATCCAACACTTTTTAGAAAGAAAGTTGGAAATCACTTAATGATAGTCCAAATTTATGTAGATGACATAATCTTTGGATCTACTAACCCTAACTTGTCAAAAGATTTTGAAAAACTGATAAAAAGCAAATTTCAAATGAGTATGATGGGAAATATTAACTTCTTTCTTGGCTTGTAAATCAAACAATCAAAAGAGGGAATATTCATTAATCAACAAAAGTATACGAAGAGTTTACTCGAACGCTTCGGAATGACTAACAGCTCCAAAGCAAAAGTTTCCTTGCCTGCAGGTACTAGGCTAAATCCTTCATTGGACAAACCGAAGACAGACATCCATCAATACAGAAGTATGATCGGATCACTGCTCTACCTTACAGCCAGTCGCCCTGATATTATGTTTGCAGTTTGCAATTGTGCAAGATATCAGGCTGACCCAAGAGAACCTCACTTGGCTGCAGTGAAGACAATATTCCGATATCTTCATGGCACTACAGCTTATGGTCTGTGGTACCCAGCAAACTCTGGCTTCTACATACAAGCATACTCAGACTCCGATCTTGGTGGTTGCTCAATTGATCGCAAGAGCACTTCGGGTGGTTGTCAATTCCTAGATGGAAAACTCATAAGCTGGCAATCCAAGAAACAAACATGTGTCTCTATCTCCACCGCAGAGGCTGAATATGTAGCAGCCGCAGCATGCACTTCGCAAATTATATGGATTCAGAGCCAACTAAAAGATTATGCCATCAACATGCGAAAAATTCCCTTGTTCTGTGATTCTCAAAGTGCAATTCGGATTTGTCACAATCCAGTTCAACATTCCAAGACGAAGCATATAGCTCTTCGCTACCACTTCATTAAAAGTCATGTTGAGGAGGGGAATATTGAAGTACACTTTGTTCACACAACAGAACAATTGGCAGATATCTTCACAAAAGCTCTGAATGAAGAAGCATTCACTAGAAACGTTCGAGGACTAGGAATGATCGATGGATCTACCCTCCAATAAACTCAGATTTGCTCACTCCTACTCTTTTCTTCTAGAAAATAAAACACTCCGCAGACCACCGAAGGGAAAAATCACTTCGGTGCTCATCGGAGTGTTCCAAACAAAAATTTTGTGAAAACACCGCAACACTCCGAAGTAAAACACCTCTTCGGAACACTACGGAACAATGTTTTTCCTCAAAATAAACACTTGAAACTTGAAAATCACTTAAACAACAAGGTGACTTCAACTTTTAAGGATAAAATAAATAGTTTCAAGACACAAGAAAAATCAAAAACAAGAAAAATCACACCAATGTATGAAGAAAAACCTGATGCAAAATGACAAAAATTCAATATTCTCTTTCATGAATCAACTTAGTAAATGACAAAACTTTGATTTTAGGTTCCGATAATCATACCTTATTGCACTAAAAGGTATCTGGGAATCGCCTTGAAACATTGGTAAGAAAACAGTCCTCGAAGAAAGATCAAGTCTATTTTACAAATTGTGACTTTGTTTGGCTCTTACATCCTTAACTCAGTGTCTATCTCTAACCACCCTTCGGAACTTGACTCGCTTTTCCTCCAAACTAATCATGTAGCCTTAAAAACTACACATGATACTTTAAGTGTTCCGAAGCTTTCCTCAAAATAATGACAACATTGTCCGATGGGCAAATTTAAACATCTTTTCATTAGTGATAGCAAATTGAACTACAAGAAGATTTTCTTACTCAAGGATTGTGAAATGCAAAACTCAAAAAGCACCAAAGAAAGAAACAATGTAGTGATATTTTGATAAGAGAATCCTAAATAGAGAAGGAAAAAGAAAAATTCAACAAAGCAAAACAAGAAAGATAAACAGAAAACAAATGTCAAAAGATTCAAAGACAAACAAAATCAAAAGATAAACACGGGAATGCAAAAGAAAAATCAGCATTCAAAGGCATATTCTAGTAATCTATCTTAAATGATAAAGGTGAAATGGTGTACGAAGCTCAAAGGCTTGTCATCAGATTCTAGTATCCAAACACTTCAACTGATGAAATGGAATAGATTTTGCAAAAAGGATCTTCAAAAACAATCTAACCTCATAAACACTCCTGATGCTCAATTCATAAATGAAAACTTCTTTAAATTTCAGATACAGAGGATGTTATCATTACCATTGTTGAAAATTTTGAAACACGTAAAATCAGCTCAAAACACTCTTTCAAAATGCGAAATCAAGATCAAAATAGGGTGATTAAACTTAGATGCTAATGACTGATGTTGTCCCAAACAAACTTCAAAATGAAAAATGGACTTCCAACATGACTCGAATGATTCTGAATATCAACTTGTCAAATCTACTTTTCTCAATATTTCATGAAAACGAGTATATATGTCACATTGCATCACTAAAAAGAAAAATTGATAAGTAATAGAAAAATGAACGGAGAACAAATGGGACTTCGGTGGTTTGGATGAACAATGTTCAACCAACTCATCAATCACCGAAGTGAAAGAATACACTTAGGAATAAAACATAACATATGTTTTCAATCCGAAGTGCTTCAATAACAGTCATAATTGCTCCATAAATATGAAGTCGATTGAATGTTCAAATGATTTCCTTATTTATGATAAACTTCAGAAACAAACATTCTTTTGAATTTATTAACCGTTGTTATCTTTTGCCATACAGCTGTCTCTGCTATAATTACGCCCAATCCTAACAAGAAGATCGTGTGAAAGTGGCGGTTCAATTTCAAATAATGATGACTGACAGCCGTACGGTTATCTCTTGCAGAGAAAGTGGAACGGCGTGGGGCTGAGGTGTCACAACATTAGTGGACCGTATTCCATGCGCATTAAATGGCCTTGGGACCACGAATACTATAAATACCTCACGATCCCACTGTTTACCTCTTTACGCGAACATTACTCTCAAATTTCCTCAGCAAAAACTCTCTCAAAAACCTAAGTTCTTTCATCTTCCTCAAACACTCAAACACTCATCAATGGCGGAATCTTCTTCTCAGACAACTGAAGCCATCTCAGTTCCCGTTCTCAAGAACCAGTCCTCTAATCTGGTTCTACGCAACGACCTAAAACTTTACCCTGCTCCAATCGACGCTGTCGTCGAATGCCTTAAGAAATCCGTTCTGGGGCATGCTATGGACCGTGAAGGGAACAGAAATCGCCAATGCTAGATTCTGGGCGATCGTTGTTCAAGCCCACTATCAAAAATCAGGTTGCGTTCCTGACCCCTCTCTTACTGAAATGCGATTCACTCCAATCGCCATCCCTGCTTTGGATGAGTTCCCTGCTGCCTTCTGTGCTCAGATACCCGAAGGCATGCTCTCAAAGGTGTCTGACGACTGTACCTAAGTCAGCACCTATCGGGCAACTCTTATCGTTCCTTACCCCACTCGTGACTTTGCCCTTGAAGAACCCCAAGTCACCACAAAAATACAAACAAGGGCAAAGGGTAAGAAGAAAGCAACTGGGGGACCAAGTGTCCCAAAGAGAGGAGAGAAAAAGCGAAAGGCTTCGGAACAGGCGACACCGAAGAAGAAACAGCAGAAGAAATCCCGCAAACTTACCATCAGGGATGAGTCTTCGGAGTCGGAGAAAGTAATCTCCGAAGCCATCCCAGAGACCGAAGAGGAGGAAATCCAATCATCTCCTGTCCGCGAAGCCAGACCACCTACCCCTCCACAATTCAAAATTCCTCCTCCTCCACCTACAACAGCCCAACAAACACCACCTATCTCCACTACTTCATCCGAAGTACCACCCCCTTCGCCACCAAAAACCTCTTCCACACCTGTTCCACCAATCACCACCGCCTCAGACACTTTCCTAAACATCCCATCCTCTGGCCCCGACACCACCTTACCTGACTTTCCCTTCCAGGAGGACTTCGATTTTGAAACCTCCACCTTCACCCAGCCCCCTTCAAAGGAAGAAACCATGGCTTTCTTCCACATGGCACCAATTGCCATCGAAGAAGCTGATGAAGAAGGTCTGGATGACTCCGACTTTATCCTAGGCAAACAGTACAAAATCCTTAACAGGAAGCTGGATGCCCTGCTGCAGTCCAACACTGGCTTCGACCCCTCCAAGAAGCCTGAAGCTAGTGTTGAAGAACAAATAGCTGAAGCCCAAACGGCCTTAATTGGCAAAATGGAAGACTTGGTCCGGGCTTCGGAGAAAAAGATTATCGATCAACAGATCGAAATCAAAAGGGTCCTGGAGGCTAAGCTCAACACCGCTGTTGAGCAAGTGGAAGAGAGGCATCGGCTCTTAGTCGAGGAAACTGAGAAGAGGGTGGCGGCGTTTATCAAGAGCATGGAGCTGTCAAACGCTGAAGTTAAAAAGGAACTGTTTGACCTTAGGGATAAAACAGATTCCTTCAATAGACAATACCAGACAGGGTTTGCTAAACACCTGTCTAATGCACACAAACGTGTGGAAGAGTTGACTGCGGAGTTGTCATCTTCCACACTCACCACCTTCAGCAATGAGCTCCGAACCACCAACCAAACCCTTGTCTCCGATATGGTGGATAAGTTGAAGACCGCTCTTCAACCCATGCTCAAACTCTCAGTGAAGTTGGATAAAGCACAGGCTGCACGTCCGAGACCCCAAATCACTGCTCAGGGTGAACATGATGTTCATCCTTTACAAGGGGGAGAATCAGAAGCCCCTGGGTCTCTAGCGGAAGATACACCAATCTCCGAAGCCGGAGAAACTCCAGTCTCCGAAGCCTCCATGCCTCCAACTTCTAAAGCCACCAAAACAACAACAACAACCACTCAACCACAACAACGAACAATCCTGGGAAGACCATCGTTCATCCCAGTTATTCCTTCCAAGGCTGACCCCACGTTTGGAACCACAACAACAACAGAAGCCGGTGGTTCCAGCTCACAGCCCTTGAGAAAGGAAATCCGAATTGCTCCTCACATGGAGCAAGTTAATCGTGAAAAAGAAGAGGAGTTCCACAAAATCCTCGCCATTAACAGGATCGCCATTGACAACCATACATGGACTGAAGAACTGATCAGGTCCATTGGTTTCAATGACTTTCATATCAACAACAGGCTTCCACTCAAGAGCCTGGAAACCAGAAACACAATAGACCAGCAGCTTGATCTCCCCTATAACCCTAAAATGTTTGCATTTCTGCAATTTGAAAGGAGGGTTCCCCAAGACAAGCTGCCGGAATTCAAAGCAAGGAAGGTTGCCTTCCACGCCAAGTTTATACAAGCTCCGAACTACGTATGGAGCGAAAAGAAGATAGTCAAGATCATCTCGATCAAGAAAGGAGAGGAGTTCGTAGGCTTTCAAAACCTGAATTTCTTTGTTCTTTGGGGCACAAATGAAGAAGAATTCAGGTTCACCATTGCTGACTTCCCCATCATGAACCCTTCGGACTTAATATCTCTCCTTGACATCCTGAGGAACTCTGCAGGGAACGAGTGCGAAGACATGGGGGTCTTCGCAATCGCTAAAATTCACATCGCCTCCTTCTTCAGGAACTATCTTCAGAGGTTGGCCAGAGTAGACATTACTGTGGCCGAACTCTTCGGACAATCCCTTGCACCCCCTCCGACCACAATTGAAAATTTTGAAGACTTGAAGGCCGGGCAAATCGTTGCTAAGCCCTGGGGTGTAGTCTTCAAAGGGTTGTCCAACGACAGTGAAACGATGGTCACCAAGTTCTTTGAAATTGACTTTCTAGGACGCTTCCCTACGGAGTCAATCAGACAAGTTCTGACCTTGGTGAACAACTGCTTCGTCAACACCTGGCAAGAGAAGAAGTTGATGCGAGAACATCTCAACTGGTGGTTGACAATGAGGTATACATTGAAGCAGGCTTTTGTCAAACATCTCAAGCCTCAAAGAAGATAGACTTCGGATGCACTTCACACAAAGGGGGAGATTGTTGAGAATATTTGTGATGAAGTGCTCAACCCCGAAGTCTTGAGGCCATAAAGCCCGAAGAGAATAAAACGTACAAAAGACCCCGAAGTCTGAAGACTCCGAAGTGCTATGCATGGAGGATCCGAAGACTTCCCAGACTGTCATGTTGTCTTTTGTGTGCACGCGTATAGTACATATACGTGTTGCATGAACCTTCTATCTTATTGGCCAGTACATTGATAGGATATTCTCTGAAAAAGTTGTACTATTGGTATCACTGATTCAGTATAAATATCAGTGATACCATGCCGTGTAGAAGGTGAGATTGCAAGAAATTGTATGTCTACCAAATAGAAAACCCAATTGTAAAACCAATGATCTAATCAAGCATTCGGCACATGTTATCCATTTCTCTGTGTTCTTTGATTGTTCTTCTTCATTATATTTGTTGTGAGATTGCTTAGTTTTACTACAACTGTTTAACTTTAGTTATCATTCGTCTGTTCAATCGATTTCAACACCCAACAATATGTTTTAGCCTTCTATGTTATTGAAATACTATTTTGGCATCAAGCCTACAATGATTACGAAAGTATGTCATAGCTTACTCTGTGATTGAAAGACTACTTTGTTTTCAAGCCTATTATGCTTATGAAATATTTAAATTGTTAATGTTTATATTATTGTACATGCGTCTCATGGCATTATATGATATTTTGTACAAAAGAAAAAAAGCAGTGTCTTTACGCATGCATAGAGTGTGATTGCATGAGTCAGCGAGGTCCGGACACGTCCCCGTAACGGGACAACAGACTCTACTGGTGGTACCTCCCGTCGTGAAGTAGAAGTCTTCTAGGCGTCATTATAGGATGATTTGTTCTCCTATTTTGGCGAGCTTTGGTCTTTATAGACCTCTAGGCACGGTATATAATCGCGAGCTTTTGTCACGAATGTGACCTGATCTTTTAGACCTAAGGCGCAGGTAGGAAAACCCGAGAGCTTTGCATTGGTGTGTCAATCATGCATTCCATATACACCTATTATGTATGACATGTATTGAATTGAATATATTGTTTAAGTTTCAAGGTTTTATGAAATGGTTTTGCAAAGAATTTTGGAAGTAAATGTCATTTATTACTTATATTGTAAAGAAGTTTTTGAAAAGAAAAAGTCAGTCATATGAATTATTTTGCAAAAGATTTTGAAAAGAAATGTATCAAATGTATGATATTGATTATAAAACATTTTCAATGATGTTTTGAGTCTAAAACCCATGTAGCTCACGAGACGTTTTCGTTTTACGTATTTTAATTATGTCATGTATCCCAGGTTCTAGACACGAGAGATAGAAGCAAGTAGATGACCTGAGGAGATTGAGATTTTAGATGGAGTGAATTCTGGCTCATGTACTGGTTTGTAATCCTAACTTGCTTTCTATGGTTTAGTTTGGTATGAAGTTGTAACTCCCGAAGTGGTTTAAATATTCTTAAAACTTAAATGTTTTAGTTGGGACCGATATTTTAAGACGTGACTTTATGTCATGAGAAAAGTTTTTAAAGGTTGACATTTTTGTCACATAATGTTTTAAAACATGACTGAATAATGTTTATGCGCTTTTGGCATTATTATGTTTTTCAAAAAAAAGAAAAAAAATTGTGAAAATCGGGGCGTTACAGATTGCCTTGGAATTATCAACTTAACTTTGAGGCAGCTACACTTGAACTTTCCATGAGGAAGACAAGGAAGATTGTGAAGACTTATGAGGAAAGGGAGAGGGAGGAACCAAGCTTCACAAGCAAGAGTAAAGAGGATCATGACTCTCGTGGAAAATGGGTCTCCAACCAAAAGATACCAAAGTTTGATGGGAAAAGTAAGAGTGGATATGTGCAAGACATTACTAAATAGACATGGTGTGTTATAAGGTAGAGCGAAGGGTCATTATGCAAGTACATGTGACAAGGGGGTCAAGTGCTAGAAATGTGTGGGCTTCAATCACAAAGCAAGCGAGTGTACCGCGAAAGACATGGAAGGAAGTGGGAGTGGGAAGAAAGAAGCACCAAGGCTAAAGTGAGGGCCTTTCAAATGACAAAAGTTGAAGCTAAAGGATGCAGATCTTGTGAACTCCTTACTCGTTACCATATTGTTTGATTTGGGGGCTACTTACACTTATGTGTCTAATAAATTTGCAAAAAGATTAGATTTACCCTTTCAAAAATTGTGTTGTGAACTAGTGATTAAGATAGCGGATGGCAAAAGCATGTTAGCAAGCAATGCAATTCCTTGGGTGAAAGTAGAATGTAGTGGGACCTAAATTTTCGCAATGATGATTACTTTAACTTTGCTTGGATGTTTAAAATTAAAAATGTTATTTTGTTAACTACCATGGCGAGGGGTGTCACAAGATCTCCTAAAGCATCTATAATATGGTTTTTCTTTTTTGAAGGGTCTAATAAGCTTTTCAAAAATCTTAACATCTATTGTGAACGGTTTTTCACTACATGCTTTATTTCCACAACTTGTGCATCAATTTTAATTTCAATTTTTTTCTTGTTAGGACAATATTACTAAATCTATGTGTGTTGTGTCTGCTATTAAGGGCCAAAAATCACTTATCTTAAAAGGGTAAAATTGGTTGGATGGGTAATAAGTCAAATTTTTTAAAATTTTCAGGACATTGGAAAATGGATTGGTTTGATGTGCCAATATCTTATGTCAGTTTCTTTTTAATATAGGAGTTTAAAAAGTATACATTTAGTGGCTTTTAATATTTTGAGCCATTTCTTTTTAGGTTAAATGCAATAAAAGGCAACATACTTACATTTATATGTTTATTATAGCTATATACTAATATTTATTGACAAAAATAGCAACATAGTTATACCTTTTTATTGAGATTGAAAAACATACTTTATACGATCACCATATGTTTTCTATGTTGATTGTTTTTTTACTTAGTAAAATTTTTGGTTGTGTTGGCATTTTAGTATATTGACTGTAGGGTCAAATGTTAACTACTGATCATACAAAGGTATCCCTTTCTTGGCATCCTTGTTGCAACTAACATTTCTTGATCTCTTTTTTGATATATAAAAGTTTTGCACTAAAAATGTATGGCAACTTGATGGAAGAAACGAATGTCAAGAAAGGAGACCATATTTGTTGGAAATTTAATAAGGCTAATATACGAAATTCATTTATTTCTCAATTACAACATCCTACTTTCATAGTTGTTGTCACAAAATCAAGTGCAATTGTTTTAAATTGGATTGGTCCAAATCTAATACATGCCTATTCCTCTTATTTTGCAAAGTTTGTTGCTATTTCTTTACTTGGTGCTTTTATCATTTCAGAATAGCTAGTGTTTATTTGTTCTTTGCATTTGTGTTTGTAGAAATTTTTTACCATGTGTAGATGATCATGAATAAAAACCACATGTGATGATTAAAACTGATTACCTTTTTATATGCGTAATTTGTCTTTTTTGCAATTCTTTACGAATTCGATTGGTACACTTGAAAAGATTATGATTAACTTTAAAGCTGATTGCAACGAATACAAAATCAATTATTTCCTTGAGAGAATGGTGATTATTTAAGTGGAATACTTTGATATTTGTGCTTTATCATTGTTTTATTATTCAAAACACCTTTGAAAGAAGCATTTTTAGCTATATGAGTGAAGTGTGATACTAGATCAAGAAAAATCATTGTATTGAGCGAAAAAATAAAGAACTATTATTTTGTGTTTCGAAGAATAGTAATCGGTCTTATGTTTTTAAACTAACCGCAGAAGATCCCTTGGTAGAAATTTTGTAGTTCATGTTTGAAAAACTCATTATCTACAATCTTTGGTCATGCAAAGTTGGTTGTAATTGAGTTAGCTTTGTGTATGGTTGGTTGTACGTTGTGTTTAGATTTTGCAAAGTAGATGAAATTTAAAAATTTATGGTATTAGATTTTTTTTGAAGAAAATTGCTTTTTAATGTATAGAAGCTTTCATATCATGAGTTTTGGGAGTTGTAAATAAAAATATATATACTGAATTACATATTTTTATATTGAACTAGTGGGGTGCCGTGCTATGCACGGCTTCTCGAGAACATATTTTTTTCCTCATCGTAAGCAAGTGTTGATGCAAGATGAAGATCCTTTGTAGCCTCTCCCATTGACCAAGCATTGACCGTGCAATCCCACGTGATTTCTAGCCTCTAGCAGAATCCGGATTTATCTGCAAATCAAATAAATTCGTCAAATGTGCACAAAAAAGGGATAAATGCAAGAAATAGCAACGTACTTTCGTTAAAATGGGCAAAATGCAAGAAACAGCTATGTACTTTCAATCATTATGGTATTCCATCCTACTTTCTTTTATTTCTATTACAAAATCATACTTCCAATTTTTTCAGATTAAGGCGTTGTACTTTGAAAATCTAACCAATTATAGCATTATACTTTCAATTTTTTCTTATTAGGACATTATACTTTCAAAAACCTATCCAAAGCAAATATAAACCAGTACATGTTGTTTTTAATAAAAGATTAATTTAGATGATTGAACATATAAATTTTAAATCTTTAAAAAAGATCTTACCTCGAAGCTTTCTTTCGAGTTCTAGTTCAAAGTGGATTTGATTAATCATAGGAAGCACAGAAGACAGAAGACAAAAAAGATGTTCCAATTTTTCTTGGGCAGGTATTTCCCGTATTTTTCCCTACAAATTAGTCATTCGTCAAATGTGCACACAAAAAGGGATAAATGCAAGAAATAGCAACGTACTTTCGTTAAAATGGGCAAAATGCAAGAAACAGCTATGTACTTTCAATCATTATGGTATACCATCCTACTTTCTTTTCTTTCTATTACAAAATCATACTTCCAATTTTTTCAGATTAAGGCATTGTACTTTGAAAATCTAACCAATTATAGCATTACACTTTCAATTATTTCTTATTAGGACATTATACTTTCAAAAACCTATCCAATTATACCAGTGAAAATTGCTTTGTATTTGGATGATAGTGATATATTTGGTTAGATTTTTCAAAGCACAATGTTGTAATAAAAAATGAAAGCACGACGCCATAATACATAAACCAATGAAAGTACGTTGCTATTTCTTGCATATAATCCTGTTTTTATTTCTACTCTCAAATTCATTACCTTTATCATATTATCACTCCGCGAACACATTTTGCAGTTACAACAACCTCGACATGCAGGACACATTCTATGAACTTCTTCAACTGGAATGTCAGGATACCTAAAGAAAGACAAAAAATGAGTAAATTGTAACGGAAAGTAATGCCCTTTTTAAATACATTCAATCTTACCATGTAGAGATACATTCATCACAGTATCCTTTCCTATCACATTTAAGACACCATAAAATCCTCTCTGAGTCATCACGCCTGCACTGATGACAAATTTGCCCTCCTCCTGTATCCTCAGACGATTCTGAACTCCCACCAGACGTTTCCTGAAAGTTAGCCTATACAATTAAAAAATGGCGAAAGAAAGTTTTTTCTCATTGTACTTTCAAGAATCCACCCAATTATAGCGTTGTACTTTCAAATCTTATTAGGGCATTATACTTTGAAAACATATTCATTTATAGATGTGAAAATTGCTTTGATTGGTAAGATTAGAATGTTGTAATAGAAAAAAATGAAAGTAGGATGCTATAATAAGAAAATCCATCAAAGTACATTACAACTTACTGGCATAGCATACATCTTCTCAGATCTGCTCTCTGACGAATCCGCAACAGAAGATGGTGTTCTCTTGTAGAATTAGGTGCTCGATTGTTCTTGAAAAATTCAATGATGAAAGAAGTATTTGAAGGAACATTTACATTCAGAAGGTTTGCATTTGAAGAAGAGTATGTAGTGGCTTAGCTTTTCCTTCAGGCTTGAGAATACCTCCCCAATTTCTGAAGTTTCAAATATATCTTCTGAAGATGCCTTAATGCGATATGATAATGACAATGACCTCTTAGATGCTGTTTCAAAGAGATGTTATGAAGATCAAGCGTATGATAGATCATTCAGCCAAACATTCTAATTTGAATAAAACATTAGAAAATCTTTATCCAACTAACCACCACCCTAACATAAATTTGAAAAAATAAAACTAAAATTGCATATATTGGCCTAACAATGCAAAAAAAAAACTTTGTTCTTGCCTACTTAATGAAATTAAAGATTATCAAGAAAAATAATTACCCGATTGAAAGATTGAAACTGAGAAATTTGAGCTTGATGGGTGGTTTAAATAAGGCATTCTGTGAACTCAATGCCCGTTTCCGTTGAGATGAGATGATTGCTTCAAAATCACAGTAACTGCGGATGATTCGGTTTCCATGTTTCTCTAATCACGCACTGCTGGAGCATAGTTCCTAAGATTGATTTCATGTTTTTTATGAGTCCATAAGATTGATCAGGATGCAATTTCAGTCGTGATGAAGAAGCATACCAGATGGAGCATAGTTCCTAAACAGAGAAATTGAACGAAGAACAACACTGCAGGCTTCATCTGCATCAAACTACAATACATTAATAGCAAAAAATAATGATGGAAGTAAACGTTTTTATTTTATATATATATATATATATATATATATATATATATATATATATATATATATATATATATATATATATATATATATATAATCACACAAAATTATATACCTTAAATCAAATTTAGATGTCTTTCAGGCATATGATCGAACACTTGTTATGCGTACTCAAAATTACCTAATTGATCATACATATATCACAAATATATCCCATAAAACTTCAATTTCATATAGATGAACACACAAATCACGGTTTATAGTCTTCCATACTTGCCTCAACATTAATCAAGCACACACATATCACAATTCAAGCATACCTAATTAATCACACATATATAAAAAAATACATCAAATCTGAATTCTGAAATGGAATCCCGCTGTGATGGAATGCAATCATGAAACAACTGTTGAGCATCACATCTGCAATCTGCATTCACATTGAGCTTTACATCTGCAAAGGAAAATATATTTAAGTTTCTTAAAATCGATTCAGTGCAATCAAACGATCTGCAACCAAGTCCAAAGCCTGATTACCGTGAACCAAAATTAAATCGTAATGAAACCTTTAATCCAAACGAAAATGACCAAATGAGCAAAGGTTGAAATCGTAATTGCCTGAAACGATCTATAATCAAGTCGTAATCGAACCTGTAGCTTCACATCTACAAACAAATATATATTTAAGTTTCTTGAAATCGGTTCAGTTTCAATCAAAGGATCCGCAACCAAGTCCAAAGCCTGATTACCGTGAACTGATGATTGAACTTCATTAAATCGTAATTAAACCTGTAATCCAAACGAAGATGAGCAGATGAGCAAAGGATGAAATCGTAATCGCAAATGAGCAAAGGTTGAAATCAATTTACTCCTCCGCCGCCCCATCACCAACATCCATAATCGCAGCATCTACGTATCCCCACCACCGTAAGCCGCTAACTTCTGCCACAATCAGAGCAAGGGAGGTCGTAAGTGTAAGAGAGGAAGAAAACTGGAGCGAAGAAGGCATGATGTAGTGAACCACAGACCCACCGATAATCAATAATAGTTGAGCGAATGATGGAAAATCCACACAGTGGATGTGCACCCACTGAAAATCGAAGGACGGAAAATCCACACAGTGGACATGCACCGACTGAAAGAAGAGAAGAAAGAAGAAGAGAAGACGAGAAGACGAGAAGAAGGAAGAGAAAAAAGCGGAAGGAAACCCAAAGGAAACCCATGTCATAAACCAAAAAGGAAACCCATGTCACAAACGAAAAAATTACGGGAATTGATTAATAGAAGAATTTGTGTTTGATATTTGATTTTTTGTTAAAGTTATTTGGCATCTAGATTGGAATTTAAAATAGTTAAAAATATGTTTTTGTTTTAAAAGAAAAACCAAAATTACCTTATTCTATGTTATCCAATTAACAAATTATATAATCTATCTATTTTTATTAGAAACAATTACCCTTTTTGCAACATGTCACAAAAATTAAAAAAATGAAAAATATGTTGCTATTTAGCATGAAAAATAACGCAATTTACCTTTTTTTACATAAAGTCACAAAAATATACAGACAGAAGAATAGTAGTTTGACATTTCAATATACTGAAATACCCGATATCAGAAAGTATACTGCTAGTTAACAATAGTGATGATTTTGATGAACATCCCTTATAATATATCATACACGATTAATTCACATACAATATTAGTATGATATTATCTTAAACTAGACGAATGCCCGCGCGTTGCGCAGAAAAACAAATTAGTTAGAATATAAACAAATACATGTTATTTTATCCCAAATTAAAAAAAATTATATAGAAAAATATTTTCATTATTTTTAACTATATGATAATACGTACACGTGTCATAAATTTGGAAGACAACTAATTGTAACAATTTTAATGAATAAATACAATGTATCAAATAAAAATCAAATTAATATGGTTAAGATAAAGAGTTATCTCAAACCACATAAGTTTGGTATTCTACCAACAGTTTGTGTTTGGATAAAATTTTTGTAAAATTTCAATTTCAATTTTAATTTTATCTATTATAAAATCAATTTAAAAATTGCGTATTTTGTCATGTTTTAATTGCAAATATTTAGTTTAAATTAATAGTATGCTCTCTGCTAAATAGTGAAAGTTAATTAATTATATTATATAAACGAAAGATAAAATAACATATGTGTATGTGAAGCAATATGAGATAAAGAAAAAAAACCCTCAAATTGATGTGGTAAAAGATATTTATCTTGAACCATATTGATTTAAATGACTTCATTTACAAATAAAAATAAATATAGTTAGAATACTTGAAGTATATTTATTGAATGACTTTTGAGAAAATTAGAAATCGTCATTTTTGACCAACTATATTGCATAATAAATAAAAGTTCAAAATTGCATTATTCAACACAATGTATGCGATTTTGTGCAACTTGATGAGCGAATTCATAGCTCATCTCGGATCGACTTGCTAAATATTTAAAGCTCAACTTCATTAAAAAATAATAAAATTTTAACTATATATTTCCTTGAACTTTACTATTTGGAAATGTTTCCAACAATAAAAAATATATAATGATCTATATAATTATTTTAATTTGAGGGAGACCTTTATTTATAGAATAAAAATGCTTCTTGAGTTGGTTTATCATGACGATGTGGGATCAAAAGTTCATTCGTAGTGTGTTATTTTGTGTCATTTTCTTATCTCACATCGCTTAAGAACACAAATGAAGAGAAATCAAAAATCTATAAGTAAAGAGACTAATATATTTCTCATCCCACATAGCTTAAGATACAAATCTCAAGGGAAAGAAAACATCTATAAGTAGAGTGGCTAAAATCATTTCTCTAATATCTTTGTTCTTTTGTGTTTTTTATTATAACCAAATTAGGAATCGGTTGTTACATTACAGGAACCTTTGGTTTCAGTTTTAAGACTATTTTCCTAAAATTTCGACAGGTACCTACCGATGTCCATTGTGATATGATTTTTTCTAATAAATTCAAATTAATGTGATACATGATAAAAATTTATCTTGACCTGTATTGATTAGTGAACTGTATTGATTAAATGACATCTATTATAATATTTATATAAACAATTTTTTTTTTTGAACTTTAAACGAATACTTTTTGGAAGTTTCATGTGCATAAATCTTATGAAAGAAAAATAAAATGTTTAAAATATTGTTATCACACATTGAACTGTGCCACACGACGTACTATGAACTTGCAACTCAATTGATTTTTTAATAGTTTTTAACTCTTTTAAATATTCATCTTTTAGTTTAAATGATTTTTGAAGTTAAAAAAATAGGATAATTGTTGAAACTTTGAAATAAAAATACTAATTAACAATAGACTTTGAAAACAATGGTATAAAGTGGTACATATAAGGGAAAATTAAAGGTTATATATGTGCAACGCAACATCCTTGTTACTTTTTACGACATATTTTAAACTTGTAACCTAGCCAGTTTTCAAAAGTTTTTTTGCAATATCCATCTTCATTTTGAGTTTTAATATTTTTGGAAACTAAAACCTATAAATAAAAGCCTTTATCACTTTGAGAAAATATGTTTGTACGATAATGTGATATTTAATTAATATTAGAATTTGAAAGTCATATTATGATCAAGATTAATGTTAAACCACATTGTTTTGAATAATCTCCTTTATAATAGATGGTTAAAACGTTAACAATTGGAAATTTGTACGTATATGTATATTGGTGAACTGAAAAATGTTTACACCGGTGTCACTTTTTACAAACGGCGTACTATAAACTTCCAACCTAGTCAAGTTTTTAAAAGTTTTAAGTAATTTTAAAATCTCTACGTATATACATCTTTGTGAATCGAAAAATGTTTACATCGGTGTCACTTTTTAAAAACGACATATTATAACTTCCAACATAGTCAAAATTTTAAAAGTTTTAGTAATTTTAATTTTTATTTCCGAATTTCAATACTTTTTATAGTTGAAACTAAATAGTAAAAATATTTTAAAACTTGCGATAAAAGCATGTTTTATGATAAAATGATCACTACCTAATAATAGACTTATAAGATCAAGTTTGATAGAGAATGGAAGCAAATGCATTGTATTATATAAGAGAAAGATAAATTGTCATATATATATATATATATATATATATATATATATATATATATATATATATATATATATATATATATATATATATGTGAAGCAATGTAGGATAAAGAAAAAAACATGAAATATTGAAGTATTAAAAGAAATTTAGAAAATCATTGGAAATATGAAAAGACATGGGGGTTTCAAATGATTGTGGTGTTTTGAAATATGCTTCTATTATAATATATATAGATATAGACCAGATTTAAAAATTATTGTAATATGGTATTATGACATGAGTTGGTCCGTCCTCGTTCATGTTTGTCGGTTCACATTCATGCATTGAGCCATAAACTTTTCCTTCAAAGCCCCCATTTTTCGGCAATTCGGGTTTTAAGTTTTAACCCACTTCCTTTTCCCCATTTCACCAAACATAACAAAATTTAATTACGTAAAGTGTTACTAGCATACAAAACGATCCACGTCCAATTAGGTGGGGCATTCATCGATTGGGATGCAACCAACAACCATTTAATACATTTTCTTTAAAAAAAATTTCGTTAATTGGTTCGATTTTTAGGATGAACCCTACGCATTTATTGGATTGGTGGTGCGAGTTTGATTTGCTTGAATTCAACTAGGACCTACTCAAACCAAAGAAGAAATTGTGCCTATGTATATAGAATTGTATATTCTTCTATGAGCTTTAGCCATAAATTAATAGAGTTTAGATTTGATAAGAAAAAATAGGGCTAAATATGATTCTAAATCAACCTCTACCTTGTTTGGTGATTGGTAACTTTTTTACGGGATTATTTTAAGGATAATTATAAAGACTAGATAAATGGTCCCACTTTATCCATCTACCAAAATGATCGTTACAAGCAAGATGGACATTTCGGGTTTGAATGACAGTACAATATTTATCTTTTTAATTTCCACTAAATACCTTTTATGAATTCTTCCTAATCTTTAAATTATAAACATTTAGGGCGTATTTGATATGTAGTTTTTGAGAGTTATTAGCTTATAACAAAAAGCTTGAAAATAAAAATTTTTTGTTCGCCAGTAGAAGCTTTTAGTTTTTATTTTAAACAAAAAATTCATTATCCAAATACTACTTTTCCCGATCGCTTCTGCACAAAAGCTATAGCTACCAGCTACAATATTCCAACTATCAGCTAGTTTTTCCAAACACGCCCTTAGTACAACTTTTTTTTTAACTAAATGATATGGTTGATGTCTTTGTATCCTAATTTAATTCGTTCCGTTATGTTTTTTTCTTACCATTTTTAGTAAAAACCAAAATAACTTTTCAGAACCTTCAAAATTATTTGAATTTCAAATATGTTTTTGAAATTTTAGAATACATTTTTTCTCCTATCAAAAATACTTAGTTCGAAACTTGAGATCCGAAATATACTTTTTGTCAGAAAAATACCTTTGATTGGCATAAAATATATATATATATAACGAGTTTAAAAGGATGATCTTCTATCATGATAGTCATTTTTGCAAATGACTCAAAAGTTCGATATATGGAGATAAATTCATATTTCTAATGATCAATTTTGTGATTATCCAATTATTTTATATTGAAATTAATTAAAGTAATCCACATTAATTAACTTAAAGCACACACAACAAATCACCTTTAATGTTCACATTTTACATCTTACCATCATGCAAACTGCAGAGAATTGTCATACATCAGTGCCGTGTATAAAACATACATAATAACATCATATAACCTATTTGATAGTTTAGACTCTCACATAGTCACAATTGTGGAAATTTGCTCAATCTTTTTGCTATCAAAGTATTCCAACTCTTTTAGAGCCAAAGCCCTCCATTTCTCTGCTAATTTCACTTTACCCCCTTCATGTCTACCCATATCACTTAAAAGTCCTTGTATTTTACCAGCATAGACTCCGTATCTTTTCAACCTTTCAACCTCCTCCTCGCCGCCGCCACCTAATATGGCTCCGCAGGCGGCCCCACATCCATGAAGACGCCGTAGTGGTTGACAACTCAATTGGTCAAATTCAACGTCGGAATCTTGACCGTCGACCATCCCTTCTGTACCGACGGCTCGGGTAATCTCTATGATCACCCTCAGTATCTTGTCGGAGTTGTCAACGGCTGGGTCCATCGACCCCGCGAGTAACTCGAACGCAAACGGAAAAATCCCATCACCGGTGAGAAGCTCGATATTGGGGCCAAACCTGTGCTGGATTTTGGGTTCTGTTTCTTGATCGGACCGGAGACGGTCCGTTAACATGAGGTGGTCATGGGTGTATATGGCCGCATGCATGAGGTGTATTGCTGACGCTGCTACAATTGCATCTTCCCGGTTGCCACCGACTAGCTCACATGCGGCGACGCACAACGCCGATGCGGTAGTTTTGGGTGGCGCAAATGTCAAGTGGTGCATCGGCTCGAAAACGGAGATGGGCTCACGGATGGGGATGGCTTTTTTCAGGCGGGATTCGATATCGGAATGTATGGAATCCCAGTAAGATAGGTTTTGGGCCACTCGGGCGGCGACTGTCGTAGGTTTGTGGCAAGATGGCCTTACCGGTGATGTGGAAGGACGGCTTAGATTTGTTCCGGTGAATGAAAGACGAACGCCGGCCATTGTTGACACTCGAGTTTTCAGAGGAAGCAAAAGCATGTAAAAATGTAGGTTCATAGATGAGATGTATTCATGTATAAGTACTATTGAGCAACGTACGAGCTGCTAAAACGGTGTCGTTCCCAAAATTAAGACGTACGATTTGGAAACAGTTCCCAACATCACCGAACAGGCGAACATTGACACGCTAGTAAGAATCTGGACCGTCTAAAGTTGATACCATTGTTGATCAACGGTTTAAAATAGTTTAAAAGATGGCAATTTTAAAAAACAAGTTTCATGCCAGCAACATGCAAGTGAGTGTATTGATATTTCAAAATATTTAAATTATATAAATTAGCAATGAAGGATTGAAGGTATTTGTTGTTTATTTCTTTATATTTAACTCTTAATTTATTAAAGCTATACATTAAAGTTTAATCCAGTGTTTTAAAAACCGGTTCGAATCGGCCGGTTGAACCGGGAACCGGAGGTGAGGATGGTTCGATTTGGACCGGTTTTATGACGATTTCCTACCCGGATTGAACCGGCCGGTTTTGGTAAAAAACCGGTTCAACCGGCTGAATTGAACCGGAATAGACCAAATTGAACAGGATAGTCTTGGATTTTGTGTTTGTTTTGGGCTTCTTTGTTTGATTTTGGCTTCTATAATGATTGTTTTTATATGTTGCATTCTATTTACGTTTGTAATACTAAAAAGATGACAAGTTTTGTAATCAATGTATGTAGAATAATTAAAAACATATAAAAATATAAAACCGGTTTGATCATCCGATTAAACCGGTTAAACTGGTTGAACTGAAAAACGTCACACGACCTATTCAATTAAAAAACCGGTTTTTAAAACAAACCAATTGACAAAATCCTACCCTTGACTCATAAACTTTTATTATTTCTTTATGTTCCTAGAAAGCCACCACATGGTTATTATTTCTGTAGTTACAAGTCCATGATAGTTTATTAATTATTTTAATCTTAAACCAAAATTCTAGTATCAAATCTTAAAGTACTAAACATAATCAAACCCACGCGTTTAATATATTAGAATAACGATGGCTTTCATTTCATGTGTTCTAACTTGTAATATTTAATACATAGTAATTTATATTATTTTATGGTGAATCATTTAACACATCACGTTCTTCCTAAAATAATAATACATATTTGCGTCTTGAACTCAGATATTTTATTTGTGGAAATTGATAAAAGGTTCCATGGAAAAGGGTTACATACTTTAATAAAAAAAAATTATATCTTATTAAAAAAGCTTTTAAAGTGGATGGATTGTGGATGCAGAGCATCCCGTCACGAACCGGTGTCGGAGTGTTCTTCCTGCTTTCCAACATGTTTCTCTATTATTATCGATAAGAAATTGTTGTAATATTCGCAACACGTTTAGCAGGGACATAAAATATTAACGGCGACGCATAAAACAAGCGTTTGGTGTCACCGCTAAAATAATGGGGTGACTTCTTTCGATTTCTTTCCTTTGTTATTGACATCTTTTGTCTTTTAGCGACGATTTGGAGTTCTTGGAGTTCTCTGAATAATTAAGGGTACGTTTGGTTACGGAAAATTTTCCAGTTTTCCAAGAAAATTTTCTAAGAAAAATGAAAAGTTAGAAAACGCGTTTGGTTAATCGAATTTTCCAAAATTTTTCTAGAAAATGAAAATTTTCTGTTTTCCAAAATTACAAAGAACTTGAAAAACTCAAAATTGTTGTTTTCCACAGTTTTCTAATTTTCTAAAACGCGTTTTCTAATGTTTTAAAACGGAAAATGAAAACTCCATTAGTTTAACTAAACGCGTTTTCTACTGAAAATGAAAATGAAAACTCCACTCTATTTTCTGAAAATGTTTTATGAAAAACTGAAAACAGTTTTCCGAAACCAAACACACCCTTAGGGATTCAAAGGGGTAACGAGTTCAAGTTGAAAACTTTCAAAGTAGGTCAGAAAGTTTTGGGATTCAAAGGGGTAATGAGTTCAAATCCAATTGATTGCCTGCTTGGTCCTGATTAAATTCCGAAGAATTGTCACCATTGCTAAATTTTTGCGTCTCTCCCTCAAATTCATTTTCTACCGAATGGTTGCATGTATCGATATTTTCATCTTTGATTCCCTTAATTTGATTTACTGTTGATGTTTCGTGGTTCGCTCAATTTGTTTGAGCCCTTTAAGTTGATCCGTTCACCTATTGGGCTGACTTCCCCGAGTGGGCCAATGTACAACATTAATATTCAAACCTATAATTCCATTCCAATACTCAAGCCTATAATTTCTTATCATAGAAATTATTTTATTGATAAAAAACAGGGTTTACTTTTTCAAAAAGGATATTCAATTACCTTGACGATAATATAATTTAGGATAATAATCAAATGACCACTTTACATAGATAGCTATTGGTAAATCTTTTAAAGATGTTTTAACGGGCCAAACAACGGAACCCAGACCACAGGAGACGATGATTAATATACCAGAAAAACTTAGTGAGTGTTTGGTTAAATATATCAGAGGTTTAAATTAGGGGTGTAAGCGAGCCGAGTCGAGCCGAGTATTGCCAAGCTCGTGGCTCGGCTCGACTAAAATACTCGAGCTCGAAGCTCGACTCGAACTCGACTCGAGCCTTGATTTCAAGCTCGGACTCGGGCTCGTGAAATACTCGACACACTCGAGCTCGGCTCGGCTCGGCTCGACTAAAGTTTAAAAAATAAAAAATGTAATTTCCTAAATAGTCGAATAAGCTCGTGGCTCGGCTCGGCTCGGCTCGACTAGGGTTAGCCGAGTATTTCAATATATATATATATATATATATATATATATATATATATATATATATATATATATATATATATATATATATATATATATATATATATACAAAGGGTAAAAATGTAATTTCCTAAATACTCGAATAAGCTCGCGAGCTTTACGAGCCTTGTATTTTACTACTCGAGCTCGGCTCGACAAGGTACTCGAGTAGCTCGAGCTCGAGCTCGGCTCGCTTAAACTCGAGTCGATCTCGAGTATTTTCCGAGTCGATCTCGAGTAACTCACGAGTTGGCTCGTCTCGTTTACACCCCTAGTTTAAATGTACTCCTAAAGTTAAATGAAAATCTTTTTTTTGACAAAAATACCCCCAACTGTTATCTCTATTTGTGGAATCCTAGCATATTCAAGGTTGAAAAATTTATAAAGAGGCATCACTTTGTTCTTATTTCGGGTATATGGTTTGGGTGGATATAAATATTAATTTTGTTAACATATATGATCCGAATGATGATGATGAGAGGCTATATTTGTAGGTTCATCTTGCTAATTTAAAAGCGTTTAGTGATGATGGTGCTTGGTTATATATGGGAGATTTTAACGAAGTTAGATGCATTCAATATCGTTTTTTTGAGCGGTTTTGTATCTCCAGCATGGAAACTTTCAACAAGTTTATTAGGGCAAATGATGCCCAGCTCAGCTGGGTTGATGCGTGGGTTATATACCCATAGGTCGGGGGGTTCGACTCCGACTTTGTGGGGGATTTTCCCTGGTGATTTAGTGATTATGGGAAAGGCTCTTGCACCCTAGGTAATTGCCAACCGTCCTGGATTGCGGGGCTGAGTACCCTCAGGTGGTTATATATTCGTTCGCCGGTTCCAAAAAAACAAGTTTATGAGGGATACTAAATTAATTGAATTTAATATAGATGGAAGGATATTTACTTGGATGAGCCCGGATGGCTGTTTATGAGGAAGAGAACCGTAAATTTTTTCACTCCATAATAAATGTTAAAAGAAAAAAATGTAGAATCAATGGCCTAAATATTGATGGTGAATGGGTGATGGATCATGATTGCATTAAAGTCCGAAGATTTTTAATAACAAATTCAATGAGTCAATACCTAATCGCCCGAAGTTTATTAGGTCGGGTTTTTTAAAGCTGTCACAGCTTGATAGAGAATTTCTCAAGTGTCCTTTCTCGGCTGATGAAATCAAAAGGGCTGTTAGAAGTTGTGATAATGATAAGGCCTCGGGCGATTCAAGTCTTTAAATTTGTCAAAACCAATGAGGGTGTCACTAAGTAAACGAAATACATTAGGAAATACTTAAGCACAAGTCTTTGAAAAGAACAAAGCTAATCCTTCAATGGTCATTTCTAATTCCTCCAAAGATCTTCCATTACGAGCACAAGTCAAAACAATAAAGTTAGACTCAGGGAGTAGAGTCTAACTGAAGAGTAAACTAATAGATGTGACTTTTAAATGAAATTGTATAAAGATAACAATCAAACTCCAAAATCAATCTCATAAAAAAATTCAATCATTTGTACCAAAATATTTCCAAAATTTATTTGTACTTTTAATTGTATAAGGATAAGAAGCATTGAAAGTAATCACTTCACAAACAACCCAAAAATATAAATGCAACACATATGCATCTAAAACCAACCTCGAGTTCTATACTCTCAATGTATTCCAGTTCGTACTAGACTTCCGATGGTCAATTATTATCTATTAGGAAAGACTTAACTGAATCATGTCTGAAGACACCAATTCGTTATTTCTTCCTTCTATTGTCCCATGCACATGTTTGAATCACTTCTAGGCTTGATCCTTTCGGTTCTAATGATTCAAATAGATCCCATAACATTAATAGCATGTTCTAATCCATTTCGTATCATCAGAATAAAAGGATTCAAGTTACACTTATGATGATCTAAAAGCTTTTATACATCACAAACTTGAATAAACAACACATGCTTGATATAAGCTTCAAACCATTACCAAAACCTTTGAAATCACTAAATCATCAATAAATGAACTTTATAATGACTCTATAGACATATTTTGGAGAAAAAAATTGAGTATTAATGGATTAATTTCTCATTCAAATCACATATATGCTTTGAAAACTTCATTGAAGCTAGGTTTCAACATGAAATTGCTCAAATATATAAATAATGAAGAAATCAATAAATGATGGAATCCTTTGATCAAGTATAGTTAAAATCATTAAAATAGGTTTAGAAACATCATTAATCTCATTAGTAGTTTCTCATAATTGAATTCCACCAGTGATGAAGCTTCAAAGTTTCAAAAACTTGTTTCATTCAAAAACTATGTCATGGATGATAAAAATGACTTCCTACCAGCATTCAAATAACTAAAACAACCTTCAAAACTCAAAGGAGTGAAGCTAAACATATATTTTTTTATATTTGTGGATTTTCCCTAAACCTTGCCTTAATTCTAATAAAGAAGATAAAAAGATTTTACATTCTATTAGTCAAGAGCTCAATCATACTAATAGAACTTTGAATCTTCACTCTTAATTCCTTCAAAAATTTTCAAACTAAAATAAAATCACACTATCTCTATATATGTTGAATACAAATGGTGTAAAAAGTTGGGGTGTTACATTACACAAAAAACAGATCCACCTGAATTTAGTATTTTACTTAAATTATAGCATTTTACTCATGTTAACGTCGATTATAGCATTTAACTTTTATTTTTCTTGAATTATAGTATTTTACATTCATCTTAATGAAACTTATAGCACTTTAAGCTCAATGATATCATTTTTCTTTAATTTTAATGTGCATTATAACATTTAACTTTCATTTTAATGACAATTTTAGCATTTTTCTTTCATTTTAATGTCATTCATAACATTCTACTTTTATTTAATGTGGATTATAACATTTTAATTTTGTTTTTCCCTATCTAGATGATGTCGCCACTCCCTCACGTTGAACTTTCGTTTTTTCCATTACCAATCTCACTTCACACAATAACTAAGTAAACCAGTATTGTATTATTCAGTATTTGTGTGATAACTATTTGATTCTGGTTTCTTAATTTTCACAGTTGCATATCTTCAACAAAACAAACAAACATTATTGAGCCCACACAAATAAGAAGTGGGAAGATGTCATAGATGTTAAAATATATGAACACCATCAATTGGATAATGACTTGCTAGATACGCCATTCTCAACGATACGTATTAATAAACCTCATGTGTCAATTAGAAGCAAAAATTGAGTTTATCATCTTTGTTGCAAGTTTGAGCATGCTGATGCTACATTTAAATAGAATAGATTTAGTAAATTCAACTGATTTTATTTTACTTTAGATGGTTGTGTTTTGTTTAATATATTTTGTTTTGATTTGGTATTTTCATATTTTGGTAGTTCTGATGGATTTTGAAATGGTGGATATTCTACACTTTTAAAATTGTCTTTTTATGGAAATTCATGTTTAAGCATCTAATATTCCAAGTTACGTGGTTTCTTTTTATTTATCTATAAATGCACTACCAATTATAGAACTTTACTTTTATTTGTCAACGTTTTCATTTTAGTACCGATTATAAAATTCATCTTTCATCTTAAAGTCGATTACAACATTTTAATTTAATTTTAATGATAAGTATAACATTTTACTTGAAATATAGCAATTTACTTTCATATAAATTATAATTATAGCAGTTTAATGTCAATCATAACACTTTTCTTTCATTTTAGTTAGAACTATAAAAAATTACTTTCATCTTAGTGAGAATTATCACATTTTACTTTCATTTTAATGATAGTCATAACATTCAACTTTCATTGTAATATTGCTTATAACATTTTGATTTCGTTTTTTTATTGCCCACATGATGTCGCCACTCCTCCACCTCGAACTTTTATTTTGTTCCCTTACCAATCTCATTTGGCATAATAACTAAGTAATGCAGTATTGTTTTATTTGTTATCTTTTAGCAACAATATGATTCTCATTTCTTAACTTTCATAGTTGTGCATCCTTAACAAGCAGACCAAACGCCATCGAGCCTTCATAAATTGGAGGTAAGAAGCTGTCATTGATGTTGAAAGCTCAGAACATTGTCAATTGAATGATGTTTTGCTAGATACAACAACCTAAACAATACGCATTAACAAACCTTGTGTGTTGATTAAAAGCAGAAATAGAATTTATTGTCTTCATGACGAGTCTGATCATGTTGACGCTGCATATGAATGAAGTAGATTTACTAACTTAACCAGTTTATTTAACATTAGGTGGCTGTATTTTTTAATACTTTTTCTAATTTGGTATTTTCAGATTTTGGTAATTCTGATGGATTTGGAAATTGTGGATATTTAAGACTTTTGAAGTTGTCTTTTTATGGAAATTCATGTTTAAACATCTAATGTTCCAAGTTATGTGGTTTCTTTTTATTTATCAATAAACGCACTATCGCAAACATATTGATTATATGACTTTACTTTCTTTCGTCAACAATTATAATGTTCTTCTTTCTATATACAGTCGATTATAACACTCAACTTTCATCTTAATGTCGATTATAGCATTTTACTTTCGTTTTTATGTCGATTATAGCATTTTACTTTCGTTTTTATGTCAATTATAGCATTTTAATTTTATTTTAATATCAAACATTTTTACTTTTGTTATAATGAAAATTATTGCAATTTTGTTTTCAATTTAATGTCTATTATAGAACTTTCATCTTAATGTAAATTATAGAATTATAGCATTTTACTTGATTTATAACATTTTACTTTCATTTTTGTCAACAATAGCATTTTACTTTCATCTTAATAAAAAGTATAGTATTTTAATGTAACACCCGTCTTTTAAAATAAAACACCCCTGAAAATTTTTCATTTTTAACAAAGGTTTCAGTACTTAAAACCATAAACAAAGGGGTATATTTTAATAAAAACGGGTACAAGCGTATCAAGGAGTATACAAATATAGTAACCTCCATATAAGCCGGGCTGCTACTGACAGCATCTACAAGTCCACTTCTTGAGTCACGGACTTTATCCTTACCCTTACCAGGGTTATGCTAACCTGCAGGGACATTTAACAAACGGTATGAGCTACAAAGCTCAGTGAGTAACCGTATCTGCAAATAACATGTATCAAATAATTTCGTATATCTGTCTGGATATCGAATCCAAACTCATAGCCTTACTGGCCGACTATATATCTCTTAGGATTTCACATCCTAATTTTGTAGCCTTACAGGCTACATCATTACAACCTGCAATTATCAAACCACATCAGTTATTTGCACAGATAATCATATATATCGTTTCTGTCCCATGTTTCTTAGTCACAATGGACTGCATCATATGTCATGGCTATTTAAGCCGCACCCTGTGTCATAGCTATATAAACTACACCAAAATTATATCAAGATATAAATCATAGCCCTCAGGCCGCACCATGTTCCTGTAACATTATCATAACCGTATAGGCCGCACCAGTTGGATATAGCATCCAATATCATAGTCATAAGTGGCCGCACCATTTAATAACGTTTTATATCATTGTTATTTATGGCTCACAGGTTGCCCCGCTTTTGCCTAGACTCACGACTCCATTCTTGTCATCGCAATGACTCACGGCTTATCCGGTTAATAATCATCTAAATTGACTCTAATACATAAGAGTCCAATATAGTATCAATACAAACAATGTCTAGATAATAGACTTTCCGTTTACTATCTTTTTATGAATTTCACTATTCACCGAGGCATTCGTATCGATCTACAGTGCCCCTGAGGGGTCGAAAACTCAATATAAAAATTTTCCCAAACTTTTCAAACCATAACGAGCCTACGGTTCAAGTTTGAGCTAAATCGGACAAGCCAAACAAAAGTTAGCATTTTAAAGTCCCTGTCTGGTGGGCGCACTGCGCCTGGGCGCACCCCGCCCTGATCCTTGGCGCACTGCGCCCTGCGCCTGGGCAGAGCTCCTGATCAGTCGCGATTTGTGCACTGTAGCAAGCAGTTTTGACCCATTAAGTCCTCATTTCTGTTCTTAATCATATGGGGTTTGTTCCTAGGCTAAAACCTTCTATTAAGACAAGGTTTTCAACCATTAAAACCCACTCAATCAATCAAAGGAAGAATTAGGGTTCTTAGTTCCAAAAACCCCAAAACTTCAAATTCATCAATAATAGCAATCTACTTCCAAAATCTTGGATTAAGTCCATTTAGCATGACTTAATGGAAGTATTGACCACATAAACCATATGATTCATAACTGAAATTTACAAATTTCAGTTTCTATAAAAGCTCATCATGAACACACACAAAACTTTGGTTAGAATTCAATTTACTAACCTTATATGCTTAGAAATCTTCAATTCCAAGCTAGGATTCCAACTTTCCACTTCAATTCTTCAAGAACTTGCTGAAATCGTGCTCCAAAAACTCTCCCGATCATCACAAATGTTCTGCACATTTGAGGGGAGTTTTCAACATTTTATATTTTCCAAATTTTACAAATTTGGTCCCTAAGTTCCATTTCTTGAACTTTTACCACAATAATCAAGTTTTATCACAATAAAACTCTCTTTTCTTATACTTTTGCCACAAGCAACATTATTTTTACATAATTGGTCCTTCACTTGGTCAAATGACCAAATTACCCCTTTTATGATAAAATGACAAAAAGTCAGTTTTTATAACATTTTAAGTCCAAAACTCAAAATATTATTTCAAACCAAATTATTTTCTGTCCAAAAGAACAAATTACCCTTCTAAGGTAAAATGACCAATTTACCCTTTTTATTATATTTACATAAAAAAAGTGTCTTGGCGTTACAAATTCTCCCATCCTTCAAAAGATTTAGTCCCCGAAATCATACTATCAAGCGAGGGTATTTCTTTCTCGTTACAATTTCCGGTTTCCCTTATCATATGGAAACATTTATGGTATTGCCTAAGCACTTAACCATACTAGTCTTTTTATTTCGCAGTTATATCACTGTTCATCGAACATTCCTCCGGTTGTCCCGGGTACCATAACTACTTATCTACCTTCATTTCAGCATGAGGTATTAGTTGAAATTTATCATTCCATGTTCTCAGAATTATGAGACCCATAGAAAAGATAACAATTATCTTGAAGTTCATCAAGAATCTTCAATCAATACACCACAACTCTTACTATTGGGATATACGGAAAGTCCAATAGATGAGGACTTAACTTTCTTTTCGTCCCAAACAAATTTTTGGTCTTTCCAAGGGATATATTTGAACACTGCCATCTTTCCCTATTTGGAATTTCAACGTTTTCACTAGGCAATCCGCATACTACTTTTGTCGATTTTTGTCTATTTCCAAGCTTTCTCGAATTTGCCTAATCTTTTCTTCTTTTTGAAGTAAAATTTCGGGTCCAGCCAACGGCTTCTCCCCAACTTCAGTCTAGTAAATCGGCGTGCAACATGACACTCCATACTATGCATTATACAGGTCATTTGAATGCTGGTACGAAAACTATTATTATCTACGGTTTCTACCAAAGATAGGCGATCTTCTCATCTTTCACCAACGTCTGTTATGCAAATTTCAAGCATATCTTCTAGATTCTGCATCATTTTCTCGCCTCGTCTATCAATTCTGCAATTCCTATACAGTACTTACTAGTACTTTTGAACTATCAATTCTAGGAATTAATGCTAAATTCAGCAAATAATTCTAGTATCTCGATCCGATACAGTCGACACCTATAGTGCACGTCAACAATTTTCTTTTTTCTATGTAGTTTTTCACTACTTTCCGCTCTTAATTTCTTCACTAGTGTAACGCCAAGACATGTTTTATTATATAATTATAATAAAATGGCAAAATGGTCATTTTACCTTGGAAGGGTAAATTGGTCTTTTGGACAGAAAAGTATTTGGTTTGAAATAATATTTTGAGTTTTGGACTTAAAATGTTATAAAACCTGAATTTGGGTCGTTTTACCGCAAAAGGGTATTTTGGTCATTTGACCATGTGAAGGACCAAATATGAAAAATATTGTTGGTTGTGGCAAATGTATAAATAATGAAAGTTTTATTGTAATAAAACTTGATTTTGTGGCCAAAGTTCAAGAAAATGAACTTAAGGACCAAAAATGTAAAAATTTGAAGTATAAATAGAAGAGAGTTGACTCTCTCTTTGACTGAACATTGTGCAGCAACGGGAGAGGGTTTGGAGATACGATTTCTGCAGGAGATCATGAAATTGAAGCAAGAACTAGGAGCAATTGTTGGAATGGGTGATTTTCCAAGCAATTAAGGTAAGTAGATTGCTCTTTTTGTCTAGTTCTTGAAGAAGTTCTAAATGGGTTTTATAGAAACTGAAATTTGTAAATTTCAGTTATGATTATGTGTTTAAATTGATGTTATACTTCCATTAAGTCATGCTAATAAGGACTTAATTCAAGAAAATGGAAGTAGGTTGTTATTATTGATGAATTTGAAGTTTTGGGGTTTTGGAACTAAGAACCCTAATTCTTCATTTTGATTGATTTAGTTGTTTTGAATGGTTGAAAACCTTGTTAAAGTATAAGGTTTTAGCCTAGAAACAAACCCCAAACGATTAAGTCGAGTATTAAGGGCTTAAAATGAGAAAATGGAATTTTATAGCTTGAAAATCGGAGCTCCTGGTCTGCTGCTCAGTGATCGCGACCCGACCACAGGGTAGGTCGCGACCCGAAGGGCAAGGCCTTCGCGACCCGACCCGCATGGTCGTCGCGACCCGAAGAACTGGGTCTTCGCGACCCGACCCGCATGGTCGTCGCGACCCGACCCCTGGGCAGAAGCTAATTTCTTCCCTGTTAAATTTTGGTGCATTTTCCAAGTTTGATTCTTGTGCTAGGCTTATCCGATTGACCTGAAATTTTAAACATAGGTTTAATATGTTGTAAAACTTCTTGGAAAATTATCGGAATACGAATACGACCTCCCGAAAGTACTGTAGTAGAATACGCGTATTTCGGGAAGTGTATTAAATTATATAACGATGGTTATTGATTGGAAATACTTGGAAATGGTTCCCAATTGAATTGTATAGGACTCTTGTGTAGTAGAGTCAACTAAAATGGTTATTAACCTATTATCATTTGGTATATAAATGAATAAATAGGTACGGGGTAAATGGTTGTAGTGCACGCAAAAGCAAGAAACAACCGGATTCAAATGCAGCTAGTATCCAGGTGAGTAATCTCACTGATATCATATATGATATATGATGATTGAACTGTTACAGGTTGAAACGGCTTCGAGGGACGAAACGACAAGTGTTAAAATATGTGTAAAAGACAAGACCAGATAATCCGTGAGTCATTGCGATGACAAGAACGGAGCTGTGAGTCAATACATATATATATATATATATATATATATATATACAATAAAATAAAATGACAAGACCGGAACCAGCCGTGAGTCAAGAAAACTTATATAGACAAGACCAGATAAGCCGTGAGTCTTTAATAGACAAGAACGGAGCTGTGAGTCAAACTTATATAGACAAGACCGGATAAGCCGTGAGTCTAGGCAACAGCGGGCTAACCCGTGAGCCAAGGCAACAGCGGGCTAACCCGTGAGCCATATTTGATTTTGTATTGTATGATATTCCGGTGCGGCCTATACGGCTATGATAATATTACAGGTACATGGTGCGGCCTTTTGGCTATGATATCGGGTTATTGAACCCAGCTGGTGCGGCCTGCGGGCTATGATATATATATTGAAAATGACATGATACGGTTGATATAGCCATGACATATGATGCAGTCCATTGTGACTAAGAAACATGGGACAGAATTGGTTAGACATGAGTATATGTGCAAATAACTGACGTAACTTGATAATTACAGGTTATTGTGATTCAGCCGGTAAGGCTACAGATTAGGATGTGAAATCCTAGAAGATATTTGGTCAGCCAGTAAGGCTAGGAGTTTGGATTTGATATCCAGACAAATACATGATTGTGTTTTTATACGTGTTATTTGCAGATACGATTACTCACTGAGCTTTGTAGCTCATACCGTTTGTTAAATGTCCCTGCAGGTTAGCATGATCCTGATAAGGGAATAGATAGAGTCCGTGACTCGAGAAGTAGGACTCTTAGATGCTGTCAGTAGCAGCCCGGCTTCAAAGGAGACTACGGTATTTTATACTCTCCTTGATACGCTTGTACCCGTTTTTATTAAAATATACCCCTTTGTTTATGGTTTTAAGAACTGAAACCTTTGTTAAAAATAAAAAAAAAATTTCAGGGGTGTTTTTGTTTAAAAGTCGGGTGTTACAAGTTGGTATCAGAGCCGAGGTTTAAGTGAACTAGGTGTCTATAGAGTAGATTCCTGGACTTAAACCCTGAGACAGTAGACATGATGAACTGTTAGGTGTATATAAATTTTTATTATACATATATAACCTAACTATTGCTGACTTCTAACGTATAAGAAGTACGAGCAGCGAGTATTACTGGGAGAAATTTAGGGCGCGAAGTTCTAGGAAATAGACCAGCCCTTTTGCAAGGCTCCGTAGTATAGGAACAAAAAGGGGACGAATAGCCGAAAATCCACATGATGAGCAATGTTAGCTGATGTGGTCAGATAAAGGAATCGGTTGCTCACTTTGGCTGATATTCAAGGTGAAAGAACAGTAGTTGAGACTACAAGAAAAAGTAGAAAACGATTAGTGTACGCTTCAGGAGAAGTTACCACAGATTGGTCCAACCTTAAAAGGAAGAGACCAAAATGAAAAGAAGATATGATATAAGAAGTGCAGGAAAAGCACTTTGAACATTTTGGAGTTGAGACTCTATTGTTGACATGCTGAAATTGCATAAAATGGGAGCATATCGCTCGAGTTTGTAGTGTGGGACGGAGGTGGTTCCAGCGTGGAACTATAGATCACTTCCTTATGAAATACTCACATGCTAAATGTGGAGTAACGGGTGATGAACCCAGGAAAGAAAGAAGAAATGAATGGTCAAAAAGGACCCGTGGTACCATGAGTATTCCAGTAGATTGTGGAGGAAGCTCGTGAGGAGACTGATATGGTCTCAGATATCATTGTTTTGAATATAACTCGTGTATGTTATATTTGATCCAGGAAGTTATGCTTTGGATCGGTGACACTGATGTACTATTTAAATAATTCATCAATGATTATGGATGAAAAGTTGGAAGTAGCTATAGCAGATAGCAAATATGTTCTAGATATGGAACACTTGGAAGGTAGTTTGCCTAGGATTTACGGGACCATTTTTCCCTAAAAATCTGAAGCCGATAACTACCAGTGAATCTGAAGCAATTGTGCTTATGAATTAGTTAGCAATGAATTATGCTAACATGAATTGTAGAAACAAGAACAGTATGGTTCTTAAAACAGAAGTGGAACATATGAAAACCTATGGTAAATGACCGTGGTTGAGAATACCGGTTATTTTCTTTGCTTAAACTCAGAAAAGAGTTAGTAAAGGAATGATGTTGTAGTTGGCATACGTGGTATTGGCCAAGCTAGATAAAACAGTGATAGTAATTCACTACTTTGAATAAATTCTCGGATGTTTCTTTTGAAAAGAACTTCCAAGATTTCTGTCAGATTGGCGAGCAGAGCATATGATTAAGTTGGTCTTGGGAGCCGTTTATGTTATCTAGGCTCTGTGTTGATTGGCCTCTGCAGAGATGGCAGAGTGGTAAACCAATTGGAAGAATTGTTTTTGAACTGGGGTCTCATATGGCCGAATGTGTCATTGTGTGGAGCCCTATCTGTTTGAAAAGAAGAAAGATAAGTTAATGTGTATATACATTGACTATTGAGAATATGATATTCTCGAAACCAGATTGAATATGAGGTACATTGTACCAGATACTGGAGTTACTACACTGAGTTAAATGATATGTTAAATTCTCCAAGTATGAAAATTTGGCTAAAAGAAGTTACATATTATTTGGGCATGTTAACAATGCCAGAGATGATAAAGTAGAACCAGTGGAAAGAATGATACCGTGATAAAACTGGAACCGCCTGAGGAATCGGACTGAAATTGTAGTTCCTTGGATTGACGGTTTATTATAGGAGAGTTGTAGAAAACTGCTCCTCGATTGCTGATTAGTTGACTAAAGTTGACAGGAAAAGTGAAAAGTTTGAGTGGTAGAAAGACCACAAATATCTTTTCAAAGGTTGAAACAAACCTTGTGTGAAGCTCCGGTGTTAGCATTATTGCTAAGTGGAGAATATAAATTGTTTTATAGAAACGCATCCAAAGTTGATTTTGGATACATGATATTGCAGTGGCAATTATGATTTTGGCATTTAAGCTTTAGAAACACTACTGAGGTGGTGTAAAGCTTACTGTGTATATGGATCATATAAGTTCGAAATACTTAATTGATTAAAAAGAAGCTAGATATGAAATAGCAAAAATAGATGGGTTACTTAAAGATTTCGGTTATGAAATCTTGTACCATCTCGGAAAGGCGGATGTGATTATAGATGCCTTGAATTGGAAAGAGTATCTTTTGAAAGATACAACCACGTGCGTGAGTGTGTTGAATTGATTACCTGAGTTGTTTCGGGTAGCACAAGAAGAAGTGTGCAGATTTGAAAACGTGAAGAATGAATGATTAGCTATTGAAAGAAGCTAGTTAGAAACTCACAGCGATTGAAAACCCTTGGTGGTTGTGTATGTGAGTTTCAAAGCAAAACGAGATATGAAAAATTACCCTTAAAAAGATGTATAATTGGGTAGATATGCATAATGTCCGGGGCAATACCAAACTGTGTAGGATGATGTAACCTACGCATTGGTGGCCGGGACTAAAGAAAGACATTGAAAGACATGTGAAAAGTGTTTGACTAGTGTGTAACTACAGTCAAATCATTAGAAGTATACAGAAAATTTAGCCGTTGTTGGTCCCAAAGAAGAAATGGGACGAAAATATTATAGACTTTGTAGTAAAGCCTTTGCAAGTACCGCATGAGTATGACACCATATGGGTAATTGCAGATTGATTGATGAAATCAGTGTAGATTTATACTGATTAAGGAAGAATTTAGATCGAAAAGTAGTGAAAAACTACATAGAAAAAGAAAATCGTTGACGTGCACTACAGGTGGCGACTGTGTCGGATCGAAATACTAGAATTATTTGGTGAATTTAGCATTAATTCTTAAAATTGATAGTTCAAAAGTACTAGTAAGTACTGTATAGGAATTGCAGAAATGATAGACGAGGCGAGAAAATGATGCAGACTCTAGAAGATGTGCTTGAAAATTGCACAGCAGACCCTAGTGGAAGATGAGAAGATCGCCTATATTTGGTAGAACCTGTAGATAATGATAGTTTAGTACCAGCATTGGATGGCCTGTATAATGCATAGTATGAAGTATCGTGTTGCACGCCGGTTGCTAGGAAAAAGTGAGGGAGAAACCGTTGACTGAAACCGAGATTTTACTTCAAAAAGAAGTAAAAGATTAGGCAAATTCGAGAAAGCTTGGAAATAGACAAAAATCGACAAAAGTAGTATGCGGATTGTCGAGTAAAACCATTGAAACCCAAGCGAGGGAAGGCGGTGATACTCAAAATATCCCTTGGAAAGACTAAAAATTTGGTTGGGACGAAAAGAAAGTTAAGTCCTCATCTATTGGGCTTTTCCATATGTTCCAAAGAGTAAGAATTGGGGTGTACTGATTGAAGTTTCTTGATGAACTTCAAAAATAATTGTAAAGTTTTCTATAGGTCTCATGGTTCTGAGAACATAGATTGATAAATTCTAACGAATCCCTCATGTTGAAATGAGGAAGATAAGTGATTAAGGTGCCCGGGACAAACCGGAGGAGTGATATGCGAGTGGTGATATAACCACGAGATAAGAAGACTAGTATGGTTAAGTGCTTAGGCAATACCATAAAGGTTTCCATATGAAATGGGAAACCGGAATTGTAACGAGAAAGAAATACCCTCGCTTGATAGTATGATTTCGGGGACGAAATCTTTTGAAGGAGGGGAGAATTTGTAACGCCAAGACATGTTTTATTATATAATTATAATAAAATGGCAAAATGGTCATTTTACCTTGGAAGGGTAAATTGGTCTTTTGGACAGAAAAGTATTTGGTTTGAAATAATATTTTGAGTTTTGGACTTAAAATGTTATAAAACCTGAATTTGGGTCGTTTTACCGCAAAAGGGTATTTTGGTCATTTGACCATGTGAAGGACCAAATATGAAAAATATTGTTGGTTGTGGCAAATGTATAAAGAATGAAAGTTTTATTGTAATAAAACTTGATTTTGTGGCCAAAGTTCAAGAAAATGAACTTAAGGACCAAAAATGTAAAAATTTTAAGTATAAATAGAAGAGAGTTGACTCTCTCTTTGACTGAACATTGTGCAGCAACGGGAGAGGGTTTGGAGATACGATTTCTGCAGGAGATCATGAAATTGAAGCAAGAACTAGGAACAATTGTTGGAATGGGTGATTTTCCAAGCAATTAAGGTAAGTAGATTGCTCTTTTTGTCTAGTTCTTGAAGAAGTTCTAAATGGGTTTTATAGAAACTGAAATTTGTAAATTTCAGTTATGATTATGTGTTTAAATTGATGTTATACTTCCATTAAGTCATGCTAATAAGGACTTAATTCAAGAAAATGGAAGTAGGTTGTTATTATTGATGAATTTGAAGTTTTGGGGTTTTGGAACTAAGAACCCTAATTCTTCATTTTGATTGATTTAGTTGTTTTGAATGGTTGAAAACCTTGTTAAAGTATAAGGTTTTAGCCTAGAAACAAACCCCAAACGATTAAGTCGAGTATTAAGGGCTTAAAATGAGAAAATGGAATTTTATAGCTTGAAAATCGGAGCTCCTGGTCTGCTGCTCAGTGATCGCGACCCGACCACAGGGTAGGTCGCGACCCGAAGGGCAAGGCCTTCGCGACCCGACCCGCATGGTCGTCGCGACCCGAAGAACTGGGTCTTCGCGACCCGACCCGCATGGTCGTCGCGACCCGACCCCTGGGCAGAAGCTAATTTCTTCCCTGTTAAATTTTGGTGCATTTTCCAAGTTTGATTCTTGTGCTAGGCTTATCCGATTGACCTGAAATTTTAAACATAGGTTTAATATGTTGTAAAACTTCTTGGAAAATTATCGGAATACGAATACGACCTCCCGAAAGTACTGTAGTAGAATACGCGTATTTCGGGAAGTGTATTAAATTATATAACGATGGTTATTGATTGGAAATACTTGGAAATGGTTCCCAATTGAATTGTATAGGACTCTTGTGTAGTAGAGTCAACTAAAATGGTTATTAACCTATTATCATTTGGTATATAAATGAATAAATAGGTACGGGGTAAATGGTTGTGGTGCACGCAAAAGCAAGAAACAACCGGATTCAAATGCAGCTAGTATCCAGGTGAGTAATCTCACTGATATCATATATGATATATGATGATTGAACTGTTACAGGTTGAAACGGCTTCGAGGGACGAAACGACAAGTGTTAAAATATGTGTAAAAGACAAGACCAGATAATCCGTGAGTCATTGCGATGACAAGAACGGAGCTGTGAGTCAATACATATATATATATATGTATATATATATATATATATATATATATATATATATATATATATATATATATATATATATATATATATATACAATAAAATAAAATGACAAGACCGGAACCAGCCGTGAGTCAAGAAAACTTATATAGACAAGACCAGATAAGCCGTGAGTCTTTAATAGACAAGAACGGAGCTGTGAGTCAAACTTATATAGACAAGACCGGATAAGCCGTGAGTCTAGGCAACAGCGGGCTAACCCGTGAGCCAAGGCAACAGCGGGCTAACCCGTGAGCCATATTTGATTTTGTATTGTATGATATTCCGGTGCGGCCTATACGGCTATGATAATATTACAGGTACATGGTGCGGCCTTTTGGCTATGATATCGGGTTATTGAACCCAGCTGGTGCGGCCTGCGGGCTATGATATATATATTGAAAATGACATGATACGGTTGATATAGCCATGACATATGATGCAGTCCATTGTGACTAAGAAACATGGGACAGAATTGGTTAGACATGAGTATATGTGCAAATAACTGACGTAACTTGATAATTACAGGTTATTGTGATTCAGCCGGTAAGGCTACAGATTAGGATGTGAAATCCTAGAAGATATTTGGTCAGCCAGTAAGGCTAGGAGTTTGGATTTGATATCCAGACAAATACATGATTGTGTTTTTATACGTGTTATTTGCAGATACGATTACTCACTGAGCTTTGTAGCTCATACCGTTTGTTAAATGTCCCTGCAGGTTAGCATGATCCTGATAAGGGAATAGATAGAGTCCGTGACTCGAGAAGTAGGACTCTTAGATGCTGTCAGTAGCAGCCCGGCTTCAAAGGAGACTACGGTATTTTATACTCGCCTTGATACGCTTGTACCCGTTTTTATTAAAATATACCCCTTTGTTTATGGTTTTAAGAACTGAAACCTTTGTTAAAAATAAAAAAAAATTTCAGGGGTGTTTTTGTTTAAAAGCCGGGTGTTACAAGTAGTCGGTATTAATTTACACTGATTTCATCAATCAATCTGCAATTACCCATATGGTGTCATACCCATGCGGTACTTGCAAAGACTTTACTACAAAGTTTATGATATTTTCGTCCCATTTCTTCTTTGGGACCGACAACAGCTGAATTTTCTGTATACTTCTAAGGGTTTGACTTTAGTTACACACTAGTCAAACACTTTTCACATGTCTTTCAATGTCTTTCTTTAGTCCCGGCCACCAATACATAGGTTATATCATCCTACACAGTTTGGTACTGCCCCGGGCATTTTGCATATCTACCCCAATATACGTCTTTTAAAGGTAGATTTCATATCTCACCTTGCTTGGAACTCACATACACAACCCCAAGGGTTTTCAATCGTCGTGAGTTTCTAACTAGCTTCTTTCGATAGCTAATCATTCATTCACTTTTCACGTTTTAAGACCTGCACACTTCTTTCTGTGCTACCCGAATCAACTCAGGTAATCAATTCGCCACACTCACGCATGTAGTTGTATCTTTTAAAGAATACTCTTTTCAATTCCAGGCATCTATAGCCACATTTTCTTTCCCGAGATGGTACAAGATTTCATTTCCGAAATCTTTAAGTAACCCATCTATCATTGCTATCTCATACTTAGCTTCTTTTTGATCAATTAAGTACTTCAACTTTTATGATCTATATAAACAGTAAGCTTTACACCATATAAATGGTGTTTCCAAAGCTTCAATATCAAATTCATAATTGCTACTGCAATATCATGTACCCAAAGCTAACTCTGGATACATTTCTATAATCCAATTTATCTTCTCCGCTTAGCGAATATGCTAACATCGGAGCTTCACACGAGGTTTATTTCAACCTTTGAAAGATACGTGGGGTCTTTCTACCACTCGAACTTTTCACTTTTCTTGGTCAACTTTAGTCAGCTAACCAGCAATCAAGGAGCAGTTTTCTACAACTCTCCTATAATAACCCGCCAATCCAAGGAACTACAATTTTTAGTCAGATTCCTCAGGCGGTTCCCGTTTTATCTCAGCATCATTTCCACTGGATTTTCTTTATCATCTTTGGCAGTGTTAACATGCCCAAAGAATATGAAATTTCTTTTAGCCAAATTTTTTATACTTGGAGAGTTTTACATATCACTTAACTCAGTGAAATAACTCCAATATCTGGTACAAATGTACCTCATATTCAGTCTAGTTTCGAGAATATCAGATTCTCAGTAGTCAATGTACATACACATTAACTTGTCTTTCTTCTTTTCAAGCAAGATAGGGCTCCATATAATGACACATTTGGCCATATGAGACCCAAATTCAAAAACAATTTCTTCCAATTGTTTTACCACTCTGCCATCTCTACAGAGGCTAATCAAAATAGAGCCTAAATAACAGGAACGGCTCCCAAGACCAGTTTAATCATAAACCCTTCTCGCCAATCTGGCAGAAATCCTGGAAGTTCTTTTCAAAAGAAACATCCGAGAATTTATTTAAAATAGTACACTACTATCACTGCTTTATTTAACTTGGCCAATACCACGTATGCCAACTACAATATCATTCCTTTACTAACTCTTTTCCGAGTTTAAGCAAAGGAAATTAACCGGTATTCTCAACAACGGTCATTTACAATGGATTTTCGTCCATTTCATTTCTGATTTTAGAACCATCATGTTCAATTTCTACAATTCATGTTAGCATCATTCATTTCTAACCAATTCATATGCACAATTTCTTCAGATTCATTGGTAGGCATCGGCTCCAGATTTATAGGGGAAAATGGTCCCGTAAATCCTAGGCAGACTACCTTCCAGGTGTTCAATATCTTGAACATATTTGCTATTTGCTATAGTCAGTTCCAAAATTTCATCCATAATCGTTGATGAAATATTCAGACAAGACATCAAAGTCATCGATCCAAAGCATAGCTTCATGGATCATATATATCATATACGGGGAGTATATTCAAGACAATTATATTTGAGACCATATCAGTGTACTCACGAGCTTTTTCCACAGTCTGCTGGAATGCTCAAGGTATCACTGGTCCTTTTCAACCATTCATTTCTTCTTTCTTTCCTCCCCCGTTCTTTCCTGGGTTCATCACCCGTTACTCCACATTTAACATGTGAGTATTTCTTAGGAAAGTGTTCTATAGCTCCGCGCTAGACACACTTCCGATCTATCCAACAAGCTCGAGCAATCTGCTCCCATCATCTACAATTCCAGCATTTCAACGGTAGAGTCTCAACTCTACAATTTTCTGAGTGCTTTTCCTGCACTTCTCACAATACATGACTGCTCTGTTTTGGTCCCTTCCCTTTAAGGTTGGACCCAGTCTGTGGTAACTTCTCCTGAAGCGTCCACTAATCGTTTTCTGCTTTTTCTTGTAGTCTCAGCTACTTTTCTTTCACCTTGATATCAATCAGGGTGAGCACCCAATTTCTTTCTCTGACCACAGCAACTACTGTTGCTTGTCATGTGGATTTTCTTTGCTACTTGTCTCTTTGCCCCTCGTTCAATGGAGCCTTGAGAAAGGGCTGGTCCACTTATTAAAGCTCCATGCCCTAAATTCCTCCAAGTAATATTCGCTGCTCATACTTCTTATACGTTAGAAGTCAGCAATAGTTAGGTTATATATGTATAATAACAATTTATATACACCTAACGGTACATCGTGTCTACTGTCTCAAGGTTTAAGTCCAGGAATCTACTCTATAGACACCTAGTTCACTTAAACCACGGCTCTGATACCAACTTGTAACACCTGACTTTTAAAATAAAACACCCCTGAAAATTTTTCATTTTTAACAAAGGTTTCAGTACTTAAAACCATAAACAAAGGGGTATATTTTAATAAAAACGGGTACAAGCGTATCAGGGAGTATACAAATATAGTAACCTCCATATAAGCCGGGCTGCTACTGACAGCATCTACAAGTCCACTTCTTGAGTCACGGACTTTATCCTTACCCTTACCAGGGTTATGCTAACCTGCAGGGACATTTAACAAACGGTATGAGCTACAAAGCTCAGTGAGTAACCGTATCTGCAAATAACATGTATCAAATAATTTCGTATATCTGTCTGGATATCGAATCCAAACTCATAGCCTTACTGGCTGACTATATATCTCTTAGGATTTCACATCCTAATTTTGTAGCCTTACATGCTACATCATTACAACCTGCAATTATCAAACCACATCAGTTATTTGCACAGATAATCATATCTATCGTTTCTGTCCCATGTTTCTTAGTCACAATGGACTGCATCATATGTCATGGCTATTTAAGCCGCACCCTGTGTCATAGCTATATAAGCTACACCAAAATTATATCAATATATAAATCATAGCCCTCAGGCCGCACCATGTTCCTGTAACATTATCATAACCGTATAGGCCGCACCAGTTGGATATAGCATCCAATATCATAGTCATAAGTGGCCGCACCATTTAATAATGTTTTATATCATTGTTATTTATGGCTCACAGGTTGCCCCGCTTTTGCCTAGACTCACGGCTCCGTTCTTGTCATCGCAATGACTCACGGCTTATCCGGTCTTGCCTAATTAAAGTGGACTCACAGCTCCGTTCTTGTCATCGCAATGACTCACGGCTTATCTGGTCTTGTCGCATTACTGACTCACAACTCCGTTCTTGTCTATAACAGACTCACGGCTTATCTGGTATTGTCATATCACAGATTATATATATATATATATATATATATATATATATATATATATATATATATATATATATATATATATATATATATATATATATATATGTATGTATGTATGTATTGACTCACAGCTCCGTTCTTGTCATCGCAATGACTCACGGCTTATCTGGTCTTGTCTTTTACATATATTTTTACACTTGTCATTTTCGTCCCTCGAAGCCGTTTCAACCTGTAGCAGTTCAATCATCATATATCATATATGATATCAGTGAGATTACTCACCTGGATACTAGCTGCATTTAAATCCCGGTTGTTTCTTGCCTTTGCGTGCACCACAACCATTTTGTCCCATACCTATTTATCCATTTCATATCAAATGATAATAGGTTAATAATCATCTAAATTGACTCTAATACATAAGAGTCCAATATAGTATCAATATAAACAATGTCTAGATAATAGACTTTCCGTTTACTATCTTTTTATGAATTTCACTATTCACCGAGGCATTCGTATCGATCTACAGTGCCCCCGAGGGGTCGAAAACTCAATATAAAAATTTTCCCAAAATTTTCAAACCATAACGAGCCTACGGTTCAAGTTTGAGCTAAATCGGACAAGCCAAACAAAAGTTAGCGTTTTAAAGTCCCTGTCTGGTGGGCGCACTGTGCCAGGTATCAGGCGCACTGCGCCTGGGCGCACCCCGCCCTGATCCTTGGCGCACTGCGCCCTGCGCCTGGGCAGAGCTCCTGATCAGTCGCGATTTGTGCACTGTAGCAAGCAGTTTTGACCCATTAAGTCCTCATTTCTGTTCTTAATCATATGGGGTTTGTTCCTAGGCTAAAACCTTCTATTAAGACAAGGTTTTCAACCATTAAAACCCACTCAATCAATCAAAGGAAGAATTAGGGTTCTTAGTTCCAAAAACCCCAAAACTTCAAATTCATCAATAATAGCAATCTACTTCCAAAATCTTGGATTAAGTCCATTTAGCATGACTTAATGGAAGTATTGACCACATAAACCATATGATTCATAACTGAAATTTACAAATTTCAGTTTCTATAAAAGCTCATCATGAACACACACAAAACTTAGGTTAGAATTCAATTTACTAACCTTATATGCTTAGAAATCTTCAATTCCAAGCTAGGATTCCAACTTTCTAAAGGTTTCGTGTGTTCTCATTATCCCTAGAATGATACAATTGTGCGTATATATAGTATACGTATTTACATATAGATACCCTCAAATTATGGCTAATACAAAAGACACACTAATATGAATAATGCTACGCTAATATTCCCCCGCAGTTTGAGCGGGAGGAGGACGAACGCGCAAACTGGATCTGAAGTCGGTGAACAAATGTCGAGGGAGACCCTTTGTAAAAATGTCGGCATATTGAGATTCCGAGGGGACATGAAGCACCCGAATGTGTCCGAGGCGTACTTTTTCACGAACAAAATGTATATCAATCTCGACATGTTTGGTCCGCTGATGTTGAACCGGGTTATCCGACAAATAAACCGCTGAAACATTATCGCAAAAGACAACGGTGGCATGACGAAGGGGAACGTGTAGTTCAAGTAGTAAATTGCGTAGCCAACTGACTTCAGCGACTGTGTTAGCCACAGCACGGTACTCCGCTTCGGCACTCGATCGAGAGACAGTGTGCTGTCTTTTGGAGGACCAGGAGAGTATGTTATCACCAAAATAGACACAGTAGCCGGACGTGGATCGTCGGGAGTCTGGGCACCCGGCCCAATCAGCATCAGAATATGCAGTGATTGAGTCCAGCCGTGTAGGAGTTATTTGAATGCCAAAGTTGAGGGTGCCTTGGAGGTAGCGGAGAATACGTTTGAGAAAGTTGTAGTGAGGCTCGCGCGGGGCATGCATGAACAAGCACACCTGCTGAACTGCATAAGAGATATCAGGGCGAGTGAACGTCAAATATTGGAGCGTACCTGCGAGGCTCCGGTAGAGAGAGCCGTCGGGTAGGAGGGGACCATCAGTAGCACTAAGTTTGGCAGAGGTGTCAACCGGTGTCGAAACCGGCTTGCATGTTGACATGGAGGCACGCTGTATAATGTCCCTTGCAAACTGAGATTGTTGCAAGAATAACCCTGACTTGCTGCGAGTGACCGAAATTCCCAAGAAATGGTGTAAGTCGCCTAAGTCGGTCATGGCAAACTCTGTGGAGAGTTGGGTGGTAATGGAACGTAGGATCGTATGATCTGAAGCGGTCAAAATAATGTCGTCAACGTAAAGTAATAGATATGCGGTGTGATCACCGTGACGATACACAAACAAGGAGTTGTCGCAGCGACTGCTTTTAAAACCGTGAGATAAAAGAAAATTTGAGAATCGAGTGTACCAAGCGCGCGAAGCCTGCTTAAGGCCGTATAAGGACCGCTTTAAACGACACACATGATTTGGATAAATCGAGTCAATGAATCCCGGTGGCTGATGCATAAACACTGTTTCATTGAGATCCCCATGCAAAAATGCATTTTTCACGTCTAATTGTTGAATGGGCCATGAGCGAGACACAGCGAGAGTTAGCACTGTGCGGATAGTTGCGGGTTTAACCACCGGGCTAAATGTTTCATAACAGTCAATACCAACGGTTTGAGATTTACCGTTGACCACTAGTCGCGCTTTATAGCGCTCAAGAGACCCATCGGCTTTAAATTTGTGCCGAAATAACCACATGCAACGAATAACCGGATGGTTAGTGGGTCGTGGTACTAGTTCCCATGTGTCATTATCCTGTAATGCTTTATATTCGTTGGTCATGGCTTGTTGCCAATTTGGGTCAAGTAAGGCTTTAAGGTAAGATGTGGGGACGGGTGAGATGTGGGGAGTGTGGGTGACATTTAGGTTGAGTTTAGTGATTGGTTTGTTTGTGCCTGCTTTGGATCGGGTTATCATGGAATGGGTGTTGGTGGGAGTGGGTGGGTGTTGTTGGACCGTCGGTTGGGTAGTGGTAGGGGGTGGACCGTGTGAGAGGGGTGCACGGTGGGAGATAGGTGAGGTGGGGGGGACGGTTGGTGGTGGTGAATGTGGAACAGTGGGTGGCGGTAGGTTGGGGTTGGGTGGTAGGGGTTCAAGTATGATTGGGGATGGGTCGGAGTCCTTTGTAGCGGGACTCTGAGTAGATGCGGAAGGGAGAGGATGGTATGGGAATTGGGATTCGTCAAAGATAACGTGTCGGGAGAGATGAACTTTTCCAGAGATTGGGTCATAACATCGATACCCGCGAAAATTGTTGGGGTAACCGAGAAAAATGCACCGAGTGGACCGAGGGTGAAGCTTATGTGGGGATGTAGCTGAGAGATTTGGATAGCAAGCACACCCAAAGACCCGAAGGTGGTCATATGTGGGGTGGCGAAGATAGAGAGCAAAGGTTGGGGTGAGGAAATTTAGTCGTTTGGTGGGAAGAATGTTGTGAAGGTAGGCGGCGGTATGTAAAGTTTCGACCCAGAAGGTTGGGGGTAAGTTGGCTTGCATTAAAAGGGCACGCATAATATCATTAAGGCGCCGAATCATACGCTCGGCTTTGCCATTTTGGGGTGAGGTTTGAGGGCAAGCAAATCGGAAAATGAGACCATGGTTGTTTGCAAAAGTTTTGAAATCGGTATTGTCGAATTCACCCCCCAAATCACACTGAAAACTTTTGATAGGTTTATTGAACTGGGTTTTGATCAAGGTGTAAAATTTGACAAAAGTAGGAAACGTTTCAGATTTAAATTTCAAAGGATACACCCAAACATAATTTGTAAAGTTGTCAATAAGAACCATATAATATTTGTAACCGGATTTGCTTGGTATAGGGGAAGTCCATAAATCACAATGAACAATATCAAATGACGAAAAAGTGCAAGATAAAGATTCGGAAAATGGTAAACGTTTGCTATTTGAAAGCTGACAAGAATGACAAATAGTAGATTTATTGTCTTTAGTACATGAAATGAGTTTGCGACTAGAAAGTAAATCTAAGACTTGGCGGCCGGGATGACCAAGGCGGGTATGCCACGTGTGAGAAGTGGTGATGAAAGCTGAAGATGTGGCTGTGGGAGCGCTAAATGGATAGAGATCGCCTTCACTATTGTGGCGGGAACGGTGTCTTCCAGTCGGGTAATCCTTCAAAGAAAAACCATGAGGGTCAAATTCAACAGAAACACTATTATCACGAGTGAACTTACGAACAGAAATAAGGTTTTTGATGATGTCGGGGGCTAGGAGGGTATTTTTGAGATGGTAGGTATGGTTGGGTAGTTTGTGTAAAATAGTACCGGATCCAAGGGTGGGCAACGTGTTGTCATTACCAACGAATATATGACCATTTTGGGAAAATGACAGCGGGGAAGAGAATGTACCTGAGTTTGAAGTGACGTGAGTGGAAGCGCCTGTATCCATGTACCAATTCGGATCCGGGGGCGTAAGCTGCGAAGTTTGCAAAGCAGCACCAATGTCGGTAAAATTGAGTGCATCATACTGATTTGCTACTGGCGAAGCAGGAGTGCCCGGCTGTATGATGTTGGCGACTGGTTGACTGGATGAGTATGACGGGGCTGGCGGTCGGTTGGAAAATGGTGGAGGAGTGCCCCAGTGAACGGGTTGTGTTGGGTACAGACATGGTGGGGTGGACCACCAAGCCCACGGTGGCGGGTAGTGAAACTGAGACCGGCCTCCGCCCCCACGGTTGTTGGACCGTCCACCTCGGTTGCCCCCACGGCCTCGTCCGCGGCCACGGCCACGGTATTGTTGGAAATTCGGATCATAGGGTCGGTTTTGTGTGGTGGTTTGTGGTGGCGTTGGGGAGGAGTTTTGTGTAGCGGTGGTGTTTTGCGGGGTGACGAGGGCGGATTCGTTTGGTTGTTTCCTGACCGCTTGGCGTTGTTTTTCAAGATCAATCATGCCACGGGCATCATCCCACGAGTATGAGCCATGATTTATTAGGGAGGCCGTGGTGTCATATTCAGGAGGAAGGCCGCGAACTAACTGAAGGACCAATCGTGCTTCGGAAACCGGGTACCCAACGTCTTCTAGTTGACCGGATAAGTCTTTTAGTTTTTGACAGTATTCATCCATGGATGAACACGCGGTGAGCGACAGGTTGGTAAACTCGTGCTCGAGTGCAGCCGCACGGGAGCTTTTGTTGTTCAAAAAAATCGTTTGTATTTTAAGCCAAGCTTCTCTAGCAGTAGTGTCATTTTCTAGAATTCGGACTAATAGATCATCAGATAGCGTGCCATAGATCCATTGTAGGACAATGGAATCAATTTCGACCCAAGAAGTGTATGTGGGGTCGGTAGCCGCAGGAGGGGCAGTGCCATCAATATGGTGTAAGACTTTGTAGCCTTTAGCATGAAGTTTAAATAATTTGACCCAAGACGAGTATGTGACTTTAACGCCATCAAGAATCCGTACCTTGTTTTGAATGTTCGTGACCGTGTAGACGGGATGAAGAGGACAGTTTTTGGCAGCAGCGGTGGTGTCTCCGGTCATTCTGGTTTTCCGGCGAGAGTACTGTAGCAGAGGCGGTGGTGTTGGTGGTGCAGTCTCAATGGTGGAAGACAGCAACTGCTAGACGTTATCGGCGGCGATGTGGTGTTGTGCGACGGCTGCTGATCGTAATCAGGAGCAGAGTGACGGCAATGAAGCGAGTGCAAGTATTTGTGCGATGGAGTTGTAGCTGTGCGGCAATGAAGCGAGTGCAAATATTTGTGCGATGGGGTTGTAGCTGTGTGCCGGAGGCGTGATCGAGTAAGTGCCGAGAAAGAAAAGACAGAAGCACCTTTTGTGCGGCCGACTGGTATAATTGTGCGACCGAGTTACAGTGATGCTCTTCCAATTGTGCGGCCGAGCAATTGAATTGTGCTACTAATTGTGCGGCCGGAGCAATTAAATTTTGCTCCAATTGTTCCTCCAATTATTGGATGCGACTAATTGACTTTTGCTCCAATTGAATTAATGCTCCAATTGTAATTGCATGCGGCCGAGTGTGATCGCTTTTCTCAAATCGGAGAACGCGTGGTCGGCCGGAACGGAGGGCAGTTTTAATCGGCTATTTTTAGGGAAGGAGGTTAAGGTGTGATCGTAATCACCACGTATGGCTCTGATACCATAAAGGTTTCGTGTGTTCTCATTATCCCTAGAATGATACAATTGTGCGTATATATAGTATACGTATTTACATATAGATACCCTCAAATTATGGCTAATACAAAAGACACACTAATATGAATAATGCTACGCTAATACTTTCCACTTCAATTCTTCAAGAACTTGCTGAAATCGTGCTCCAAAAACTCTCCCGATCATCACAAATGTTCTGCACATTTGAGGGGAGTTTTCAACATTTTATATTTTCCAAATTTTACAAATTTGGTCCCTAAGTTCCATTTCTTGAACTTTTACCACAATAATCAAGTTTTATCACAATAAAACTCTCTTTTCTTATACTTTTGCCACAAGCAACATTATTTTTACATAATTGGTCCTTCACTTGGTCAAATGACCAAATTACCCCTTTTATGATAAAATGACAAAAAGTCAGTTTTTATAACATTTTAAGTCCAAAACTCAAAATATTATTTCAAACCAAATTATTTTCTGTCCAAAAGACCAAATTACCCTTCTAAGGTAAAATGACCAATTTACCATTTTTATTATATTTACATAAAAAAAAGTGTCTTGGCGTTACATTTAATGTCAATTATAACATTTTCTTTCATTTGACTATCATTCAACTTTCATGCTATCGATTATATCATTTTGCTTTCACTTTAATGTCGATTATAACATTCTATTTTTATCTTAATGTTTATAACGGAATTTTACTTTCGTTTTAATGTCAATTGTAGCATTTTACTTAAATTATAACATTTACTTCAATCGTAATCACAAATCATTTTAATGACAATTATAACATTTTTGACATAATACACGTTTTTAAAGGACTCTTTTTCTTGACTTGATAGGTTAGCCAATTAAATTGAGATCTATATATGTTTGTTTCTTTTCTGTATTAATACAGACAGAAAGGCCAAATCTGAAAATTCAGACCAAATGCATAAAGTGAACATTTTTGCACTTGTAGCAAGACATTGTACTTCATAAATATATAAATTAAGGCATTGTACTTTGAAAAATCATGACATTCTTGAATTGTAATGATTATTATAATTTGATTTAATAATTATTACATTAAAGGTTGTTTTTTTAAAAGCAAATTGTTTTTTGTTTATATGAGTACCAAAGGGCAAACCTGGAAATTCAAACCAAATGTAGAGTAATTCAAAAGTAATAATACTAGATGTATCGGCTTTACATGGAAAAGCCATTGAAGTGTATTTTCCTATCCCTATTTCTTTTCCTCGTTCAAAGTATATGAACATGTATAGAAAAAATTGATTATGTTAATTGTGGCTTCTTTTGTAGATGTGGTTACAAACGTATTAATACCTATTTCTTGCATTTAAAGAATAGTAAATTGCTATTTCTTACATTGATATGTGAATACCAATCAACCCCTATTGTAGTAGTTTTCTTTATTCTAGTGAAAAACCCATCCTTTTCATTGCTAAAACCAAAATGGTAAGTTTACAAGAAAGAAGGTTTTGTACGGCAACCACTGTTTTGGTGTCGGTGGTTCCCTCTTTTCAATATATTCCACCGAATCAACTGTTTCTTTGACACTCACAACTGTCCTCAACTCACTCACCCATCTTTAGTCGTTTCAAGGAGCATTTGCAAACAAGGAAAGTCAGAGTTCACTTTTCAGGACACATATATCTTCAATTAGGGCTCGAAAATATTGAACTTTGGAAATCAATCAGACTATACGGTGTGTTTCTTGATTCAATTGGGCGGGTTTACGACATGGGTTTGTGCTTAAATTAGCTTAAATTGGTTCTACACGAAAGATATTTCAACAATGGCGTGGAAGAACAGAGGCGGACCAGATTCGAATTCAAGAAATTTGGTATCGAGGAAATTGACTATCTTTCTTTGCATCAGTTGCTTCTGTTCTGGAATGCTGTTCACCGACAGGTTTTACACCACAAAGATTTCTTATTTGAAAGTTGTATAATCATCTATTGTTCATAACTTTTGTGGAAATTTGATGGGTATGTTCCCTTTAAGTTCTTGAATCTTAAAACCACTTGATTTTGACCCTAACTTTTACGAATTTTAGTGTAGTTCCCAAATCTTGAAATAAAGATTGGATTTTTTTCTAACTTTCGCCCAAAGTTTTGGGGTTTTGTGTAATTTTTTGGCTTGCTTTTGATGATTACTTTGATGAATTTCATGTTACTGGGCAATGAATATCATACAGTTTCGAATCTATTGTGTAATGCCCCAATCAATCTTTAAAAAAATCGTCACTTTTAGAGTGAGCATATAAAAACCCTTATTTTCAGTCACATGATGATGTAATTAGTAATTACATACACCTTTTGATCCAAGTGCGATATTAACTTCTAATTAATAATATTGTGGTTATAGAATATGGACCGAGCATGAAGCTAAAGGCATATCAATACCAACCAGAAACGAAGATGAAAATCTCAAATTATTGGCAAAGAATTGCAATACAGAATCAGTGAGTAACTACGTACATAAGCATCACCTGTTTTTACTTATAATTTTATATATTAATTATTAATTTTGAGATTTTTGGTTTTGGTTAGAATGATGTAAAAAGGGGTTCTAAAGACATGATCGGGGAAGTTTCAAGAAAACACAATGCCGTCAAGTAAGTTTCGTTATTTACCATTTGTTGATTATTTACGTTTCATAAAAATAATTAATCTAATTTGTTTGATGGAACGGGATTCCAAATATAGCAAGGTAATAGAATGAGTATTTTTTATTGGTATCATATTATTCAGTTATAATTATATAATTTGTTATTTACAAAAACAAAATATCCAACATAGTAAAAAAGCTGACTAACTCAAATAAGATTATAATAAAAAACAGGTTTATTGTCATAAAAGTCCTTAAGTTTGTAAGCAATGTTCAGGTTTACCTTTTTATGTATTTTTTGTTCATAAAGCCTTTAGGGGGCGTTTGGTTCACAGAATTTTCACAATGGAATTAGAATCTTTAAGATGAATGAGAATTTGACGAAATTGGAATCCGAAGGAATTTGAATCCCTAGTGCGTTTGGTTGACAGATAATGAATTGGAATTATTCGTTGAATTCTGCTAGTTTGCAAATTTTATCGAAAGACTTTGAATATAAAGTATATAAAATGACTAAACTACCATTTATAAGGTTAAATATGTCATTTTAATCGGAGATAAGAAAAATAATCAATGGAATTTGAATTATTTGACATTATGTAAAGGAATGATAAATTCAATTATATATGGAATTTGATGGAATCTTACAGAATTCCATTCCATCTGTTTTTTAACCAAACACGTTTTGAATGGAATTTCTCTTTCCAATTCATTTGAATTCCCTTAAAAAACTTGAAACAAACGCGCCCTTAAATTTATGTATGTTTCAATAAAACCCTTAAGTTTGGCAGAAATGTTCGGTTTTACCCTTAAGTTTGACAGGTTCTATAACAGGACACAAGGGTAAAACCGAACATTCCTACCAAACTTATGGGTTTTAATGAAACATACATAAATTTAAGAGCTTTTATGAACAAAAAATACATAAAAGGGTAAACCCGAATATTTCTGACAAACTTAAGGGCTTTTATGATTAAATGAAAAATGAACTTAATATTTAATGAGTTCTTAAGAACAAATTTTATCATTAAGTTTTTTTATAATTTTTCATTCTATTCCATGATGAAATGAAAAAATTCTGCCACCTAATAAATGAAAATTAATAAAATGGAAGGAATCAATTTCATTCAAAACAAACAACTTTTCCTAATTCCATTCCTTGATTTTTATCCTACCAAACACTACCTAAAATACTGTTTGGATGCAGGACATTAGACAAAACAATTTCAAATTTGGAAATGGAATTAGCAGCAGCAAGAGCCACGCAAGATTCCATAGTTACAGGATCCCCAATATCCGATGATTTGGCATTTAAAAAACGAAAATATTTGATGGTTATTGGGATCAATACGGCTTTTAGCAGCCGAAAAAGACGAGACTCCGTTCGTGCTACTTGGATGCCTCAAGGTTAAATCCTTCAAATTTCCACTCAATTCATGTACTATTATTTCAATTGAAAATCTAAAATTCTTTTCTATTCTTAAATCCAGGCGATAAACTAAGAAAACTCGAGGAAGAAAAGGGTATTATTATGCGATTTGTTATAGGTCATAGGTATGTCGCTTGTATTTAATGATTAATGATTAATTTAATATATTTACATGTAACGCCTTGTTGCATTTAATTTAATATTTGATGAATTATTTGTGTGCAGTGCTACATCGGGTGGTATTCTTGATAGAGCTATTGAAGCGGAAGAAAAGAAGCATGGAGATTTTTTGAGGCTGGAACATATCGAGGGGTACCTTGAATTATCGGGGAAAACAAAAAAGTATTTTACTACTGCGGTTGCTTTGTGGGATGCGGATTTTTATGTCAAAGTTGATGATGATGTACACGTAAATATAGGTAATTATATATTTATGGCCCTTTTAAGGACGTGATATTGGAGTTGTACTGTGTTTGGCTTGCATTGAACCGAGAGCATTTGGTCCCACCTTTTTGGTTGGGACCATTGACATCAGTCACATTTCAATATACGTCAAAGTTCAAACACAGTACAACTTGTTTTGTAACAGATGGGGCCTTATGATTTTCTAATGATTTGTTATTTTAAAAAAATGTTATTTGAAGGTACACTTGGCGCAACATTAAGTAGATATCAGTCGAAACCTCGTGTGTATGTTGGGTGCATGAAATCGGGGCCCGTTCTTGCTCACAAGTAAGCCGAATCTCTTTTGTGAAACTAACTATTTATGGGTTTTTTGTCTTTTTTCTTATGAAGAAAAATATGATTTAACTATACTTGTTTTGTGACTAGAGGAGTGAGATATCACGAACCCGAGCATTGGAAATTTGGTGAGGAAGGAAACAAGTATTTTCGTCATGCTACAGGACAACTATATGCAATTTCAAGAGATTTAGCTACTTATATTTCGATAAACCAGTAAGGCCATGTTTCGTTCTTTTTTACGTTGTTAAAATAAAGTGACGTAAGAAAATTATTTGAGAAAAAACATTACAAACTTGGGAAATTGGAAAAGCCTCTTTCCCTAAGTTACTCTATTAAGTCAAAAAGAAACAAGCGTGTATAGCTTACCGGATTAAATAATGTTCTTATTAAGTCTATGAAGTAAAAAAAGAAACGACACCCTCATTTTATTTTATTTTTTTTGGCTTCCATATGGATCTAATATTTTGGATCTTTTGAATGTTGTAGACATGTACTACACAAATACGCGAATGAGGATGTTTCAATTGGATCATGGTTTATTGGACTTGATGTGGAGCACATTGATGATAGGAGGTTGTGTTGTGGAACACCACCAGGTTAGTAAAATGATTTTGAAGCGTTATTTGATAAGTTGTATATTGTTTACTTATCTGACTTGTTAAAAATAAAATAAAACCTAAATTGATTAATTATTAAATGCGTATCCATATGATTTTTTTTATTCAAATAGTAAATAAAAATGATCGAAAAAATCGCATTTTAAAAACACATTAAGCAAAAGTAGTCGACATTAGAAAAAGATGAAAGGAGAAAGTGAGAGGAGAGGGGAGGAAAAAAAAGATGGAAATTAGATAAATTGTTAGTGTCTGAATACATTAACCCCATGCTTTTTCGATTAACCCATTAAGTCATTCTGTCCAGATTAAGTAAACAATGAAGCATGCATATATAGTTGTCCAGATTAAGGGGCTATTTGATTTGCCTCTTATTGGGTCCAGTAAGATGTTACGTCTGACTCGATCCGAGTCAGACTCGACCCGAGACTCGACCCGAGTCAGATTGTTTGATAACCCCAAAATTTACCTACGACTCGATCCCAAACCCTAAAATTTACCTTTTACCCGGTTAGGTAAGTCGGTAAGTCTGGGTAGTCAGACATTGTTAGTCAGCTCTTACTCAATCAGCAAGTATCAAACAACCTCTAAGTACTTAACCGATAAGCCCATTGAAGTAAAAAAGAAACAGCCTATTAACATAACTTAAATATTGTAGATTGTGAATGGAAGGCTCAAGCGGGTAACATATGCGTGGCATCATTTGATTGGAGTTGCAGTGGGATTTGCAAATCTGCTGATAGAATCAAAGACGTTCACAAGCGGTGTGGGGAAGATGAGTCTGCTTTATGGAACGCTTCTTTTTAAGACCCAAAAAAAAAAAAAAAAAAAACTTGTGACTTGATGTTTGTACAGCTGTAAAATATTGAGATAGAGGTTGCATGCATAGGGGTTCTGCTCTATTTTAGCTCGAGAGAAAGGTACCCCTTGTTGGAGCAACTTAAAAGAGTTGGAGGATGTTATTTTGTTTTGAATTAGAAAAAAAAAAGAGTTTTGATACAAACACAGGTAGTATTAAAAAACTTATATGACCTGCACGCATCTACCTACTTTAATCATATTTGCACAACTTACTATACAAATACCGTAATATTTGAAGCATTTAACGTATGTTTAAAGTAAAAACAAAGTTAAAATTCAGAAGCTTTACTGATAATGTGAAACTTTCTTAATGTGAAACTAAGCATTCCAAAAAAAAAAAAAAAAAAAAAAAAAAAAAAAAAGACTTCGTTCATTCTACCAATTTTATTCTTCAGCCATTGGTCATTGTTTTGCAATGCGAAATTGGGGACGAAAGAGTTTAGAAATGTTTATGCGAAATATGGAAGGGCAAAAATGAATGGAAATGTAAGATCTTATATTTATATATGGGGACCGATTTTTGAATTTCATCTTTTGCAGCGGATCATTTGCGAAATTTCTGGCTATTTTAAAGAAAATGGAAATTTTGGGCTATTTTGTGACAAACTTTACGCCAATATGGCTATACTTGTCTTTTACAACTAAATTTCAAAATTCTTTGCTTGACACAAGCAAATTAGAGTTAAAAGCTCATTAATAAGAACTTCGGCATTAAATGATCATCTATGGAACCCACATGGTAATTTAGAGAAGTGGAGTACAAAATTTTAACCCAATAACATGCTTTGATTCATGCAAGACGTCCCTCCAAACAAATTCTCACCTTTCTGAAAGACGTAAAAGGCAAAACCAAATAAATTATCAACACACCACCAAAGAGTTAACACAGATTTCATAATGTGGATAACAAAATGGTCATGAAGACATATTAAATGGTACAAATTGACTCCTCAAAACACCCAAATTGAGAAATTGAAAAGCTACAGCAATTACCTCTTCAAGTTCAAAGCCAAACGACTAAAAAAACCCAATAATACACAGACCTTTCAACAAAAGAATACTCTCGGGAAGATGACTTACGCATGTACCTTCTATATCTAACTCTTTTAAACATTCTAAATGCCCAATTTCCTCGGGCAATTTCTCAACTCGAATACAATCGTTGAGTTGGAGATGTTTTAGAGATTTCATCTTGCAGATGCTGTTCGGTATATCTACTAAAAAATTACACTCCCTTAGTAGTAGTTTCTCTAAACATTCTAATCGGCCAAGATCCTCTGGCAACTTCTCAAGACTCTGACAAGATGTAAGTTCGAGAGATTCTAGATGTTTCAACATACAAATGCTATCGGGAAGATGTTTAATCTTTTCGGATGACAAAGTTAGCTCCACTAAACTAACTAATCGGCCAAAATCCTCAGGTAACTTTTCAAGATAGCGACAAGATTTGAGTTTGAGAGATTTCAACTGCTTCAACGTACATATGCTATTTGGAAGATGTTTAATCTTCTTAGATGACAATGCTAGTTTCTGTAAAGATTCTAACCGGCCAAAATCCTCGGGTAACTTCTTAAGACGCCAACAAGATTTAAGTTTGAGCGATTTCAAATGCTTTAACATACAAATGCTATCCGGAAGATGCTTAATCTTTGTAGACGACAAAGTTAGCTCCTCGAGACATTCCAACCGGTCAAGTTCCTCGGGCACGTGTGGAATAATGCCTTTGAGTTTAAGCTTTTTTAGATTTTGTAACCGACAAATGTTAGATAAAAACATCTCAAGGTTTGTGCAAGCACAGAGACCTCCGGAAATAAGCTTCTCAAGATTTCTATTCATCGAGGGTACATCTTTATAAGAACATGTAAACCGAAACTTTGGGGAATTATTTTCGGGGTGAAACGGGCATCTTTCTATGGATTCTACAATCAGATCTAACTCAGCTAAAGGGCCAACCTCAAGTGATTCATCTACACTACTAGCAGCGCCATCCCTTATGTCAAACAGAAAAGATGTAAACCTTAAACAACAACTTAAGTCTAAGTAGACAAGCTTTTTTAGACATTCAACGGGGGCGTGAAGTTCTACCAAATTATAACATTCGTTAAGAACCAATTTCATGAGATTTGGAGTCAACCCCAGGTTAATGGTCCTCAACTTTGAATGACTAATGTCAAGGGATGCGAGCTTTTGACATTCATCCGTCATGTGAAGTTCTTCCAATTCATAACAACTCTTCAGATCTAAATACTCGAGATTCGGAGTCAGCCCAATGTCAAGGGTCCTCACCATTGAATTAGTGAGAAGTAGGTATCTGAGATTTTGACATTTAATGGGCATGCGAAGTTCTACCAACTCATTGCACTTAACAAGAATCAACACCTCAAGGTTTGGAGCCAGCCGAAGGTCAACGTTCCTCAATTTTGACCTCGTGAAGTTGATGTATTTGAGCTTTAGGCATTGATCGGGCATTTGAAGTTCTACCAATTCATAACATGTTTGAATATCTAACCACTCAAGATTTGGGTCGGTCCAAGATCAAGGGTCCTCAATTTTGAACCGTAAAGGCGGAGGGATTTGAGCTTTAGACATTTAATGGGCATGTGAAGTTCTACCAAATCACCATGTCCTCCGAGTGTCAACGTTTCAAGATTTGGAGTCAGTCGAAGGTCAAGAGTTCTTAACATTGAACAGTTGAGGTTAAGGAATCTGAGCTTGTTAAGAACCTAACATAAACAAAATAAAGAAAAAAGATGAATATTGGTATAATAACAAAGCAATAGATGTATAGTACTGCACCGGCAAAACAATCAATCAACCATAATTCTACCTTTTGTTCTCCCCCTTCCCAAAGTTGTACGATATCGCTGTTAGCCATCTCAAGTGCCACAAGATTATTTGCTTGAAATTTTTGGGTAAAGACCTAAAAGGGTAATAGTTCCAACACAAATATTGCAAAGTGTTCGGAAAATATGGGCTGACTTTATAAAATTTCCAATCCCAATTAAAGCAATCACTTTCACTTGCATCAATAAAATTTAGAGACACGTCAAGAAATCTAAGTTCTTTCATCTTCCTAAGACCTTTCATAACAATTTCCGGATTGAGTCCCCACGTGGAGAATTTTATACATCTTGTTGCTTTAGTGCCCTGTAATCCAAAAGTAGTCACCATTAAACTTGTGTTCTGACAAATGAAAATGTGTTAGTTTCTCCAATTTACAAATAAATTTGATCCTTACCAAGTCATTAACCAATATATCTTCAATTTCGTCTTCAATCCACAATCTGCTATGCTTGTTAGGCTTATCTGGGTGCAAACGACGAACAATATTCCTGCCCATTTCTTCAATGTGGTCATGCATGCCTAAGGACCCACCATGAGAAATAGTTATGAGAGATTTTTGCTCAAGAACTCTTAAACCATTTCTAGCATGAAATCCACAGCTTTCAAGCGCTTTGATTGCCAAGTGTTTTGGCCAACCTTTAAGTATGCATGCAACATCTAGGAATATTTCCTTGTAATCATCCTCTAGACCAATATAGCTTAATTCCAATTTTTTCAAAGTTTCTGTTAATGGAATTGTTTTTAGTCTTTCTAGGGCATCTATCCATTCAAGTTCATTCTTACCACACAGAAACGAACCCAAAACTCTGAGGGTCAACGGAAGACCAGCAGCATAACATATAACATGTTCTGATAGTTCTTCATATCCTCGAATTGGAATCTCTCTCCCAAATGCATACTTGCTGAAGAGGCAAATTGCTTCCTTATCCGATAGCATATGGACATCGTGAACCAAATTCACGCCGCGTGCTACGAGCACTTGCTCATCCCTTGTTGTAATGATAATTCTACTGCCTGGCTTAAACCAACTACGCTCTCCGGCTAATGCCTCAAGTTGGTCTATATGATCCACATCATCTAGAACAACAAGAACCTTTCTACCACGCATCATCCTCTTCATCATGTTTTTCCCATCATAAACACTACCGACGTTGATGCCTTGATCATTTAAGACACTTGAAAGGACTTGATTTTGCAGTGACTTCAAACCGCACAAAGAACCATTTGACACTTTACTCACATTCTCAACAAAGCTTTTACCTTCGAACTCAAAGGATATTCGATCGAAAATAGCTCTAGCCAAAGTTGTCTTCCCACCACCTCCCATCCCCTTAATCCCAATCATACGAACATCGTCAACACCAGTAGCTAAAGATGATAAAACATCCTTCATCCGGGACTCCATGCCTACTAGTGTTTCATCAACGCCGAAATTGATGAAACGTAACTCTAGTGAAAGCTCTTCAACAATTTTTTGGATGAATTTAGCTTCATGCCTGTATTTTAAAAAAGTCTCAATTAGCTTACTCAAAATCAGGTCTACAACATACCATCATATACAAATTAATAAATAATTGTTATAATCACATCTCATGTCTAATATTTGTTAGTTAGAATCGACAATACAACATGAGACGCCATCGACGAAAGATACAAAAAGAAAGAATATTGCAGAGTTAAGATAAGGAATTACCCATCAGCTGTGTTCTTCAACTCCCACCCAGCCAGATCTGCTGCTTCTTTCAAAGCCTCTCTCCATTTCCCAGCAGCCTCTTCCTTTTCGTGTCTGACAAAGGCTTCTCCAACTGCCTCGTGTCTGACAAAGGCTTCCTTTTCGAGTGTCTTCACCTCTAAAACTCAAAAACACGTCATACTTAAAACTCTTGGGAACGGATGAAGACGAAGAAAACGCCATTAACAGTGATGCTTGAAGGATCCTGTAAAATACAATCTTTGTTGGGGAAAATCGTACTTAAAACTCTCGTCGTCCTACATGAATCAGATGTGTGTTAAACTGCTGTCAATGGCGATGTGAAGGTAAGGACTTTGTCCGGGAAAAAAATTTGAAATTAGGTCGAGATACAGAAGCCCCTCGTTTGGTCAAAGAAACGATAAGATTCTTTGCGTAAAGAAAGAAAAAGAATACAGAAATGGGACAGGTAGCAACTTTGAGCTTTTCGTCCCTGTAACTTTTCTTTTTAACGCTTTCAGTCCCTGAACTTGCAATAAAATTCAAACAAAACTTGAAACTCTGCTGTAAAACTAAATAAAGAAAAACAAAATCAAGAAACTTAAATCAGTCTGCAACAACAGATTATATCACCTAATTACATCAAAATTAAAATTTAATATTTAAATGAACAACATTTAATTTCATTCGGTGCACCAAGAAAGTTAAATCCTGATATAAGAAGACACGTTCAAACCGAAAGAAAACCCAAAGAAAATTTGGGGTGAGTGCACCAAGGATTTAACATTAGCAATTAGAACTAAGGCCGAAGGGAGTGGGAGTGTTTTTTGCTGGCGGCATCTGATTTGGCGTAGCTTGCCGGAGGCAACACCGTCTCCCGACCGCGGCATCCTTCAGCGGCATATCCTTGCCGCGTTCTCTCTCCTGGTTTGTATTCAATGTTCGTGGCTTTTGAGGAGGAAATGATCGTTTGAACGGTCAAATGCGATATAAAAAAATTCACAATTTAATTATATATATATATATATATATATATATATATATATATACACACACACACACACACACACACACACACACACACACACACACACACACACACACACACACACATTCTATCATACATAGATGCACACATTTGTAAACACATATATACAATTTCAAGATGAATCCAATTCAAAGAAATCGACAGCTACCGACCATTGGTGAGACGGCTCTCAAAGCAATGGAAGTTATGGTCGATCTTTTAGAAGACGAAGACGAATTCGAAGCTGAAAGTTCACAACCGGTCTCTCGGAAAATTATTTTGAGGGACCGTTGGGCTGCAAATAATTTTCTTATGGCGCACTACTTTAATGATGATGTCATCTACGAAAGAAAATTCTGCCGAAGGTTTCGCATGCAGAAACATTTATTTATATGTATTGCCAACGACTTGACTAATTATTCTGAGTATATTAGTCAACGTCCCGACGCAAGAGGTGCAGAAGGCTTTACTCCGATACAGAAATGTGCGTGTACAGTACGTCTACTAGCATACGGTTCTATGGGAGATTTATGGGACGAGTATTTTCAAATGTCGGAGCTGACCACACGGGAAACTTTGGAGGAGTTTTGTCGATGTGTTATTGCAGTATACGGTCCAAGGTATTTACGCAAGCCTACATTCAGTGATGTTCAAGCATTGTACGCGCATCACGCAAATGTGCACGGTTTTCCTGGGATGCTTAGAAGTCTAGATTGTCTTCATTGGCCTTGGTCCACTTGTCCTAGTGCATGGCATGGGCAATACACACGGGGTGATAAGAATTACCCAACGGTCATCTTGGAAGCAGTTGCATCACAGGATCTTTGGATTTGGCATGCATTCTTTGGTGCTCCCGGTTCAATTAACGATATCAACGTTCTAAACATGTCGCCTTTATTAGACGGGTTTTGCAATGGCTCCGCTCCGGATTGTCCATTTCAAGTAAATGGAACGACATACAAATACGGGTATTATCTTGTAGATGGTATATATCCAGCATATGCTGTGCTTGTGAAATCTTTGACATGTCCAGGTGATCCAAAGCGTATAAAGTATAAAGCAGCTCAAGAGAGGACAAGAAAGGATGTCGACCGAGCATTTGGAGGTCTTAAAAAGCGTTGGTTAATATTGGAAAATATGGCACGTCCATGGGCGGTGGAAAGGCTATCGCATATTATGTATGCGTGTATAATTTTACACAATATGATCATAGAAGATCAAGGAAAAGCGATATGTAGTATGAGAAAAATGAAGACGTCCCGTCAATTCCACCAATAGAGCCAGGTAGCCCACCATACGTTGCAAGAAGAAGGGAGGTACGAAACAATTAGAAACATCACGAGCTTCGAGCCGATTTGGCGGAACACATATATCGACTCCAAAATCTCGACCTCAATATGCCACCACCTGATGATTCCAAAGAATACTCGGATTGAAAGTCATCGTTTTATTTAGGAATGTTGTTTTTATTTATTTCAGCTTGGTTTTTTTATGTTTTTAAATTAATGTGACGTTTTTTTAAGTTAATATAATGTTTTTTTATTTAATGTAATGTGTTTTTTATTTTTAATATATTGTGTTAAATTAAAATTAGTTTTTTAAAAAAATTTAGAAAAGTCTCATAATGTTGGAGACACCACCCCCTTACTGCAACAAAAATCTAGATGTTGGCAACAAAATGACGTGGCGCCTATGTAAGAACCTAAAAATTTTGGTAAAAGTCATAAAATGAACATATGAAAAGTTGGGTTTGAACGAGGGCGTAATAGTAAAATTGTCAAAAAGGGCAAAATGGTCATTTGGCACACAAATGACTTTTATGTAAATAAAATATAATTATAGGGTAAGAATGAAAGAAAATAAACCTATAATGTTATCAAATGAAGTTCTTGTGCCATTTTGGGAAAAATGGAACTAGAGGGATTAAAATGTCAATTGGGCAAAGTAGCTAGGTATAAAAAGGAGAAAAATCTTCTCCCAGTTCATAGAACACGGGAGAGACTTCTAGAGAGAGCCAGAGAGAGCTGGGGTGATCGGGTTCATGGAGGTTATCAGGAATTGGAAGAAAACCCACTTGGAATTGAAGAATTCCAAGTTTTCTAAGGTTAGTAAACTCGTTTTTAGGGTTGTTTAACCCATTTTCCGTGAGTAGGTTACTATAGCTTCGAAAATTCAGTGGCTAGAGGAGGAATATCCTATGATTCCTAGCCTTAACTTGTGTCTTAATTACTATCTAAACATAGTTTAGCCATTGAAATTGTTAAAGATCAAGAAATGAGAATTTGAGCTCAAGAACCCTAACCAACGGGTTGTAAGAGCAAGTTAGTTTCAATGGTTCTTAATAAGTTTAATATGTCTTAACAGAAGTAATAAGTCAGCCCTAGTTGTTAAATTCAAGAAATTTCAGATTTTTGGGTAAAGATGCGAAAAATGGAAAATCTTTGGAAAAACTTGGAATCAGTGATTCCATGGTTTAAAAACAAGGTTAAATGATGGGTTTTAGTTATGGAATGATTCTTAAACAGTTAAGTTGTGTATAAAGAACATATCTCAAAATCATCAAAGTATGTTGCTATTGTTGAAAAATTGGAATTTTGTTCAAGAACCTTAGAATTCAAGTTTACATGATCAAATTGATTCTAAGGAGTTTTGAAAAGTTCCATATGTGGTAATTGTTAAAATAAATCAGTAGAAGTGATCAATCTTGAACAATTTCGGTTTTTGAATCAAAAATGCAAAAACGGGAATGTTTGAAAAATAATTGAAAACTATGATTTTCATGGTTAAAAACCTGAAGTAAATGAATGATTTTGGTCTTGGAATAAACCCTAGTGATTAAGTAGTGTATTAAGGGCTTAAAATGAGACAAATGGGGATTTGTATCACAAAAATTGGATCATTAGTCTATCCAGCAGGAGATCGCGTCGCGACCTCCATGAGGATCGGGTCGCGATCCTGCGCCTGGGAAAAATGAACAAATTTCTCCTGCTCTCTGTTAAGGGTAAGTTAGCTTGGTTCATTTTTTTTGAACTTGATGCTAGACTTGTCCGTTTGACCTCAAATTTTGAACATATGTTCAATATAGTATGAAACTTTGTGGAAAATTATCAAAATGAAAATACGACTTCCCGAGAGTACTGTAGCAAAATACGCGTATTTCGGAAAAGTTTACAAATTAAAGAAAGCTAGTTTAATAAGGGTTGTAGCATAGTTATGACCTGTAACTGTATAATATGGGACTCTTGTATTGTAGAGTCAGTTGTAGTTTGTATTAACCAAATATGTGTACTAAATGCGTATATAGGCGGTGGTTCAAATACGGTTGATCGAGTAAAAGATCAATGAATAGGAGGGACGAGGAAGGGAATAGTTCTAGTTAGACTTCTCTAACTAGTTGAGGTGAGTAGTATGTGGATTTTTGAGTACATAGCAAAATGGGTTTTATGCAAAGAAATGAATTTTATATACAATGTTTGAGAGTCAAAATGGTTTTATGGAAATTGAAACGGTTTAATGAAAATGAAAGTGATTCTATGGAACTGGAAATGGTTATGTGAACCTGGTAATGATACTATGAAATAGTAAGTAAAATGAAAGTGATTATGTGGAACTGGAAATGGATTTGTGAAACAGGAAATGATACTATGAAGTAGTAAGTACAATGTGTACAGAAATGATAAATGAGAAGTATAGAGAATTAATAAAGTGATTGAGCCCTGTTGATGAGTTGAGAAGTATCCAGATAAAGATCACGGCCTGCTGCGGTAGGGGTGGTCAAAAGACACTACTGGGATGGTACCTCCCGTCGCGAAGTAGTTGTCTCACTGTACCTTGATGGATGAATTCGTTTCATGCTGTTAAGGGAGGAGTTATACGGATGCGCTCGTATAAAGCGCCTACGGGGACGCTCGTAGGGACATGCTATCAAAGGAGCCCATACACGGGTGCGCTCGTGCAAGGATACCTATGGGTGCGCTCATAGGAAATTAGATAATATGGAAAATTTTAAAGCTTGGAATATGGAAACTGTTTTGGGTCTGAAACCCATATTACTCACGAGACGTATGTCTTACGTATGTTTTTTTTAAAATGCTATGTACTCAGGTGATCAAACAAGGAATTAGAAGAGTCGAGTGTGGGACGGTAGCTTTCGTTGTGCAAAGTATGTGCTGTTTAAATTGTGGTAATGATACGGAAGAGCAATACCCCATATGTATAACTAAATACTTTGTATTATAAAGTCTTGGTAAAAAAAAATTTGTATGAAACTGGGGTGTCACAGCCTATGTGGCGGGCTTGCCTCCCAAATGTTGGAGGCACCACTCCCTTCAGCCTAATGGCTCCATATTTACATACCTACACCGATTGCCTATTGGTTTCACCGGCACTGATCATCGAATTGGATGCTTCACCGGCGCTTAATCGGACCGATGCCTATAAGCATTGACGAGGCTATGTTCAAGTTAAGGGTGTTCATAGACACCTCTGATTTTGGATTTTATTTTATAGATTATATAAAAATTTTATATGGACACCCGTAAATAAGCAAAAATGGACACCTATGGTCAACAAAAAACAAGATAGAAAATAAAATTTTTTTATCTTACCAATGTTTCGGGAGGTTAATTGGTTAATCGAAAATATTCTATAGATATAATACTCACATTATAATATTTGAAAATTGTTAAATATAAGCAAAATAATATCTCGAAAACATTCTATACATATGATACTTGCTTATAATCTTTGAAAATTGTAAAATATAAGAAAAATAATATCTTAGATGAGAAAAATAAAAGAAGAGTGTAAATGCAAAAAACCTAAAAACAGAATTTACAAAACGTTTAGGTCATCAAAAGTCATCTACCATCTTAAACCTCTGTTGCCTGCCGTTGAATCTTTGTTCTCACCGGTAGTCTCACTTAGGCTGCAGGGAGTGGTGGCCAATGGCCAAGGGATGGCCAAGGGGTTTTTGTGGGCCAGTCTATGATTGGCAGGCGTTGACCATTTTGTAGGCAGTGGTGGCCAATGGCCAACGAATGGCCAACGAGATTTTTTTTAATTAACTTAATTAAAATTAAATTAAAATTAATCATAAATATTTTATTTAAATAGAAACGTTACTAGACACGACAAATAAACTAATACTTAACTTAATTAAAACTTAAAAAGACTTAAACAAACCACTTAAAAAAACTAAAAATTACTAAAACACCAAATAAAATAACTAGATATGATCCTCATCAGAAAATTCATCGTCGTCTACGACGGGCGGTGGCACATTCAGATCAAGATGATTTAGCGTCCAAAGATGATCGATTAAATGACGACGAAGCTTCCCCATGACGACATTTTTGTATAAATCTATCGCTAAATCTATCGCTTCATCGAGACCGTCATCCGATGACGACATTTTCGTATAAAATTTAAGTGTATTGAGAATATGTGAGAGAGATTAATTTGAAAGGTTGAAAATATTGTGTGAAATAAATATAAATATGTTGGTTTATATAGGTAAGAAATTAATTATTTTTGAATTAAAAAAAATAATAAAGGAAAATGCCGTTGGCATCTCGCCAACGGCTTGGCGTTTGTGTTTTGGCGAGCATCATGGCGACGAGGGCGGAGTAGTGTTAGCGTGTGTGTTTGGTTGGCCAAGGGGTTTGGCGAGTGGCTTGGCCACTCTTACTCCCTGCAGCCTTAGGCCGCTACCCATCTCTATCTATCTCTGTCGGTTACTTGTTGTCGCCGGTTGGTTCAATGGTTCTTCCCATCTCCACATATTCGTTGTCCATTTTCTTTAATCAACAAATAGTCGGATGCCTGCTTCTTCATTTTTTCGGTGACTAGGTCTCCTTCATCTTTGAGGTATGGGGTCTCACTTTGTCTCCCTAGTTTAGTATTTTGTGTGTACGTGTAGAGATAACTAAATAAACATAAAGCTATTATAAATTATAAGTCAAAGTCTATTAAAGTATGACTCTAGTCTAAAAACTAGAAAATAGATGTACACTTTGACAACAATCAAGTAAAATCGATGTAGCATCAATTTTCTATTGACAAGTAAAATTGATTTTGTCTTTCTACAATAGACATATACCATCGATTTTAGCATCATTTTGTGTCCTTTTTTACATCTTTTCTGAAACATTAATTTGATATGTAATATTTCTACTTTATGATTGAATTATAGATTTAATCAAAAAACATAAAGTAGTCTTGACTATTCATTTGTTTGTTAAATTAATATATCTTTATTTTTTATTGTTTTCAAAATATAAGTGTGGAAAATAGAACTCAACAATAGATAAACAAATATGTTCTTCTTCTCACATATTTCCTTAATGAAAAACTACAATGTTTAAATACTAGGAGGAGCCACGAGGAGCCAATAAATTAGGACCCTACTCCCATAATTCTAGTGACTAACATGTCACTTAATTGACTAATAAAAAAGAAAGTGCCAAGCAAAATAATTGCCCACTAACAAAGTAAACAAACCTAATAATTAAAAGCATCACACATAAATAAAGATAGTGAATACTTTGGATTAAAGCCAACAATCTCCCCCTTAATCCAAACAATCACAAACCGCAAACCAGCACTTGTACGAACTTGATTCTCGAATTTTTCCGAACACCCGACCTCTACCTCGGTCACATCCAAAGTCTTCCATCAAAATACTGCTGATTCATCTTCAATTAGATTTGCCTCTTGCTTTTCCCACTTAGGACACTCATTGCTATAGTGACCAAATTCACCACACTTGAAACATTTAACGTGACTTTTATCCCGTTGGAAACGTTCCCCATCCCGACTTTTCCCGGACCCACGACCTCTTCCCCGGCCACGTCCAAAGCCATCCCGATTTAAACCTCCACTGCCACAATGCTTACAAACGTTCGAATTTTCTCCACTAGCCAACAATAAACTATCTTGAACGTCCTCCGTTTTTTCCGTTCCTTTTATACGCTCCTCGTATGCCTTCAATCTACCAACGGCTTCATCAAATAACATTGAATCCAACTCGAAACATTGTTCAATTGACGCCACGATTTGAAGAAACGAATTAGGCATCGAATCTAACAACCTTTTTACCAAATCACCTTCTTCAATCTCATATCCAAGACTCCTTGCTTTTGACGCCAACCCCGATAATTTTGTCACAAAATTATCAATCGTTTCATCCTCCTTCATGCGCAAACCTTCAAGCTCCCTCTTCAAGGTTGCAACCCGAGCCGTCCTCACCCGATCCACACCCAAATACCGTGTCTTCAAACCATCCCACACCTGTTTTGGATCTGTGTAACTCGCCATTTGCAACACCATCTCTTCCGGTATAGCTTGAAACAAGAAAGCAAGTGCTTGTTTCTTCTTCTTTAGATTTGTTTCTTCGCCTAACACCCTTACATCAACCGTCTCCCATATGCCGTGAGCATCCATAATGGATTTCACTTTGACCGCCCACACCGGATAATTTATTGGGGTTAAAACGGGGACTTGATACGTCATCAGGCCTCCTTCTCTAGCTAGTGCCATCACCTTTCTAGTCTTCTTTTTGACAGCCCCAACCTCTTTGATCAAGCTTGTTCGGAGAGCACTCTTCCAGCGGTTGACAAGACAAGGTCACACCCACCTTTACCGTCTTCCGTCACACCCGCAAAACGAACCGAATCAAAGCCACCTGCTTTGATATCTTCCCGTCCGTTTATCACGCACCTCCAGTTAGTCTCTCGTTTGAACAAACCCGATCAAGAAACTGAGGCTGCTTTTAAGAGATTTCAAAATGAACTACACCTCCCTTATCGAACACGCTCTGATACCAAATGTGGAAAATAGAACTCAACAATAGAGAAACAAATATGTTCTTCTTCTCACATATTTCCTTAATGAAAAACTACAATGTTTAAATACTAGGAAGAGCCACGAGGAGCCAATAAATTAGGACCCTACTCCCATAATTCTAGTGACTAACATGTCACTTAATTGACTAATAAAAAAGAAAGTGCCAAGCAAAATAATTTCCCACTAACAAAGTAAACAAACCAAATAATTAAAAGCATCACACATAAATAAAGATAGTGAATACTTTGGATTAAAGCCAACAATAAGTACTTGTGAATAATTATGAGAAGTGGATTTGCCTGGGATAGGCTCACTTTTCTGTCTTTTCCTCCCACATTTTAAGGATCGACTCAAGCTTTATTAGTTTTTTAATTATGTTTTATCTTTAATATTAAAGTTAATACTAGATTTGTCTTAAATAGTATTATTAGCCATCCGATTTGATAACTAAATTTTTTATGTGTTTATTTTGTTATCTTATTCATGTTGGACCCGCATGAGTTTAAATACTAGATTCGTCACTGCCTACAAGTCAAGAGATTGGGGTTCTTTCATTCACCATGTCTCGACACATCTTGCGTTAAACAAGTGGTCACACACCACCAACCGGACACGGCATATATGTATGGATTTGAAGGTTCAAACAATTTGTTAAAGTGTGAATAAGCAAATCATGTGTTGTTTGTATGATTTATAGTTATTGTTTATATTGGAAAAACTAGTGGGGATGCCTGCATGTTACGTCGAGTTTATTAATATCATATTTCTACACCACTTATGTAATGTTCTCTTACACAGGGACCATTTCTATTATTTCACTACTATACTAGGACTATTCAATAATTTATTCTTATACAGGGACTATTTGAAATTTGATAATTCATAGGGACTATTTCTCTAATTAGGCTATTACAGGGACCAATTCTATAATATTGCTATTACATAGGACGATTTCTTTAACTTTTCTTGTGTTGGAACGTTTACTGTAATTTTATCTCACACAATGACCATTTTAGTAATCTCGTTATTACAAAAGAATCGTCTTTGACCATTTTGTAATTTTCCTAAATATAGGGATAATTAGATAATTTTACAGAGACAATTTTTGTAATTTTCTAAAACATAAGGAGCATTTAGACTGTTTTGCAAGGACCATTTTATCTGTAATTAGTTTATACATAGGGACAAATAATTTTTCAAAATGTAGGGACCATTAGATAACTTTATATGGTTTATTTCTGTAATTTTCTTAATTATAAGGACTATTTTTATAGTTTTTTGAAATATAGGGATCATTAAATAATTTTATTGAGACCATTTGTATAAATTTCTCAATAATCTTATATTTCTGACACTATTTTTGTAATTTTTTCTTATAGACCATTTCTATAATTTCATTATTATATCGGGACCATTACGATAATTTAGTCTTATAAAAGGACTATTTCTATAATTTTGATATTTTATAGAGACTATTTCTCTTATTAGGCTATTATAGAGACCTTTTGTGTAATCTCGTTAGTACATATGGACTAAATTTGTAGCTTTGTCTTACACAGAAAGTGTTATGTAATTTTATCTTACATAAAGACCATTTTGGTAATTTTGCTATTACATAAAATTTTGATGGCTATTATAGGGATTATTTTGTATTTTTCTCATAGACATCAGATAATTTTATTGGGACAATTTCTGTAAATTTCTTAAAGATAATGACTATTTGACATTCTTATATAGTTTAAATTACAGCAAGTTCCTAGAAGACTTGATGGGGGTGGGGGGTTTGAGGGTTTTAAGGGGGTGGGTTTCTTTTGCCGTATCTCCTCTAGCCACGTGGGTACTCTCTTTTTTGAGTGGATTCCACCTCCAGCTTCCTCCCCTTCCCTCTCATTGTGACACAATTCTCAGGGGATCGACACCTCTTTCTTTCCTTTTTGTCTCTATCTACCCCGCCAATAACGCAAGGTAACCAGCTTCAGCGGCTTCGATTTCTATTATTTGAAGATATCTCATCCGACTCTCCCACCGACGACCACCCACCGTTTCAAGATCTACGCCTCCCGAAATTGCCGGTCGTTAGACTATCGTCGTTTACGTTTTCTACTCAACTATTCAACTTAGATCCATCAAAGTGATCTAGGGTATATGTTGGAGGAGCGTTGGTTGCCAAATTAGATGGGGGCCGTGCAAACCATTACGGGATCTGATGTGGTTTTCCGGTGACTAAAGCGGCTGAAACGCCAGCGATGGTGGCTGCTGGTGGTGGTGGTGATGGCCGGTGGTCAAGGATGCTCTGTAGTGTTTATGATTACCCTCCTTTTAATCAGATTTCTTTCATAATCAGCCCCAAAATTGGTGGTACGTGTCTCTCCTTCACCTCTTTAATATATCGACCCCGCTAATTTGTGTCCTCTTGTCCTTTGATCGCTAAATCGCTAAAAGCCTAAAACCCATTGTGGGTGTCTTTCTTCGAGTGTCTATAGAAAAACGCAACAAGGATTCCAATCTGAACCTCCGTCGCACAATGAAATACGTAAGATTCAGGTTGTGGTGTGCGTACCGATCTGATCCAGCCATTCTGATGGTGCTTGTAATATTGAAATTTCTCTTATTTGAACCGAACTAACTTCATTAGACAGAAAAAGGTAACCAATACCCATTTCGCTTGCTCTTATTTGTAAAATCGAAGTCCAAATGGCTTAATCCTTTGTATATATTGTAGATAAGACGGAGGTGATCATCATTAAATAAAAAGCAACAAATTGAACCTGTTATTCATCCATACTCTGATTGAGGATTCTTTCTTGAAATGCCTTATGCTAGACCTCCATTTTACTTGCTTTGGAATCAGGTGAGGCTTTGAAATGTGAACTATCACTTGTGGCCTTGGCTAGAATATGGAGAATCGAAGATGTCACTAAAGATAACAAGTTTTTTCTTAAATATTCTTTCCTCTGAATTAAATTTCTCCCAATATCTTTTCACAAGGTCTTTCTTACTCTTTTAGTTTTGTGATATGGTATCAGATTAAGTACAACATTTGATGGAGTTAGTGTTTATCCCATTCCAGCAGCATTTTACCTTGTAAAAAATTTGCTCCAGGTTAGTATTTGTTATTGGTTAGTTTGACATTATTAATTGTTTCAAAATTTATTCTTTTTGAATTATAGCTCTATTTGGCAGTACTATATCTTTGCATATGTGAATGCTCCAGGGTATTAGATACTCAAGAACTTGACAATTATAAGCACCGGTGTGTTGTACGCTTGTACAGCATAATTCTCAAGAAAAAGTACTTAAGTTTGACTATTTTTATATTAAAAATTACAAGTTTCATTCTTGTGTTGTTTCTGAATTGGATGTGCATTTACACAACTCAAAAAGGTACATTATTAAAGATTTTTTCTTTATTCAATTCATTGTTTGATAGTTTAAGAACGGTTAAATGCAAGAAATGTTAACACACTTTCATTTATTTGTTTATTATAACATCTTACTTCCATTTCTTCCTATAAACTACCCAATTTAAAATTTTAAAAGTACGATGCCCTAACAAGAAAAAAATGAAAGTACAATGCTATAATTGGGTATATTTGTCAAAGTACAATGCCTTAAGAAGAAAAAAAATGAAGCACAATGGTGTATTAAAAAGAAATGAAAGCAGGATGCGCTGAGTATGCTGCTATGAAGGTATAAGTGGGTCATTCTCCTGCACGTAAGATGGAATTTGAAGTTACTCAAGATTGTACAAATATGTTATGCCTTTTTGCAATCAGGTAACAAAATTCTTCCCTTTTTACCCTCTCATCCAATTGAGACCTTCTTACATGCCTCATATTGCAATCAGGTAACAAACTTCTTCCCTTTTTTTATATTTGATTTTGTTTTCCTGTTTTCTTATTAAATCCTTATTAGTAACATGTGATATTTGTGAGAAGTATTTAAATATGTGATGTATAAGTTACTTTATTAGTTATACATTTTAGTTGGGATTTTTTAGTCTAATGTTTTAGTATTGTTTAGTTTAAATGAGTGTATATGTACTTTTTTTCAATATTAAGGACAAAACATAGCTGGCAATTTATCATCATAATAGTTAAAAGAATGTCGTTTTCACTAATTTTTACAGACTCATTTCCATATTATGGGAACATAGATTTGATTTTGATTTGGAAACATCGAATGTAAAATAACAATGGAAAAAAACTACAAAAAATTATGAAATCGAAACGATATAAAAAAGTACCTAAGAAAAATGGTCGAACAGTTCATCTGCATTACTACGTAAGCTCAATAAATCAATAATCTTCCCGAATAAATGTAAATATACTACAAGGGATGCACCATGAACCACAGCACACAACAACCCCAACGTATTCTAGAAGAAAATCTATACACTTGGACCTGTGTTAATTACAACAAATCCACACTCAAAGGATCGATTTAAACATAAATTAAAGCGAAAATTTTGGGAAATGGATAAATGGACAATTAGGTTCGTAAGTGAAGTCAAAGCTATACTTTTAGTTTGTCAAAATTGATGTGGGGTTTGCTGCCAATTCAAGACCAACGTCTGAATCCAGCTATTTTTGAACTTCACATGGACGCGTTTGTTGGAAATGTACAGAGAACTAATTGGAGAAGAAATGGCTTAATTTTTGTTATATGATTTATCACATGGAAGGGTGCTTTATATAGCACTTACAAGACAATAGAATAATGCACCACTAAGTAAGTGGGAGAAACCATTACAGAAAACATGGAACAAAGATAGCAATACTTATTAAAATACATTTCTTTTAACACTTCCCCTCACGTTGAATAATGGGATTTCCAAAATTTAACTGGATCAAACACCCTTTTAGGATTTTTCCGTTGACGGCTTTTGTCAGAATGTCAGCTACTTGGTCTTCTGATCGAACAAAAGGTAATTCAATGATTCCAGCTTCCAATTTTTCCTTGATGAAATGTCTGTCAACTTCTACGTGTTTCGTTCGGTCATGTTGTATAGGATTTTCTGATATTTGAATAGCAGCTTTGTTATCACACATAATTTTAATTGTGTCTTTTTGGATAAAACCAATTTCAGTAGATAGTTTCCGTATCCATAGAACTTCAGCAACTCCTCGTGCTATTCCCCTGAACTCTGCTTCGGCGCTAGATAAAGAAACTACCTTTTGTTTTTTACTTTTCCATGTAACCAGATTTCCTCCAACTAAGGTAAAGTATCCAGAGGTTGACCTTCGATTTCCTTTTTCTCCTGCCCAGTCTGCATCAGTGTAGAGTTGGATTTTTAGGTGCCTGTTTGTTTTAAACAAAACTCCATGGTTGGCTGTTCCTTTTAGATATATGAGAATTCTCCAGACTGCCTCCATATGAGAAACCTGAGGTTGATGCATGAATTGGCTAACCACCCCCACAACATATGATATATCAGGACGAGTATGTGAGAGATATATCAATTTCCCCACAATTCGTTGATATCTTTCTTTGTCTGCTGATTTTACCTTGTTTTCTATACATAGCTTTTGATTTATCATCATGGGAGTCTCTGCTGGTTTGCAATCAATTATTCCAGTTTCTGCTAATAGGTCTAAAACATATTTCTTCTGGCAGATAAAAATCCCTTGTTTTGATCTTAAAACTTCAATTCCAAGAAAGTATTTTAGTCTCCCTAGGTCTTTCATTTCGAACTCTTGAAACAAATTCTTTCTTAGTTTCGTCATTTCCTCCTCATCGTTCCCTGTAATTATCATATCATCAACATATATAATTAAACATGTTATGAGGTTATTTCTTCGTTTAAGAAACAAAGTATGATCAGAGTTACTTTGTTTGAAACCATATTTTCTCATGGCTAAAGTAAATCTCCCAAACCAAGCTCTGGGGGATTGTTTTAAACCGTAGAGAGATTTTTTAAGGCGACAAACTTCTCCTGGTTTAAAGTTCTTAGTGAAACCAGGGGGGATTCTATATAAACTTCTTCTTTTAGTTCTCCATGTAAAAATGCATTTTGTACATCAAACTGGTGTAATGGTCATCCTTCATTTGCAGCAATGGAAAAAAGGACCCTAATTGTATCAATTTTTGCAACCGGAGAGAAAGTTTCAGCATAATCAATGCCATAGGTTTGAGTGTAACCTTTGGCTACCAATCTTGCTTTATATCTCTCAACAATACCATCGGGCTTATGTTTTACTGTAAAGACTCATCGACATCCTACAGGTTTCTTTCCAACTGGAATAACACATTTTTCCCATGTGTCATTTTTACTAGTGCTTTCATTTCACTTTCCATTGCGTCTTTCCAGTTATTCATCTTCAAGGCTTGATCCATGATAGTTGGAGTTTCTTCAGAGTATAATGAGGCAACAAAGGCCGCCCTTGCTTCTTGAGTTAAGTTTCCTTTTGCTATATTAGCCATAGGATACCTAGAAAATCTCCCTTCTCTTTCTGGATAGTATCTCTTTGGAGGAATCCCTCTGTTACTTCTTGGTGGTAATACATATCTCCCTTGTTCATGTACTGGTTCTTCTTGTTCTATGTCAGTTTCATGATTATCGATAATATCTGGAGGATCTGGAGGACTAGGGATATAGGGAGATTGAGTATTACTTACCTTAGATGTCAGGTTTGGAGATTGATCTGGGATGGCACTAGAGTTAGGATTGTTTGATTGTGTGGATTGTGTGGAGGCATGTGATTCTTCTTGAGTTGACTCTTCTTGAGTGTTGTGATTTTCTTCTGGTGTTATCTGAACATACTCTAACCAACTTAGTGTGTCTGTATATTCTTTTTTCCCGTGACCACTATGTTGGGAGGTATAGTAGTATTCCGTTTCAAGAAAATCACAGTTCATAGTAGTGAATGTATGATTGGTTTTTAGGTTATAACACCTATATCCCTTTTGGTTCACTCCATATCCGACAAATACACATTTCTCAGCACATGGGTCAAGTTTATTTCGTTGGGACTTGGGTATATGGACAAAAACGGTACATCCAAATATCCTTGGCTCAAGTATAAGAAAGGAGGGAATTTTCACAAATTCGGATAAGGTTTGTATTGGGGTTTTGAGCTTGAGAATCTTTGTGGGTAGCCGATTTATAAGATATGCTGCTGTAGCAAGAGCTTCAGGCCAAAAAGACTTTGGAACTTTTGATTCGATTAAAAGAGCTCTAGTTATTTCTAATAAAAACGATTTTTTCGTTCAGCTACACCATTTTGTTCAGGAGTATGTGGACATGTGGTTTGATGGATTATTCCTTTTGATTCATAGAATTGTTTTATGGCGGTGTTAACAAATTCTCCTCCATTATCTGACCGAAGAACTTGGATATTTTTTTGAAATTTGGTTTGGATCATTGTATGAAACATAGTGAATTTGTTGAAAACTTCTGACTTATTTTTTAAGAAATAAATCCAGGTCATACGAGTGCAATCATCCACAAATGATACAAAAAAATGAAGATTTTGTCCTCCATATATCGGAGAGGGACCCATACATCGGAATGAATAAGCGAGAAAGGAACATCAACTCTGGTGTTATTTGGTTTAAAGGTTTGTCTATGGCTTTTGGCTAACACGCTGGTTTCGCAAAGTGAGGTGTTTTTTTAGGAAAACAATTTCGGAAATAGAGTGTGTAAATAACCCGTAGAAGGATGACCTATTCTTCTATGCCATACCCATGCTTCTCTTTCTGTTGTTCCATGAGCTAACATTGCAGTTCCATTTTGGGTCACCTCATCCACATAGTACAATCCTTGTCTCTCAGTGCCACGCCCAATGATCGCCCTCGTCCTGATATCTTGTAAGATACAAAAGGTGGGTTGCATTAGAACTGAACAATTTAGTTCTTTTGTAACGTGGCTTATTGATAAAAGGTTTTGTGATAAAGAAGGAACATAAAGACAATTAGACAGTTTCAATGTAGGAGAAATCTCGATCATTCCTCCCTTTTTAACTTCCATTTTTCCACCATCTGCTGTTTGTATATATGTTCTTCGAGGTTCGGACAACGAAATAAGATCAGATAGTTCATGAGTCATAGTGTCTGTAGCTCCGCTGTCAAGTATCCACGTTTTATCTTTTTTATTATCACAGGAAAAAACCATGTTTGCATTTCCTCCCATTTGTGGGTTTTTTCTGCAATTTTTAAAACTTGTTTCCAAATAAGGAATTATAGAGTAAGTTTTGGGGTGAATTTTTGAAAATTCTTTTTCTCCAGGGTCAAAAATAACATTTTTGCAAATTGGAATTGGCTTTAGGTTAAAAAACGGGATCTGGTAGTTCTTCCCGTTACCTAAATTGTCTTCATCCCTTCCTTCACACTCTCGTTTTTCTGCTACACCACCGAAACCCCCACCGCCGCCGAAGCCTACGCCACCGGAATAAGCATCGGCTCGTCCGCCGAAGCCCACGCCGCCGGAGCTCCTCTCGTTCGGACTTCCGCTATGACAACCTGATTGATCGGTTCGTCCACCGCTGGAATAAGCATCGGTCGCTGTGGTTTGTTGCTGTTGTCGCCCTGATTGATCGAACCAGGTAGGTGCGGTGGCGGCGGCGCTGTTGTTGTGGTTGCCTATGGCGGTGGCTGCTTTACCCGATTCATGTCCACTGTTCTTAATCCCCTTTGTTTTTCCATCGGACCACCAATCGGGATACCCGACCAATTTGAAGCACTGCTCTTTGGTGTGTTTTGTCATCCTGCAATGTTCACATTTCAGGTGGGTTTTATCTTCTTTGTTGGTTGGTTCATATTTTTTTTTTGAAAAAACTGATCGACTGTTTTGTTTGGCGAGGAACACTCCTCCGGTGGATTCGGTTCCCTGTGATTCCATTGAGAGTGTTCCCAATATATTTTGGTGAGCAGCTTCCTTTCGGACAGCCGCATATGCCGCCTCGGGAGTTGGAAGAGGATCCCATCGTAGAATTTCCCGTTTGACCGGATCATATTTTCGATCAAGAGCATTCAAAAATTGAAAAAGTTTTTGTTCAGATCTGATCCGGGTGTATTCTTGGATATCTCTTGGGCACTTCATCGGGTTTGGTTCCATTCTTTCTATTTCTCCCCATATTCCTTGCAACATGATCCAGAAGTCTTCAAGGGAGGTAGTATTTTGTTTAATATCATTTGCTTTTATATGAAGATTAAACGTTTGTAGCTTGTCTTTTCCGCTGCTGTAAGTAACCACTAAGGCATCCCAGAGTGATTTTGCTGTGGGATACTCGGTTAGGTTACTTGCAAGTACCGGTTCTATGTTTTGTATCAGCCATGAAAAAACAACCAAGTCTTCTTGTTCCCACTGCTCAAAACTTCCATCATTTTGATCAGGAGGATTTGAGTTTAAGTGAGACAACAAGGACTTTGATTTTCCGCCTATAGCCACTCGAATCATTCGGGTCCATAGAGCATAATTCTGGCTGTTGAGTTTGAGATTGATTTGGAGAGTGTCAGATAATTTGGGGTTTTGTGGTTGAGAATTTTTGAAAAAATTAGCTAGTTGTAAAGCTAATTCTGAATTTGATGTATCAGTTTCTGACATGGTTGATTGATTTCTTTATGGGATAGGTGATAAATGGTGGGCTAGTTGAGGATCTTTAGCTCTGATACCATGTTGGAAATGTACAGAGAACTAATTGGAGAAGAAATGGCTTAATTTTTGTTATATGATTTATCACATGGAAGGGTGCTTTATATAGCACTTACAAGACAATAGAATAATGCACCACTAAGTAAGTGGGAGAAACCATTACAGAAAATATGGAATAAAGATAGCACTACTTATTAAAATACATTTTTTTTAACAGCGTTTAGGAAAATTTTGAAAAAGAAGTGTTAATTGGGTTTGATTTTGGGAGGCAATTTGTGCAAATGGAATAAAGTCAGTTTCAAATTGCAACAAAACACATTTCAATCGCATTTGAAAAGTATTTCACGATCGAAAACCGAGGTGCAGATTAGATATAATTAAGTAACTAAGCAAACGGGTTGCACAGTGGTCGATAGAGGCGGGATAGATACCTTCGTCTTCTTGAGTGAGGGTAACGACGCCTTCGACACTGGAGGTGCCCTTGAGGACGGAGTCTTTCATGAATGAATAATAACATGACACAACTAATGATGCTTATCAAGATAACTTAAACTTTGGACACATGAGAATATAACTTTCAATAACCATCGCAACCCATCCAACCCACTAACAAGTAAAAGTACCCCAAGATCCAATCAATCCTGTACGTAACACGGGTCGAAGCTAGTTTTATAAAAAGAAGTACTTCATAAATGCGCATAATGTGATAAATGGTTAAACATGTCAAAAAGTTATTGAACTTTTATCTTTTTTGTTTTACTTGGGTTTTTTTTTTCCTAGAATGAAGTTCTAGATTTTTCATTAAACTTATTGTCTTCAAATAAAAAAATTTAAATAAAGGTAGAATTCTTAGATTAAAATTTTTTATCTCAAACAAACAAAGTCAAAAGTCTTCATTTACTATTGAGCTGCATCCATTTTAGTATATATATATTGTTGCACTTGTATATATAATATAACGATGGAAGCCTTTAAATAATACCTTTGTATGCCTATACAAACATTTTTATACATTTGCAAACGTATTTATATATTAAAAATGTATTTATATTTGTGTGTGTGTGAAAGTATAAACACGTTTTTAAATATATATAATTATGTTTGTAAAGATATATATATATATATATATATATATATATATATATATATATATATATATATATATATATATATATATATATATATATATATATATATATATATATATATATATATATATATATATATATATATATATATATATATATATATATATATATATATATGGTCCAGTTCCGGTGAGGACTCTTTTTTCGGTTAGGACTCGCGAGGACACCTTAAAAAAATTGAAAAAAGATATAAAAAATACAAATCATAAAATCGAGAATAGTACTATATCATTATCAAAAAATAAATTTGAAAAAAAAATTTTGCATCATTGCAAAACGTAATGATGCAATTTTTCTATTTTTATTTTGGATCATTATTTCATTATAAAAAAAATAATGATCGAAAAGTTTTTTTTTGAAATCTTTTTTTTCTTCGATATAGTACTATGATCTATTTTATTATTTATATTTTTTTTCAATTTTTTTAAGGTGTCCTCGCAAGTCCTCACTTTAAGAAGAATCGTCACCCGATCCTGATTATATATATATATATATATATATATATATATATATATGAATATATATATATATATATATATATATATATATATATATATATATATATATATATATATATATATATATATATATATATATATATATATATATATATATATATATATATATATATATATATATATATATATATATATATATATATATATATATATATATATAGGGAGAGGTTAAAATGAGATGGATTAAAAGGTTGAGAATGTGAGAATGATTCTGGACCAATCATTTTATAGGGATATTATAGTAATTTTACAATATGAATAATTAATTAAAAATACTAAATAATTATGGTTTCCTATAATCATGGGATTAATTTATTCAGTTTCCATGATTATAGAGATTACGATTGCTGTTACCAAAAATAAAGGAATTAATTGATTTTTTTTGTTATTTTATTAATTGAAAATAAAAAAATATTTTTATCAATTTCTTTTTCAAAATTTGAAATTTTAATTGTTTGTTTATTCTATTTCACGGTTTCAATCATGGATGAATATAAAAAAAATATTTTTATAATTTTAGTGATTTAATTTTTAACAATATTTTTATAGAGATTATACAAAATTACGTTGTAATCATCAATGAATAAAACATTTAAATAAGAAAAACTACAAAGAAAAATTTAAATAAGAAAAACTACAAAGAAAAATCAAATAACACATTCATATACAACATTTATTTTCATAAATGATTAACGTATTTCAGACAAAATTGAAAATTTATACATAATTATCTTCAATAATGATTATATCAAATCATAAGAAAAAACTACAAAATCCATCCCGATGTCAGCACTTTTATTGAATGAATCACATTCCTTTTTCTTGCTGCTAGCATCACACGCAAAAAACTAATAGTGGACACCCGTGATTAGTGTTAGTTTGGATTCACACTTGCAAAATCGACTCGAAGGATATTAAAAATAATAATTAATAGACTAGTATCATCAATGATTAACACTGCTCATCATTAATGATTAACACAATGTTATATTCAATACATGATTACAGCTATAATCATAAATGATTATAAGTATAATCATAGATGATTATAGCTGAATAGCTATAATCTAGATGATTCAGCTATAATCATAGATGATTATAGCTAAATTAAAAAGAAAACAATTAAAAATTACCTTTGTGGGGCTAGAGAATTACAAATAAGATACGTACCTCCTAACATGATTAGTTTACTTTGTTTTGTAATCAGAGTTTATGGATTCTTGAGACATCCATCGTAACAGCCTGTATGATCATAAAAATATGATATTTTTGGACAATGATAATGTCACAAATACTGCAAAGAGAATCCATCAGCAATCAAAAGTAAAAAATTCTTGAAAGTAATCCTGCTGTCTTTTTTTTTTTTTTGAAAATAATACTAAACTTATCACAATCTTTACCAGATTAAGGGATGTCCCCACTCTCCATTAAGTCGATTGAATCATACCCATATGCCTGTAAATGTTACACATTCACCTGCAGATTCCAATAATATTTATAAAATAAATTTTTAAAAAACCAGTTAGATACATAATATAATTAAATCATACTCCCATTCCTGTGAGTGCTTCGGACCCTGATCCACAAACACAAACAATGTGTGTGTATCGTGAACGAAAATTAGAAAGGCGGATGAAATAAGAGCACACATTATCAAAAGGTGGAAGAGGCGGTAGTACCTTGGGAACGATCTAGAACATCTTATTGGAAGACATGGCTGTAAAGAGGATCAATGGCCGAATGGGAAACCATAGTCGGCTGATTCATCATTCCTTCAAATACCAGAATGAAAATCGAATTAGAATTATGTAATTGCCCCTGATTGCCATAGTTGGCTGATTCATCATTCCTTCAAATACCAGAATGAAAACCGAATTAGAATTATGTAATTGCCCCTGATTGCATATCGTTTCTTCTTCTATGATTGCGATGGCAAGAAAGAAGACATAGTGGGATTAATTTCATTGAACAGTTCTCGAAAGCTCTCGAAAACTCGACTCACCTAGGAGATGCAACAATCGACCTTGACAGCCCTTCTTCTTCCTCCATCTCCATCTTCCACTCGGTTTCATCCTCTTCTCGGCAAGATGAAATTCACGGCACACAAGAACTTCTCACGGCTTGGGGTAGAACACGCAATCGAGGGATTGGACTAGGCTATGCTTATAAGATGCGTAATGTACTTGAGGTGGGCTGGAATCGAGAGCATGTAGAGAAGCCATGAGGATCGGCTAGGGTTTTTCGAAAATGGGGGGTCACGAGAGAGAGAGAGAGATAAATAAAGGAAAATTGATTTCAGATACTAACTTCCTTGTTTAAAAACATAATTTAAGGAATAATTAAAATAATATATATATATATAATACCCAATATAACCTTATCAGCAGTTTGTTATTTGCTTTTGACCACCTTCAGTTTTGTATATTTGCATAAATGGCACAATCATATCAGCCCTTGATTTGAGAATTTAAATGGTTGAGATCTCTTCTCACTTTCTCAACCTTTTAACCCTCCTCATTTTATCCTACCTCTATATATATATATATATATATATATATATATATATATATATATATATATATATATATATATATATATATATATATATATATATATATACACACATTTTTTTCATTTACAAGCATATGTACACAGTTACAAACATATTTATACCTTTAAAATAGGGATGATCGTCTGTTTCGAACCGGACCGGGAACCTATAGAACCGAGAATCGACGAAGGGTTGAAAGCAAAACCGAGAACCGGACCGTTGAATACTATACCGGTTCCTGTCATTAGCTGGTTCCAAAATCGTTTTACCCGTTAAGAAATTTTAAGTCTATTAAGATCATCTATCATCTATCACTATTATGTTGGAGAATCGGTTTTTTGTAGAATTTTTTTGACTTACTTGACTTCGTACCATCACTATTGGGTTGAATTGCCGCGATCGCATATGAGAGCCGACTAGCCAAGAGCCAAGAATGGTTTACGTCTTTACGATATGAGACGTGGGTGGGCTTTGAGAATTAGGATTGCTATATTTATTTTTTAATAAAAGTGATCGGAACATAAAAGCGATAATTTTGATCGAATTGCCGTGCGATTACATTTGTTAAAATTTAATATACTAATCTATGATTATTCATATTCACACATAATATATGTACGGTTAGGATTGCTATATTTACTTTTTGAGAAGTAATCGAAACAATATGTTGAGTTTTCCTCTAAAAGTCATTTTAGATCGTTTGATGTTTTTTTGTTTCCTGGTACAAATTTATGTTTTTTTATTAGATTTGTCACAAAATAACTTACATTTTAAATATAAAACCGGTCCGGGTCCGGTTATCTTTGAGGAACTGGGATGGAACCGAACTGAAGAATCGAGAACCGTTGAAGCATAGAATGTAAAATCGGGAACCGGACCAACAAAGCGTATACCGGTTCGGTTCGGTACGGTCCGGTGCTAGTTCCGGTCCTTAGCCGATCCGGTCTGGTCCAACCAGTTTTTTTGAGCATGCCTACTTTAAAATGTAATTATGCATTTATAACGCATTTAGACACTCAAAAACACGTTTATACCTCTAAGATTGTATCTATACATCTACATATGTATTGATATGTAACACCCCTCCTAAACACGTATCACAATATTGTCCGCTTTGGACACCCGATATGAAAGCTTCCCAATGGGTCACCTATCATAAAATTATTCTCGCCCGAGCACACTTAACTGCAAAGCTCTTCTGGGATCTGCTGCCCTCACGACTTGAAAATGCGTTGAGATGGGTAGATATCCACACCCCTTATAAGGAAATGCCTAATTTTCCTATCCGATCTATATCGGATCAGGGATTTCCTTCCCTTTTCACCCCTCTATAGGGTTTGACGTTCCGGTCGACACACTGACCTCGTGCACCCAACTCTGATACTATTATAACACCTTTGTTGTATATAAATTAATATTTAAAGAATTATTTATGTGTAGTGCTACAGCGGATTGTATTCTTGATAGAGCTATATATTGAAGCAGAAGAAAGAAAGCCTTGAGATTTTTTTAAGGCTGGAACATATAGAGGGGTACCTTGAATTATCGGGGAAAACAAAAAAGTATTTTACTACCGTGGTTTGTGGGATGCGGATTTTATGTCAATGTTGATGATAATGTACACGTAAATATAGGTAAGTATATATTCATGGCCTTTTTAAATACATGATATAGGAACTGTACTATGTTTGGTTTGCATTGAACCGAGAGCATTTGGTCCCACCTTTTTGGTTGGGAGCATTGACATCAGTCACATTCCAATATATATGTCATGTCAAACACAGTATAACTTGTTTTCTACCAAAATGGGCATTGTGATTTTCTAATGATTTGTTATTTACAAAGCTAAAATGTTATTTGAAGGTACACTTGGCGCAACATTAAGTAGATATCAGTCGAAACCTCATGTGTATGTTGGATGCATGAAGTCGGGGCCGTTCTTTCTCACAAGTAAGCCAAATCTCTTGTGTGAAACTAACTATTTATGGGAGTTTTGGTCTTTTCCTTATGAAGAACGATATGTTTAAACATGCTTGTTTTGTGACCAGAGGAGTGAGATATCATGAGCCCGAGCATCGCAAATTTGGTGAGGAAAGAAAGGAAAATCTCTAATAAAGTCCTAATATTTTAGCTCAGTTTATGAAAAAGTCCCAAATTAATTTTTATTTACAAAAAAGGACAGAAAACCGGCTAATATATTCAAATTAACCCCTTTTAACCTTTTCAGCAAGTTAACTTGCCACGTGGAAAGTCTACATGTTTTATCTTCAATAAAGTCCCAATATACTAGCTCAGTTTACGGAAAAATCCCAACATGTTTTATTTTCAATAAAAGTCCTAATATTTTGGCTTAGTTTATGGAAAGGTCCCAACATTTTAGCTCAGTTTTACTTGAAAAACATTACGTATTTTTACATGTATTTACGTTTTTAATAACGTATTTATATGTTTAAAAATGTATTTTTATGTATTTATTAAAAATACTTAAAAATAACGTAATTAATAACGTAAAAAAACTTAAAAAATACATCTTTAGTAACATATTTATATGTCTTGAATAACGTATTTAATAATGTAAAAATAATTAAAAAATACGTAAAGAGTAAAAACGATGTATAAATACACTTTATAAACGTATAAATACGTAAAAATTACGTTTTATTCATGTATTTAATAACGTAAAAAAAGTTAAAATAATTACATCTTTGATAACACATTTATACGTCTTTAGTAACGTATTGAATAACATAAAAATAATTAAAAAAATACGTAAAGAGTAAAAACGATGTACAAATACCTTTTATAAACTTATAAATATGTAAAAATACGTTTTCAAGCATATAAATACGTTATTAAAGATGTAAATACATTTAAAAATATGTAATTTTTTCAAGTAAACTAAGTCAAAATTTTCGGATTTTTCCGTAAATTGGGTCAAAATATTAGGATTTTATCGAAGATAAAACATGTTGGGACTTTTCCGTAAACTGTGTCAAAATATTAGGACTTTATTGAAGATAAAACATGTAATTACCTGAAAAGGTTAAAAATGGCTAATTTGAAAACATTAGCCGGTTTCTGTCCTTTTTGTAAATAAAAATTAATTTAGGACTTTTCATAAATTAGGCCAAAATATTAGGACTTTATTGGAGATTTCCCGGAAAGAAACAAGTATTTTCGTCATGCTACAAGAAAATTATACGCAATTTCAAGAGATTTAGCTACTTATATTTCGATAAACCAGTAAGGCCATGTTTCTTTCTTTTTATGTTGTTTAAATTAAGTGATTATAAAAATTACTTCAGAAAAATATTAGAACATTGGGAAATTGGAATGAATAAATAAGCAGAAAAAACAATTTAGAACTAAATGGGAAATGGCTATTTCCATAACTTACTCTACTAAGTTGTTTGTTCTGTATTAAGTGAAAAAGAAACAAGCGTACATAGCTAACCGCATTTATGTCCAAATTAAGTCTATGAAATAAAGAAAAGAAACAACACCCCAATTTTATTCATTTTCAAGTTTCCATATAGATATCATATTTGGATCTTTTAAATGCTATAGACATGTACTACATAAATCCGCGAATGAGGATGTTTCAATAGGATCATGGTTTATTGGTGCTAAAAAAACTGATATAAACAAGAACTTATATAAGCTTATCCGAATGATTATTATAACCCGAATGATTACAAGAAATCTGAAAAGAAATAAACCAAACAATGATCAAAGAGTAAGCACACTCGTGACTACAAGATTAAGAGGTCTGAACTCATTTAGAGGCTCTTACTCATTCAGACTTGTCCCTAACACTTAATGGTTCAGAGGCCATTAAGAGGCTCTTACTCATTCAGATGTGATAAATTTACGAATCAAACGCTCTTATTCATTCAGAGCCTCTTAATCATTCAGATTAAGAGGCTATCAAACACAGCCTAAAACTCAAAAAATGTTAGCATTCAACACACTGCAGCCGTCTAGGATTTTTTTAAGAGATACCTAGAAGCAAAGAGAGAATATAAGATGATGAGAGAGAGAGAGAGAGATAGATCTGCCGACTGACTAGCATCCACAGCGAACACAACTTAAATATGAAGCTGCGACCCACAATCCACATCTAGAGCTCCAAAGACCACGCTCCTCCTTTGAATCTGCAACACAAGACGGCCCAGAAAAGAAGACCAGCAGCCCAAATGAGTAGCCCAAATGACCAGCAGCCCAAATGCACAAAAGAAGCCTACACTTATACAAAACACAAATTAAACAAAAATATAATACGAAAAAAAGAATATATCTGGAAAGGTTGAGTTGACTTAGCTTAATGACAACCAAAACTCAATAATTGGACTCGATGTGGAGCACATTGATGATAGGAGATTGTGCTGTGGAACACCACCAGGTTAGTAAAAATGATTTTGGAGGTTGTAACGTTTGACGCATCGGATGCATATGTAGATGATTTTGAAGCCTTAATTGATAAGCTGTATATATTGTTTACTTATCTGACCTGTTAAAAATAAAATATAACCAAAATTGATTAATTGTTAAATACATATTCTTATAATGATTTTTATTCAAATATGTAAATAAAAATGATCCAGAAAATCTCATTTTAAAAACACATTAAGCAAAAGTAGTGGACATTAAATAAACGAAAGGAGAAAGTGAGAGGAGAGGGGAGGAAAAAATATGGAAAGTAGATACATTGTTAGTGTTTGAATGCACCTTTCAATTGCTTGAGAGATCCAAGTCGAAGAGCTATTGTGTCCTCAAGGCTTGCCATTCGGAGTACGCATAAAGACGGTGACCCTGGAATGAGTACTCCAAATCTACAGCAATATGAAATCCAAACAATGATGTACTTTGTCAAAATATTCCCTCTTAAAACTCTCAAGCAGCCGCTGTGGCACCTTTTATATTTACCCGTTCGAGCCAGACGGATCGAGCTCTATAAAAAACCATAACAACCTTAACACTATTGCTTGCACGCAAACAAGTTCTCACCATCACCTTCGCTCGACTTGAAATACCATACGTTCCAAACATTCAAAATTTCTTATTTTGGATCATCGTCCTCGCCTTCAAGTTAACATCACACATGGAATTGGAGTTCATACAAGAAGCTGGCTCCTGGTGGTTTACCAATAAAACTCACTTCCACCCAGCAAGAAGCTCCCACTACCTAAAAAGTGAAACTCTCATTCAAAAATAAACCAAAGACCACCAAAAGACACCCACAAGAAGATTATTCAAGTCAGCTCCATGTGACATTTAGTAAATGGTGCACCATACAATACATGAAGCAGGAGCCCGTGTTGACATCTACAAATGAACGAGGCATAAACACGTATGAGGCAACTCAGGCACAACCATGCAATAAAAGATCACTCGCGTTTTAACACGACAAGAAGTTGATACCTATGACAAGGAGGAGAACCCCTTATAAATTTATACAAAATAACGTTATTTTGTGCTATTTTCCTTACGTTGATGACTGGTATCTACAAATATTGTCCAACGGTGGCAATCTGCGGATGTGCATACATCCAATCTACAAATATATTTCTATACAATATCCACATGCCACAACACTTGATACTTACTCTTATCGTTTTGTAATGACATGTACAAACGAGCGAGACACAAATGTACAAGCACAACCCAATACATAAACAAGGGAAATTTGTTCGCATCACAAAACCCGACTCCCTTTCCCCACATGCCAAGCGTGTCATCATTTTTCCAAAAAAGGGGGAGTAGAAGGGCTGCCATAGCACAATCACATTTGAGAAGTTTTTCCCAAAATGCTACTCATTACTCAAGAGGGAAGGACCAAATACCTGCACCGCTGTCTAGCTCTTGCCAACAGCACTGTTACGCTATCCTTGCCAACAGCACCGCTGCCCAGCTCTTGCCAGCAGCACCGCTGCGCTTCCCCTGCCCCCATCAGTATTATTATGCTGCCCCTGCCAGCTACACCGCTGCTTAGCACATGACAGCTTCTCACTGCCCAGCCAGCTTCCTACCCAGCTCTTGCCCAGCAACACCGCTGCCCAGCTCTTACCAGCAACACCGCCGCCAAGCTCCAGCCAGCAGCCTTGCTGCAACTTGGACACAGAACGATACATATACATTATAAATCTATTGCTAACAAGTAAATGGCAAAACTCTTTGTGCTACACTTTGTATAATGCACAAGTCATGATAGCTAAGCACCAGCGAGACACGGGTTCCATATATCTTAACTCGGACTGATCACCCGGGACAGGAACATAAATCATTCGCTGCTAAGCCCAACTCTAACGAGGCTCGAGAGCCACACAAAAGGGTCTGAGCACCTAACAAGGCCCAAGAGCCACAAAAAGGTCCGAGTACCTAACAAGGTCCGAGAGCCACAAAAAGGTCTGTCCGAGTACCTGACAAGGTCCGAGTACCTAACAAGGTCCGAGCACCTAACAAGGCCTGAGAGCCACACCAAGGTCTGAGCACCTAACAAAGCCCGATATAATACAAGGTTCAGAGGGTTCATAACCTTTGCCTTAACTTGCTGGCTGTTAAGCCCAATTCTAACAAGGTTTAGAAGGCTCATAACATTTGCCTTAAATCACTGACTGCTAAGACCAATTCAAATCATGTTTAGAAGGCTCATAACCTTTGCCTTAAATTGTCGGCTACCAAGCTCAATTCCACTACAAGTGATCGCTGGTTGGAATAAACCTGGCTACCGCAGATCATGAATCGCGTATCACAAGCCTAAGCCACGCTTAGCTTATACATTCGATGCTTTCTTCTATAATGATTGATGAAGGAAATTCACACAGTTCTCTCTCTAATCTGACGATCATCAAGCATTTTCTAACTTTACATTTCACCACAACAAGGACAATCGCCTCGACAGCTATGTTGCACCTTATCTGATTAGCATTCATGTGGTTCATCATCTTAACAGCAGCCCTGTTGCACATATCTAGATAACAGCTCTGCTGCTTGTTATCCTAACAATCGCCTCATGACTCATATTCTTTTTAGCAGTCCCGCTGCACATTATCTTGACTGTGACCCCAACATGTATATTCGTAATGACAACTTTTCCCTATTCGCTTTAGTCTGAGCTGGCTACCTATTAGCTACCCAAATCAGACTGGGGGAAATCGATATGAATAGCTTGTGTAAATCACTACGGAGGCGGTTATCAAAGCTCCTACAAAGAGTACTATAAAGACGCTTATTGGTGGGGCTCCACCAAGGTACGACGGGGATGTTACGACAACCCTTCTTCATAATTACAGCAGCAACTTTGCTGCATTATCACACAGCCGTCTTATTACATTATCACGCAATGGCTTCGCTCCACGATCGCCATAGCAGCCTCGGAGCGTAACCATGGCAAGAACTATGTTGTACCATATTGATTGGATCACAATCTCATAGTGCAAGAAGAGATTACCAAGCCTACCCTGCGTTGCGCAGATCCAACTCTATCGTAGGATCTGCTAACATACTACGACTCCCGTAGCGAGGTTTGGTTGTTCCTCTTATATTTCGGCACACGTCTGTGATATCTAGTCCAAGGCGATTGGTAACAAACCAATCACATCGGACTAAGAGGACTTGATAGCGTATGACTTGTATGGTTGTATCCAGTCCAATGTGATTGGTAGCAAACCAATCTCATCAGACTGGGGGACTTGATGATATTGGGTCCATCGGCTGACCCGAATAGCATGACAGCACGACTTGATGGCCGCTAGACGACACTACCTGACAGCTAGCATGACAGCACGGCATGACAGCCCGTTAGCCAGCGATGCCTGACAGCATTGCTTGGCTGCATCTCCTAACAGCTAGCATGACAACCTTGCTTGACAACACTGCTAGCTGGCCTGAATTGGCTGGCCCAAGGCCTGACCTAATGGTCCACTATAAATAGAACAAGAAGGGAACCCTAGTTCCCTAAGTCATCAGCCTTCATTCTCTACTACCCTCTTTACACATACACTACGATGGTTCTCTCCGGCAAGGAGAAACCATCTCATCTCGCATACCGAACTCAATTGATCGTCGGAGCCTGCTCCCGGGGTACACGCCCTGGGACGGTTCTAACGATTATCTTCTCTGATTGTGACTAGGATCCAAGTTGGGAACTCATTAACGACACCTACATCAAATCTCCGATCCAGATCTAGCTCCAAGATCCGATGCTAGATCCGATGTCACATCACATTACACCATGCTTTTTGGATTAACCCATTAAGCCATTCTATCCGGATTAAGTAAATAGTGAAGCCTGCATATATAGCTGTCCATATCGCCTTTAAAAAAAAATATAGCTGTCCAAATTAAGTACTTAACTGATAAAGCCCATTAAAGTAAAAAAAGTAAAAATTGTCCATTAACATAACTTAAAGAGTAAATTACAGTTTTGGTCCCTGTGGTTTACCCATTGTTTAAATTTTAGTCCAAATTTTGAAATTTCACGCTAATGGTCATTGTGGTGGCCAAAATCTTGCACTTTTTGGTCCCCTGGTCAGGTAAAAAGACTAAACTACCATTTTTAATTTTTTTTCTTTTAATATATTATTTATTAAATTAATTAAAAAAACAAAAACCCACTCACCGTCTCACACACACACACACACACACACACACACACTCTCTCTCTCTCTCTCTCTCTCTCTCTCTCTCTCTCTCCTTTTAGCACAACTATGGATAAATTTTCCGGACCTTTTCTTTTACGTGCTTTCTCTAAGATTGCTCCTCCCTTATGGGATTGATTTTTTCGTTTGCTTAACTGGGGTGTGATTTGGGTTTGACTTTTGACGCCGGAGGGAATGGATCGGTCGATGGTTGAGGCGAGTTCCGGTATCGATTTGTCGTTCATGCACGATAGTGACCGGTACGATTAGGTTAAAGATATTGGGTAGGGTAATTTTGGAGGTGCTATGGTGGAGGTTTTGTTTGAGTGGAGGAATTTTGAACGGAGGATCATGAAACAACGAACTACAATCTCTGTGTTTCTTAGCATATTTTTGACATTTGATGTAAGTTCGTGTAATAGAAGCTTTTGCGTAAACATGGCTGTACTTATTCCACCAAGTTCCTGGTGTAATTAAGCCAATAAGAAGCTTTCATTACTTTAGCAAACAAATGTTAAAACTAGTATCTAAACAATAAGACTTGCATCAAGCTTAAAGCTTTCGTTAGAGACCGAAGAATCATACAGTCTGCCAGTCTCCCTATTCACAAATAAATTCACAAATAAATAAAGCTTCCTGGATTCAATCCCAAAGTAACAAGTAATTTTCATATTCGGAATTCGTAGGAACATTCATTTGTTTCTCTGATCTTCGGCAATTCATGGAGTATCAAACAAAAAGGAAATCGCCATTGTTAACAGTAACAGATAATCGTTAGCAATCCATTGATTCGGGCTTCATAATCGAACACAACTGATACAAGAAGAGAAAGAGAGAACGAGAAAAAGAGAGAGCGATTTGGGTACCTCGGCTTCTTTGGGTTTTCCGGCAGGCTTGTCGGCAGCAGGTTTGGCGTCTTTAGGCTCGTCGGCTGTTTTAGTTGAAAATTAGTTTGGAAAAACAATTAAAGTTTTTAGATATGACAATGGTACCGAATTTGTCAAGAATGTTTTTAAGACGTTTTTTTAATAACAATGACATTATTCATTAGACCATTATTGTTTATACACCCTAGCAAAATGACATTGCTGAACGTAAGCATCAACATCTTTTAAATTGATCGACCTTTATTGTTTCAAAGTCATGTTCCATTGAGTTTTTGGGGTGATGCAATCCTTATTGCTGCTTATTCGATTAATCGTACTCCTTTTTAAAAAAAGAAAAAGTCCTTGTGAGTTAATATATGGGAAGGCACCTATTTTAAATCACTTAAGGGTGTGTTTGGATTGTTGGATTTAGTTTGTAGGATTTTCAATGTTTCAAAGTATTTGGATTTAGATGGATTTACATTTTTTTTGCATTTAGATGTAAATATATGTGGAGCCCATGAGTGTCTCTCCAAAAGTGCCCTTGTGGAGAGAGGGGAGACTCCAACATATGTACAAACTCATAAGACCGTGTCGCACCAATGTGGGATACACTAACAATCCCCCTCAGAGACGTAGACTCGATGAGGTTATAGGGTGCAGGACACTGGCTCTGATACCATGTCAATATATGTGGAGCCCATGAGTGTCTCTCCAAAAAAGCCCTTGTGAAGAGAGAGGAGACTCCAACATATATACAAACTCATAAGACCGTGTACCACCAATGTGGGATACACTAACATTAGATATCAATTTTGTGTTTGGTTTGCAAATGTATTTATGATAAATGACATAAATGCCCTTTTTATTTTTCTACATACATATATTAATTTGTTTTATTATAATCTAAAAAACTAAGTTATAAAAGAAATTATTTTTGAATGTCAAAAGTATATAACATGTAATTTTTGGAGGTGAAGAATACAAATCGTCTTTCTTAACAGTTCTAGGTATCTATGGATGTTAGCTATCTATAGCTTTTAAAATTAACTTCATAAAAAAGTATATGAACATAAAAAAGTATATGAACACAGGGAGTTTAAAATTGAGACGAAGATGATTAATCAAAACATTTGATTTCAAAATAATATATTTTTAAAAGCATATCATCTTCGTCTTCGTCTTCAAAATAATATATTTTTAAAAAACGCAGATCTTTAAACACTATCTTCAAATCAACTCCATCTTTGTCTTTGGTGCTTCCAAACTTAAATCAAAACCCAAGATTTTATAATCGCACATCACTTCTTCATCTTTGGTGGTTCGTTCTTCAAGTTATTTTTATCTTTTCGATTAAAAAAACAAACCAATTGCAGACCTCTGTTTTCGGCTAGGTTGCTGCAAAGAGTGAGGAGGGACGGTGACGGTGGCTGGAAAATCCGTCTTCTTGTAAATCCAAACAGTGCATTTTACTTGATTTTAAAATCTAAACCTTCAAAATCCGTCTAAATACCTTAAACCAAACGCACCCTTAGTTTTTGGTAGTCTTTGCTTTGCTACAAAGCTTAAAATAAACGATAAGTTTGAATCTCATGTTGAAAAGTGTGCATTTATTGGATACACTAATTTTAAAAAAGGGTTATAAAGTTTTATGTTTGGAAAATAATACAATTTTCTTTTCCAGGGATGTCCGGTTCTATGAGCATATCATGCAATTTCGGATGATTTTTGACTCTTTTGATGTGACTAATGTTAATAATCATCTTGGTTTATTTTAAACCATTGATGGATCTAGTGAGGTTCCTTCCGATGATGAACATAGTAATACTAATGACAAAATTTTTGACCAGGATGAGGATGTGAACACTGATATTCATACTTTTGTCGACATAACTAGGAATGGATCATCTCCGACTAATCTTGGTCTTACTTCAGACAATTTTCCTTTTGATTCCATTTCATGTAATGATCCTTTAGACATGAATAGTGGGTTCACTCTCTTGGTCGGGAATAATGATGTTGAAAGGTTGCAAATGAATGTTGATACTGCAACTGAGGGAAATAGTTTAGAAAATCAATATGCTCCTTTGAGGTAGTCCTAGTCTTATTAGGGATCATTTTTAGGAGGTCTTCTAGAGAGTCTAGGATACCGAAAAGGTTAGAAGACTTTGTGCTTGATGGCAAACACAAGTATGAGATCAAGAAAGTTATGAATTACTCCTTTCTTGATTCCGATTCTTCCTATTTTGTATCTAATCTTAATAAATTTGTTGAGCCAAAAACCTTTAATGAAGATCCTAATTTAATTACTACAATGAATGATGAGATGGAAGCTTTGTATAAAAACCAAAGTTAGGATGTTGTTATTCTTCCTGTTGGAAGAAAACTATAATAGGTTGTAAATGGGTTTATAAGATCAAGTATAAACAAAACGGTGAGCCTGATAGATATAAAGACAGACTTGTTGCTAAAGGGTATAGTCAAAAGAGGTTATAGATATTGATGATGTGAGTGTAAACACATGTAAACACAAACTTGGCCTCACCAACCATTGCAGCCACCAACCCACTTGCAGCCATCATTGTTGAAGAAGGTGGTAAACTTTGATTTCTCTTGTTTAAATTCATTGAATGTAGTGGTTGTCATTAGTCTTTACTTGGCTATAAATAGATGTTATAGCTTCATTTGTTAAGCACCACAAAAACTTAGAGAGTTAGTAGTTCTTTTATTGTATTTCAGTTTTGAGTTCTGAATAAAAGAACATTTGAGTTCAAACAAGTGGTATTAGAGCTTGGTTGAGCTCCCTGGGCAATTCTTTAAACACCATCGGTTTTTTGGTCAAAAATTTTCTATCTCTAAATCAATTTCCGAGAGCACCATTGGAAAGGTCTCGTTCTCAGGATTCCGAATATATATTTTTCTGAATTTTTCGACACCCGTATCATCCTCAAATCGTTAGTCAAACGTTCGTCGGAATAGTGACCGGAGAAACCAGATCACCGGAGAAGACGACACTGTAGCGCCGGAGTCGGCCGGAGAAGACGAGACAGTAGCGACACTGTAGCAGATTTTGAAAAATTGCAATTTGGTCCCTGAAGTTTCGAAAAGCTACGTTTTGGTCCCTGTATTTTCGAAAAATTTCAGGTTGGTCCCTATTTTTCAGAAAAAACTTCAGAATAGCCCCTATACTTCTAAAAGTTTCAAACCGACCCCTAAAGTTCTGAAAATTACATTTTGGCCCTTGTAATTTTCACAAATTACTCATAGCTCCCCATATTTTTTTGAAAAATCTCAAGATAATAAATGCCAAGAATGACCACACCAAGCTCGTCGTTTTCTCAACCCGAAATTGAAAGTGTACAAAGGACCGGGAGGGATAGTAGTGTTACGTTACACTATGCGTTGCTTACGAAAACAAACTACGCGGTGTGGGCTATAAAAATGCGAGTGAATTTGCAAGCACAAGGAATGTGGGATGCAATTCAAAATGCAAGAGTAGATGAACGAACAGATAGGATGGCGCTTGTGGCCATTTACCAAGCGATTCCAGAGGACGTACTTCTTATGTTGGCCGAGAAGGACATGGCTAAAGAAGCATGGGAAACGCTTAAGATGATGCATATGGGAGCTGATCGGTTAAAGGAGGCTAAAGAACAAACATTGAGAAGTGAATTCGAGGTGATCCGAATGAACAATGGTGAGTCGATAGATGATTTCGCCATGAGATTGAATACTATTGTGATCGGTATTCGATCTCTCGGTGAAAAGATCGATGAGAATACGGTGGTGAAGAAGTTTCTTCGAGCCGTCCCAATGCGATTTATACAAATCGTAACATCTATCGAGCAATTTGGAGACATGAAAAACATGACGGTCGAAGAGGTTGTATGAAGAACGGGAAGAAGGACCTTATCTATTGCTTACACATGCCAAGTGGGCATCTCAGTATGATGCAAACCGGAATGACTACAATCGTCCCCGAAAGGACAAAAGTAAAATAAAATGTGAAGAGGTGAACCTCACTCAAAGCAATGAAGATGAAGAATCCATTTTAATGATGGCGATCTCGCAAGAAGATACACCAGGTATGGTGCCGCTAATGGTGCCGCTAAAAGAGAAGAATAGCGTTGATATTCCTGCATCCAAAGAAAGTCAAGTTGATTCCGAGGAATGGTATATTGACAACGGTGCTAGCAATCATATGACTGGAGATCGTTCAAAGTTCCATGAGTTAGACGAGAACGTGACGGGTTATACGCGGTTTGGAGACGGGTCAAAGATCGACATCAAAGGAAAAGGTACGATCTTGTTTGATTGTGGAAATGAAGATCAAAGACTACTTAACGAGGTATATTACATTCCTAGACTTAAAAAGAATATTATTAGTCTTGGAAAACTAATTGAAGACGGGAATCGAGTCGACATGGATGGTGATATTTTACGGGTATTTGACAATAGTAATACTTTATTTTTTAAAGTAAAAAGAACTCGTAACCGACTCTATAAGACACTTTTAAGGACGAGACGAAAAATGTGTCTTTTATCATCCCAAGATGATCCCGGTTGGTTGTGGCATCAACAACGTCCGTATGCCAATTATTATACCATGAAAGTTAATGGTTGTTTGAAGCATGATGAAATTCTAGGTTCACATCTAAAGAAATTAGATGATCCGAGTGAGGAAGAATTTTATGTTGAAGTTGAAAAAGGTGAAAAAGGACACCAGTTTTTCGACGCATGGAAAAAGAAGCCATTGATAAGACGAGAAAAGTTCTTTGGTAAACGGAAAAGATGGATTTGGACCGAAAAAGCAGCTGCCAGTTTTCTCCAACGTTCCAAATATCGAGGTATCGACTTTCGTAAAGTGATGCAAAAGAAGGAAGATGTGTCGCTAAAGAAAATGGCTTATGCTAAAAGGATTTCGGGGGAGTTTAGTGTGAGAGATTGCATTCCAACAACTTGTTCCAAGGATGCAAAATTAAAACTCGAGAAAGATAAAGACAAAGCACTTGTCGATTATTTTGTAGCCGGGGATGGCATGAAATGCGCAACATGATCGGCGTAACGAATCTTAAGCCAAGTTTGGTTTAAGGGAGAGAATGTGAATATAAACACATGTAAACACAAACTTGGCCTCACCAACCATTACAGGCACCAACCCACTTGCAGCCATCATTGTTGAAGAAGGTGGCAAACTTTGTTTTCTCTTGTTTAAATTCATTGAATGTAGTGGTTGTCATTAGTCTTTCCTTGACTATAAATAGAGGTTATAGCTTCATTTGTTAAGCACCACAAAAACTTAGAGAGTGTTTTAGAGAGTTAGTAGTTCTTTTATTGTATTTCAGTTTGAGTTCTGAATAAAAGAACATTTGAGTTCCAACAGATAAAACATTTTTTATAGTTGCTAAACTTGTTACTGTTCGTTGTATTGTCCACTTGGCCATTAACAAAGGATGGAAGTTGTTTCAACTTGATATTAATAACGCTTTTTATATGGTACAATTGATGAAGACGTTTACATGACTTTACCCCTGGATATAATACTGATGATTAAAAAAGGGTTTGTAAAAACAAGCTTCACGTAAATAGAACGAGAAGTTAACCTCTTTTTTAATTGAATATGGTTTTAATTAAAGAAAAAATGATTACTCTTTATATACATTGAGTAAAAATGATTGCTTTGTTGTGTTGTTAGTTTATGTGGATGATATTATTTTAAACGGCAATTTCGATAACGGAATTGATAATGTTAAAAGTTTTCTAAAATCAAAATTTAAAGTTAAAGATTTGGGGTTGTTAATATATTTTCGGGCATCGAAATCATCAATACTAAAACAAGAGTTTGTTTGCGCCAACGTAAGTATACTGTTGAATTACTTCATGAGTATGGTATGCTTGGCTGCAAACCTGTTAATACTCCTCTTGATACGTCAACTGTTATTAGTAATGATGGTATTAATGAGAATGATAGTTTGATTAGCGACTTTATTGCATATTAAAAATTGATTGGTAAACTCATATATCTTACTATTACTCGTCTTGATATTTATTTTGCTATTCAAACTTTGAGTCAATTTATGCATGTTCCTAGGACTTTTCATGTTAAACTTGCTATTAGAGTTCTGAGGTATCTTAAGTCTTGTCCTGCAAAGGGTATTTCTGTTATCATTTCTTCAAATCATCAACTTTAAGCTCTTGTTGATGCTGATTGGGGGAACTTTATTAGTACTAGATGATTCGTAATAAAAACGACAGTGAGAAAAGAATCAAGGAGTACGGTTTTATTATTTCATAATAATCAAAGTTACAGGAGAATGGCTTTATATACATGAGACAATCCTATTTGAACGGAAAAAGTCAACTAACATTTAAAAGATAAAAGGATAAAATATCAAATATCAAACAGACGTGTGCAGAGGATAAGTCCATTAGAAGATAAGTTCCATTACTCCCCCTCAAGTTGGAGCATGTAGATTTCGAATGCCCAACTTGATAGCCAAGGTTTGAAGTCTGTCAGATCCAAGTGGTTTAGTAAGAAGGTTGGCTAGTAAGAAGGTCTGCCAACTGATTGGTCGTATGAATACTGACTGGTTCGATTTCTTTAGACTCGACTCTTTCTCGAACAAAGTAGCAATCCATTTCTACATGTTTGGTACGCTCATGGAAAACTAGATTATGAGCAATGTGGCGAGCTGACTGATTATCACAAAAAAGTTTGGTAGGTGAATGAACAGGGAAGCTAAGCTCAGACAACAACCATCGCATCCATAACACCTCACTAACAGTGGCAGCCATAGCACGGTACTCAGCCTCTGCAGACGAACGAGACACCACAGATTGTTTCTTTGACTTCCAAGAAACGGGGGCGCCACCCAACAACAACAAATAACCCGTTCTTGATTTTCGTGAGAACGGACAGCCGAGCCAGTCCGAATCACTATAAGCCATGATTTCATCTCCCCCATCTTTGGATAGAAGGATTCCCTGACCCAACGTGACCTTTAGATAACATAACGCACACATGGCAGCATCCCAATGACTGTGTCGTGGGTCAGCAACAAATTGACTGAGTATGCTCACTGAATAAGAAAGATCCGGGCGAGAAGCTTGTAGATAAAGTAATCGCCCAACCAGACGCCTATACCTGCTTGCATATACACGCTCTTCTTCATCGCTGTGACATCCGCCTAAAATGGATTCGGGTCAACCCAACCCAATTGGAAATTTAATAAACCTTACTTGAGATTTCTCGATGCTAATAAGATCAAAACCCTTACACGACGATATAAATTGACGTTAATAGCAATATAGCATAGTATAACGTTATAACTATAATCAAATTAAATTATGATACCATATTAAAATCAAATCAAAGTATGATGCTCTAATTAAATTAAAAGAATCAAACTTGAATGCTATAATTAAACTTCAAATCAAAGTAGATTGTTATAATCAAATAATAACCTATTTTTTTATAAAACTCTATTTTTATAAACTCTACATTAAATGTTATAAAATTTTTATATTAGTTAGTGTATTACATAGAGATGCTTGTGCTAGTGGGAAATTATGAAGACCACCAAAAGCCAAAAGTTATTCCCATGGTCTCCCACTCACACCTCCCATCATCTTTCCTTTCATTTTTCTCCCAACACATTATTCTCATCACCACTCAAACCCTCTCTATTCTTTCTCTCACTCTCAATCTCGAAATTCTTCCAACAAATATCAATTTTCCAGCCAAGAACAATCTCTCTGATAACGTGTTAATTTTGCATATATTCCGGGCGTTATCATAGTGTTTTTATTGATAAAATTAAGTTAAAAAGGGCTAAAATACTCACTGCACTTGGAAAATGACTTTTTACAGGAGTTTTGGACATTTGGGCGAAAACTGTCAAAGTTGGAACAAAGAGGGGCCAAAAATGAAAAATGCTGGAAAATGGAGATAGCGCCTCTATCTCTAGATAGCGCCTCTATCTGAGATAGCGCCTCTATCTTTAAAGATAGCGGCGCTAAATGCTGAAATCGCGAAAAATCCGAAATTTGTTGCTGACCAAGACCTATTCTTTGGGGAATTCAAAATTAGCGACGCTATCTCTAAAGATAGCGCCGCTAATTGTCCTGAAGCCTATAAATAGCAGCTCATTTCCATCCAGAAAGGAGAGTTCAGTCCCTGCGTTTTAACCACGACCCCGAGCCATTTCCAAGCAGTTTTTAGAAGGTTTTTGAAGGCCGAATCACGACTTTCGAGATTCGGTTACGTATTTTATCATTTGTAAGCCGTATTTAATTACATTTCTGTATTTTGATTTCGTTCTAGCCATGTCTGGCTAGAACCCGTACTCTAGTTCCGAGTTCGGACATGTTCATTTGGTAGTTTGAAACATTCGACTCGATGAATGCTTTTGAATAATTCTAATGATCATTTTCTTGTTTCAATTTTAGTCTTGAATTTGATTTGTTTATGACTGATCACCCTAAATAGATCTTTTTCACGCACTGTTAATCGACTGTGCGAGGCACCTAATCGCTTAGCACAGTCGATGTTTGGTAACAAAAACAAGCGCCCAATTCCTTGTTTAGAATTTGGTCATATGTCCACACACTTCCCAGCAGACGCGAAGAATTGGACATTGATCGGTACTTGCACACCTTATGCGGTTTCGGCATTCGGCCTATAAGCGCACCTTAGGTCGGGTAAAATGGAACTAGGTTTAGATAATAAGCGGACCTTTATCTAAATATTTTAGCAAGTTATTATCATAAAGATTATATTTTATGATTTTCAAAAGCCAACTTGGAATTGTATTCTCAAGCACGTCAGCCGGATTCATTCTATTACATTGAACATCGAAGACTCGGGACTAGGCCTTTAATTATTTTTTTTTCTCTTAATTACTTGTATGCTTTCTTTCTTTATTATTATTTTCACAACAAAACCCCCCATTACATCATACTTAGTATTTTATACTAAGTAGGCATAAATTTTATATCCCGTGTCCTTGTGGTTCGACCCTGCTTGCCCTGTACTCTAATCCAGTGCAGAATAGCAGTGATTGGTCGGATTCATTTCCGATCATATTTGTTAGGGACTGACACCCTTAACAAATTGGCGCCGTTGTCGGGGACACGGAAATACTAACGTTTATGCCAAGATCTCTTCGCACAGGTACACCAGTTGCACTTGACAAGGAGATTGAAAGGAAGCAAACTACACTTCGCAGGAAGCAAACTACACTTCCCAAACTTCTACATTTCTTTCCATCACAGACACTCAATCAACCGAAGCTACATCCAACGAAACCTACACAGAAACCACATCACCACCATCTCCAACTCCTATTCAACCACCTATCATCATGGCAGCGCCCGAACAAACCCTTCGCCAATGGGCAACACAAGATGTTTCCCAACAACCCCTTTGCATCACATATCCTGCCATGACCAATTTCGAACTTCGATCTGGTGTAATCCATCTCTTGCCAACCTTTAGAGGGGTCGAGAACGATGACCCTCACAAATTTTTGAAGGATTTCCATGTGGTATGCACCGGCATGAAACCACATGACGTCACCGAAGACCAGATCAAGCTAAGGGCATTCCCCTTTGTAGTCCAAGATTCCGCAAGAGACTGGCTCTACTACCTTCCACCTGGATCCGTCACCACATGGAATGAGCTAGCTCGAATGTTTCTTGATAAATACTTCCCCGAGATGAAAGCCTCTGCTTTATGCAGAGAGATTATTGGAATCAGACAACAGAAGAGTGAAGCGTTGCACAATTATTGGGAACGATTCAAAAGGCTGTGCGCTCGATGTCCCAAACATGGCATCACTGATCATCAACTCCTTCAATATTTTTGTGAAGGACTATCATCCTGGGATCGTCAGTTACTCAATGCTTCAAGTGGAGGCTCTATCACTGATAAGACTCCAACTCAAATTCGAGCATTAATAAACACCATGGCTGAGGACTCCAAGCATACAATTCAAGAAGATGAATGGTACACGGATGTGCCGCGACGGGAAAAAGAAGTAAATACGCCTCAAATCGAAAAGCAAATATCTGAGCTAACAAAAGCAGTTTTACTTCTCACACAAGAAAGAAATGCACAACCACCAATCCGACCTTGTGGGGTTTGCTTGCAAGTTGGTCATCCTACTGATATGTGCCCTGTGTTACAAGAAGACACAGGAGATGCACAAGTTGCAGGGACATATCATCAAAACTGGAATCAAAGTCCACCTGTAATTTATCAGCAAAGGCCTCCACAAGAATATCAAACGAGACAACCTCATCAATCTCAACAATTTCAACCTCGTCAGCCACAAGTTCCACCTCAACAACCAAGTTCATCTGGTACGTCGCTAGAAGATATAGTGAAAAGCCTTGCCATGAGCACTCAAGTTTTTCAAAACGAAACAAAAGCCAGCATAAAGAACTTAGAGCAACAAGTAGCCCAACTTGCCAACTCGGTGAGCAAGTTAGAAGCTCAAGGAAAACTACCAGCCCAAACGGAGAAAAATCCAAGGCACACTGTGTGCGCTATCACCTTGAGTAATGGAAAAGAGTACGAAGGGCCACAGATGCCTGAAGAAAAGGAACCGGAGATTGAAAAGAAAGATGAGGCGAAAAAAAGAAAGCATAAAGAAACCAAAGCAAGGACCAACCACAGAGGAATTGATAGCCCGTGTTCCATTCCCTTCTAGATTGAGAATGACAAAACGCGAGAGGGAAGATGAAGAAATCATAAAGATGTTTAGAAAGGTTTTGGTAAACATTCCACTTTTAGACACTATAAAGCACGTGCCTAAATATGCAAAATTCCTGAAGGAACTTTGCACTTCTAAGAAAAAGTTAAAACAGAATGAAACCGTAGAAGTTGGTGAAAACGTCTCTGCTATCTTGCAGAAGAGATTGCCTCAAAAGTGCAAGGATCCCGGTGTTTTTACGGTTCCTTGCAAGCTGGGAAACCTTTCTATTCCACATGCTATGCTAGACCTCGGTGCCTCTATCAATGTCCTACCATACTCAACTTTCAAATCATTAAAAGTAGGAAACTTGAGACAGACCGGAGTCATTATTCAGTTGGTTGATCAATCGACAGTGCGCCCAAAAGGTGTACTAGAGGACGTATTGGTACAAGTCGATCAACTCCTTTTCCCAGCTGATTTTTATGTGCTTGATATGGGTGATGACGACACCCCGAATCCAAATTCCATAATTCTGGGAAGACCATTATTGTGTACAGCAAGAACAAAGATTGATGTTCATGCTGGCACTCTCTCTATGGAATTTGATGGGGAAGTTGCTAATTTTAATATTTGTGAAACCATGCGTCACCCGAGCGATATCTCATTTGTAAATTTTCTAAATGTGACTGAACCACAGGCGAATAAATCTTCTGAGTTATCCAACCGTGATGTTCCACTTTTAGCATCAGACAAAGATATTGATGAAGGTACAACAAAAGAACTTACTGAGAAGTTCAAGCTTGGGGAAAATTTTACGAAATCCACCACTTTCAAACATATACGAAAAAAAGCAAGGTACAAAACATCAGAAAGAAAATTTTATGATGCTTATCAAAAGATGTTTCATGTGCAGGAACCGAAACTGGAACAAAAGACCTACTATGAAGGATTCGGGGTGAAAAACAAAGGAGCGGAAGTGTGGAAGTGCCCAAGTTATATCACTTAAAATTCTGAACCGGGCGAGGTCGGGCCGACGACACTAAACAGAGGCGCTAACCGGGTGGCAACCCGGACATTTGTTTATTTCTTTTTTTTTCTTTCATTTTTTTTCTTTGTTATTTTTTTTTCTTTTAAAACTGCTATGACAGGGTCATTTGGAAAAGTGGAAGAATCCAACTGTATAAGCTTCAAATGCAGCAAAGATGATCTACCAACGAGACTGAGCTCGTAATAAGTGTGGGGTCGTTCCCACTATTATTTTTATCTCTTGGTTGTGATAAAAAGCGGTTATGAAGCGCGAATTGCTCAAAGCAACCTGAAAAGCTTGTCCCATACAAGTGGAAGCTGCAACTCACCCAGGGGAGTCTGTTCCTTTTTCTCCCTCTTTAATTTAATGCAATATATATACAATGGGGACATTGTATAATTTAAGTGTGGGGTGAGGCGTTACACTTAAGCATTTTAGGTTTATTTGGCCAAATTTTAAAATTTTTGCCTTAATAAATTCCCAAAATTGAACGAATAAATATAAATACATCTGGAATGATGGATAGGAATAGAAATTTGAGTTGTATTCAGCTTTCATAAGTAGTATATGTGGCTGTTTATTTTTCTAAATTGAATTTTTGACTTGTAAGTTGGTAGATAATTAGTGTGTCCCTACAACATGGTTTTGCATTGTTGACGAAATAGACCCCTCTAAAAACTTTTTAGCACATGATATCTTTCAAAAGGTGTCATTTTAGTCGTAAACATAGCTAAGCCCTAGTCAAAACAGATTGAGTTAGGTTCCCTTTGTTACAAATGTATAGATCATATGCTGTTGCCAAACTGAGGAAAGAAAAAGCCTCGTATAAATAAAAAAAATCGAGAAAATCCAAAAGATGAAAAAGTCACCATAAGATCGAGACTCAGGAGGGAAAATCCAATCTGTGGCCTATGGTACTCGAACCGGTAGACATGAAAAGGGTGGTCTTCCTCACCTCATTACCTAAGACCGTCTGGTTTGGGATAATGTTGTCGAAAGTTCGCTACACGGGTGCTATAGAAAGTCATGGGATTTCCTTAACGGCCCTTGGAATTTGAATGAGTAGACCCCGTACTATCTAGGGTGAAAATTTTGTAATCAAGAGTTCCATGGAAAGTCGTGAGTCCCGAAGGTGCAAATAATGAACAAATTGGTAATAATCGGTGCAACATAGGTGACCTTTCACACAAAAGTTTCAACGCTATCGAAATCAAAGAAACTAATACTTAAATAGCAATTGGAATAAATTAATGAAATCAATTAAATGTGTGAATACAAAGGGTAACCCCGGGAACTTAGCAATAAGTCTTGAGCCTAGGCGGTTTTTGAAGGGTATATTTCTAGGGGATGCAAAAATGAGTAGTGGGCACACTAGGGATTTATTGCTTACAGGAATAAAGTTCAAAAGGGAATTTAATTAGTTAAAAAGGACAAACACACATATATGCTGATGATTCTGGTATGATTTAAATATTTTTGTGTTTATTATTTTGGATGTTGGTAATTGGTGCGTGAATTGTTATTGCAATTGTTTTGAATGGCCGAAAAACTCTATTTTGCTTGGGGACAAGCAAAGTCTAAGTGTGCGGTGTTATGATAACATGTTAATTTTGCATATATTCCGGGCGTTATCATAGTGTTTTTATTGATAAAATTAAGTTAAAAAGGGCTAAAATACTCACTGCACTTGGAAAATGACTTTTTACAGGAGTTTTGGACATTTGGGCGAAAACTGTCAAAAGTTGGAACAAAGAGGGGCCAAAAATGAAAAATGCTGGAAAATGGAGATAGCGCCTCTATCTCTAGATAGCGCCTCTATCTGAGATAGCGCCTCTATCTTTAAAGATAGCGGCGCTAAATGCTGAAATCGCGAAAAATCCGAAATTTGTTGCTGACCAAGACCTATTCTTTGGGGAATTCAAAATTAGCGACGCTATCTCTAAAGATAGCGCCGCTAATTGTCCTGAAGCCTATAAATAGCAGCTCATTTCCATCCAGAAATGAGAGTTCAGTCCCTGCGTTTTAACCACGACCCCGAGCCATTTCCAAGCAGTTTTTAGAAGGTTTTTGAAGGCCGAATCACGACTTTCGAGATTCGGTTACGTATTTTATCATTTGTAAGCCGTATTTAATTACATTTATGTATTTTGATTTCGTTCTAGCCATGTCTGGCTAGAACCCGTACTCTAGTTCCGAGTTCGGACATGTTCATTTGGTAGTTTGAAACATTCGACTCGATGAATGCTTTTGAATAATTCTAATGATCATTTTCTTGTTTCAATTTTAGTCTTGAATTTGATTTGTTTATGACTGATCACCCTAAATAGATCTTTTTCACGCACTGTTAATCGACTGTGCGAGGCACCTAATCGCTTAGCATAGTCGATGTTTGGTAACAAAAACAAGCGCCCAATTCCTTGTTTAGAATTTGGTCATATGTCCACACACTTCCCAGCGGACGCGAAGAATTGGACATTGATTGGTACTTGCACACCTTATGCGGTTTCAGCATTCGGCCTATAAGCGCACCTTAGGTCGGGTAAAATGGAACTAGGTTTAGATAATAAGCGGACCTTTATCTAAATATTTTAGCAAGTTATTATCATAAAGATTATATTTTATGATTTTCAAAAGCCAACTTGGAATTGTATTCTCAAGCACGTCAGCCGGATTCATTCTATTACATTGAACATCGAAGACTCGGGACTAGGCCTTTAATTATTTTTTTTCTCTTAATTACTTGTATGCTTTCTTTCTTTATTATTATTTTCACAACAAAACCCCACATTACATCATACTTAGTATTTTATACTAAGTAGGCATAAATTTTATATCCCGTGTCCTTGTGGTTCGACCCTGCTTGCCCTGTACTCTAATCCAGTGCAGAATAGCAGTGATTGGTCGGATTCATTTCCGATCATATTTGTTAGGGACTGACACCCTTAACACTCTCATACTCAAATCTCCATCCCTCTTGAAGCATTCATCAATGTATGTTGCTAAAAGTCTCAAATTCATGAATGAAACAAATTAAATCCACCAAACTATCTAAATTATTGCAATAAAATAGGGCAATAATTCACATAAAATGCTTTTTGCAGTCCATAAATTCTGGGAAAATTTTGGAACAACTCATATATTGAGTAAAGTGGATTTATAAAGTTTCATGCATTTATATTACTGTTTGATGCTTATTTTGTATTTTATTTTGTTGTAGATAAATAAATTGCAAAATATAGTTATGTATGTTAAAAACTAGATTTTATATTTTTCGCACCTTATTAACATTTTAAAGACTCCATGACAAAATTTACAGATTTTTGTAAGAATGTTTGCTTATTTTTCCTGATTTAATGATTATTTAATGGTTTAAATTGATAATAAATAGCTACACATGTCCAAAAATTATAAAACCTTATCCGAATATCATATATAACATGTTAATCATAAATAAAAGTCTAATGAATTTCTCTTAATTTTTTCCTATTATTTATGATTTTATTGATTAGTTAATAATGAAAAACATAATAAATACTTCCCATAGTCCAAAATATCCAAAATATGTACAGTAGGCTCAATATAATTTTAGAAAACTATGGTTAATTTTCCAGAATTGTTGGGAATCATTTATTATTTTTCCCGAAATTTGTTGTGGTTTAATTATTAAAATACTAAATAAATACTAAAGCAGTTAAGAAAAATATGAAAATTTTACAGTAATTACTATTTTATGAAATAATGATATTCTGATAATTTCAGAATGTTTCATTACTGTTTAGTATTTAAAACCATTTTCCTAAATATCTAAGCATGTAAAAATGCATTTTAATGATTATTTCATATAAATAATTGTTTATAATATATAAAATCTGTAAATACTTATAATTTGACTAGTTATTATTTTAATAAGAAATTATTAAAATCTTGCCTAAAGTGAAAATATAAATTAATTAAGCAAAGTAATTAATTCAATTTAAAATTCATTTAACATATGAATACATTAATATTCAAAACAAAATTTGGATTATTGTTAATTCATCTAATATAAGAATATGTGTCTAATTATTTTTATTAATACTATATTCCCGTTTATCGATTCCTAAGCCAAAACTATTAATTATATTAGGTTCTACGACATTTTGACTCAAGCCGTCTATCGTACAACACGCGCATTCCTTATTGGACTAATGTGAGTAATCTACCCCATATTTTATAATTTTCAATACTTTTTGGGGTGTATCATGTGGTTTTAATATGTTCCAACTTCATTTTATTATTTTTTCACCATTGAGACATTGTTGAGACATTTATACTTGAATCATTATTTGTATAATTATTGTTTGTTTACGCTACATGTACTTGTAGTGCATTACAATTTTTAGTCTAATCTCCATGACTATGCCCGTATTCTTGAGGTACGTTATGGACAATAATAGCGCTATTGGGTTGACCACCCCGCCTTGGGACGCTAAGGTGATTGATTGCACGTGGTTGAGTGTGTATGATGATTAGATGCTCCATCCTATATATATACATATATATGTATATATAGGGTGATGACTTATTGTTGTTGTTATCATTTGTTAATCAATTTTTGATTTATAAACTGTTATCTCAATAACAGTTGCTTGCCAACTTCAAAAGAAAACAAATTTCAAATTATTCAAACTCACAATTTTCTTTAATAAAACTAGATTACTCACCAACTCTCGTAGTTGACCTGTTTTTACCCATGATGCAGATTTGAAGAATGAAGTTGATGAAAAGTAGGGTGTACCTTAGAAACCCACAAGACTATTTAAATTTGATGTAATAAATATTGTTGTATTTGGATTTGTATTTGTATGTTGTGGATCTTGTTTGCATACTTAGTACTTAATTGAATCTAATCATATTATAACATAGTTGTCATGACACTTTGAACAATATATCACGCCTTGATCGATTCCGCCAAGGATCGGGGTGTGACAATCGCCCTTATCTAACTTTAAATGTTGCTCCATAGGAAAGCGGCTAGGACGACATCCAAGCAAACCAGCATCCTCAAGAATGTCAATAGAATACTTGCGTTGGCTTAAGACAAGACCTTCTTTTGTTCGAGCCACTTCGATACCGAGAAAGTATTTAAGATCCCCAAGGTCTTTAATACTAAACTGTTCATCAAGATATCGTTTCATTTCTTCAATTTTTGTCCTGTCATTTCCCACAACAATGACATCATTAACATAGATCAAGGCGGCAACAAAAACAGTCCCACTCATGAAGGTAAATAACGAAGGATCTGCATGAGATTGAGCAAAACCAAGAGTGTGTAAAGCAGCGGTAAACTTATAAAACCAGTTTCTGGAGGCTTGTTTGAGTCCATATATGGACTTTTTGAGTCTGCAAACTCGATTATCATTTTCATTTCCAAACCCTTGGGGCATCTTCATGTAAACCTCTTCCTCAAGGTCTCCGTGCAGGAAGGCATTATTCAAATCTAACTGATTAATTATCCAATATTTCTTGATAGCAATTGTTAGAAGGACACGGGCTGTGACCAGTTTAGCCACAGGTACGAAAGTGTCATGAAAGTCAACTCCTTCCATTTGGGTATAGCCTTTAGCCACGAGCCTCGCTTTGTATCTTTCAATTTCACCGTTCAGTTTGTATTTGATTTTGAACACCCATTTGGAGTCTATGGCGTGTTTACCTTCTGGCAGATGTGTTACCGCCCATGTTTCATTCAACTCAAGAGCTTTTATTTCTTTTTGCATGGCCATTCTCCATTTCGGATCACGAGAGGCCTGTTTGAACGTTTTGGGCTCATTGTGTGTCACAATGGCTACTAGAAAAGCTTTATGAGAGTTAGAAAATTTTTCATATGAAACATAGTTAGTGAGAAGATGTACCGTAGAAGCGACTTGATTGGGGTTGCTTTGAGAGTGATTGACGGATGGGGGGAGTGTGACGTTGTAATCTTTGAGGCGAGCTGGTGGATTTTTGGTTCTGACAGGGCGAGCTGGGCTGGCAGAGCCATCGGTATTTAACTCTGTATCTGTGTCACTATCATGGGCTTGCGGAGTATCTTGGGCTGGTGAAGATGGCGATGCTGTGTTGGGCTCATGTGTCGGCTCCGGCGAAGGAGGAATGTCCTCCTGTTGATCCGACGGTACCTCCATAGGCGAGGTATTTTGGACAGGTAAAGCATTAAGGGTTGGTGGCATTGTATTGGGTTCATGCATCCGACATCCTGTTTCAAAGATGCACTCTTCCAACTCCGCATTATAATCTAAATTGCTCATGGGAAATTTATCTTCCAGAAAACGGACGTCTCTAGATATAACAATTTTACGATTTTCCAAGTCATAAATCTTATAGCCCTTAACTCCTTGTAAATACCCCACAAAAATTCCCGGTCTCCCACGCGGTTTGAACTTATCTCCGCCAGTTTCTGTGCTACGGTAATATGCCAAACATCCAAATACTCGCATATCATCGTAACTAGGCTTTTGACCATAAAGGATCTCATAAGGTGTTAACCCATTCAAGACCTTTGATGGCATTCGATTTATAACAAAAGTGGCAGTCAAAATGCACTCACCCCAAAAATGCTTTGGTAATTTTGCCTCAAACCTGAGAGCGCGCGCTGTTTAGAGAAGATGACGGTGCTTACGCTCCACAACACCATTTTGTTGTGGAGTGTACTGACACGTCGTTTCAAGAACCATCCCTTCCTTTGCATAGAATTCTCGCATAGCATTAGATACAAACTCTCCCCCGTTGTCGCAACGTATGCGTTTGATTTGTTTATTAAACTGGGTTTTGATCATCCTGCAAAAATCTTTAAGACATGTACTAGCTTCATCTTTGTGTTTAAGAAGAAAGGTCGACACTATGACACCCGTGTCCCGGAAGGGACTGTAGATCAAAAGTAAGAACGTTTTAACCGTTAGTGTGACCAAATAACGATGTTAAGGTCATTATGAGATAAGAAAAATATAACGATCAAAGCCTAGGAGTCAAAACGGAGCAAAAAGCGGAAAAAGTGACACTTTTTAGTGTCGGCGCCTCGCGACGTGACGGCCATGGTGGTCGCGACGCGACGCGTGTCAGCACGTCCGTAAATTGCGCCGTAAATTGCGCAATCAGGCAATCATTCGAGGTGAGTCATCGCGACGCGACGGGAGGCATGGTCGCGACGCGAGGGATGTTCAGAGGCTATAAATACGAGGCACAAGCCTCATTTTTGAGGCAGAACACACACGAAACACATATACGATATAAGAGAGTGTTCTGGTAAGGGGTATATGTTGAGAGATGATAGTAAGAAGTAAGAAGGCAGCGGTAGCTAGCATCGAGGTGCTCGGGAGCTATCAGAAGTCCGGAACGAGAACCGTGCCAGGACTCCGGGAAAGCACCAAACTCAGGTGAGTAATCGCTACCGTATCTCCCTAGTAGTTTATGCGCGTTAAATTATAGTAGGAAGTAACTATTGAATGAAATGTGAAGTAGTACATTTATGATTAGTAGTTATATGGAAGGAAAGTATGTTAGGGTCCTGTTTGACGAGTCTGTCTTATGAATAGTAGAGTGTCACGGGGTGATACTAGTCAGTGTGATTAACCAGTAGAATGGTGTCCTCACCAAAGGATAACATATGACATAGAAAAAGATATTAAGTAAATACTGCGTGCCAGCTTCAAATGTTGCACTAGTATTGGGGATATGAATATCCCATAAAACAAGCATAGAAGATCGTAAAGACGGTACCAAATAATAAATTTGGTTAAGAATAATAGTATCGACAGATAACCCGGTGCGGAACCGGTAAACACTTATAATATAATAGTAACGAATGAGTAGCCGTATAATAAAAATAAGCAGCATAATAGTAAAATACAGAACGGTATACGATACCGTAAGTAAGTAAAGTTAGACAATACGATAATGCTATAAATATCAGACAGTAGAAGGAAGTACAGAAAGATAAACAGTATGGTAACATTATAAGTTACCAAGTAATAGAAGAAAGTACAGACAGTAAGGTAACGTCATAAGTTACCAAAAATAGTAAAAGAGTAACATTATATGTTACCAGATAGTAGAAGAAAGTGTAGTAAGAGTGTACAAGAGAAGTGAGTTCCGTCGGGTAATACGGTAGTTTCACAGTATGATGTACGAGTAAGGAAAGGGATCGTATGACGGTCAAGTGTAGTAAAATGAATCTGTGAAACGTGTGTGGCTATTTAGGCCATACTGTGATTCGATTACTCACTAAGCTTTATAGCTTACCCCTTTATTTATGTGGTTTTTGCAGGTATAGGTAACGCTCGGCTTGGATCATGGGACGATCCCTGGTGATATTATCTTGTAAAGTCTCAGACTTTGGAGAGCCGGGTCGTTACAAATGGTATCAGAGCCGAGATTTGAGTGAACTAGGTGTCAGTAGAAAAGATTCCTAGACTCAAATCAGTAGGTATATGCAGATTACCTAATAATAGGTAAATATCACAAACATATTGTGATAAGGAAAGAGAGATGGGTAAACATCACAAACATATTGTGATAAGAAAATAGATAAAGATAAAAAGCAAACTATACATAGTAACTATGAGTGTTAAAGAACTCCTTAGAAATTTAAGGAGAAAAAGGTAGTAAGAACAGAGATATGCAAGAAAAGAATAAAAAAAGATAGCTTGATAAGAGTATAAACAAGACAGTAAAGAAAGTATTAAAGCATGTGAATGGTACATAAAAGTACCAAAGAAGATAAGAAATATACTAATAAGAGTAATGTAAGCTGAAAAATAAAAAGAAATAGTTTGAGTCAGAAAACAGTTTTGAAAAAGTAAAAGTTTGGCCAGAAGGCCATAAAGAAAAGAGTTGGCATCTAGCCATAAGAAATTTTTGAAAGCATGATTTAAAAGTCGAAAAGGTAAGAAAGAAATATAAAAGTAATAATAAAAGTAGCTCTACGTAAGAGCTAAAGATTTGAAAGAAGTTTGTAAAAAGCTAAAATAGTAGCTCAATATACGAGCGAAAAATGTTTTATGAGTCTGAACTATGTTTCAGAAAAGAGTTTTAAAAGATATGAGATTTGAAAAGAATTTTGAAAACTATGAGATTCGCTCTATATAAGAGTGAAAGATGTTCTAGTTTAGCTAAAGACCAATTTGAAACGAATGATAGTCGAGAAGAGAAGAGAAAGATGTCCGGACAGGCTTTCGCCATTAAGGAAGCCAAGAAGACACTACTGGGATGGTACCTCCCTTCGCGAAGTAGTTGTCTAGCTTAGTATACCCTTGTGCTTGAATCTGTTCCAAGTCACAAAGGGGAGACAGAATGAGCATAACCTAGCGGACGGATCTGTTCTGTCCCGCGAGGGGAGCTAGTAAGATGAGTTTCTGGAGTATCAGTTGGTCTTATGCTAAGAGAAAGAAAGAGTTAAAGAAAGAATTATTTTCAAAATGAGGGTTATTTTATAACCAAAGAAGATTAAGGGTCCTTTAAATGACCAAAAGTTATGATAGAAATTTTTAATAAAAGAGTCGTTTTATGACCAAGAAGTGAAAAAGATTTTCCTAAAAGAGTCATTTTTCATGACTAGAGTATATAAAAATTTTAAAGTATAATAGAGTCACTTTATGACTAGAAAGAGTAAAAAAAGGCAATTTTTAAAAGAACGAAAGACCCAACTGTAACAAAATATAACTTCAGTTGGAAAGTATGAAAGTAGTTATGTGGTAATAAAAGTCACAATAGTAAGTATATGAGAAAGCGAATATGTACGGGATTGGTGAGTTTTGGTATAGAAAGAGAAAGAATATAAGTATGTTACACCATGCAGTATATGAGTAAAGAGAACCAGCGAGCCAGGAAACCTAGTGTAACATTAGAATCAGTGCATATAGTATTATCATAATCACATGATATGTATTGATGCTAATGGAATCACGAAGGAATCATGGTAATTTGGTAGAAAATATAACAAACATAAAATTATGTTATAAAATGAGTAAGAGGTACGGGAACCCTTGTACCCGAAAGAATAAAGTCAAGCAAGCATGAGTAACGAAAGAGAAAACAAGTAATGATACATGTAGTATGGTAAAAATACCTAAGTATGTAGAAGAATGTGTACACAGGTACATAAGAGTTAGTTTGAGAGATTACTGAGATTTCGGGGACGAAATCTTGTAAGGGGGAAGGATTGTGACACCCGTGTCCCGGAAGGGACTGTAGATCAAAAGTAAGAGCGTTTTAACCGTTAGTGTGACCAAATAACGATGTTAAGGTCATTATGAGATAAGAAAAATATAACGATCAAAGCCTAGGAGTCAAAACGGAGCAAAAAGCGGAAAAAGTGACACTTTTTAGTGTCGGCGCCTCGCGACGCGACGGCCATGGTGGTCGCGACACGATGCGTGTCAGCACGTCCGTAAATTGCGTCGTAAATTGCGCAATCAGGCAATCATTCGAGGTGAGTCATCGCGACGCGACGAGAGGCATGGTCGCGACGCGAGGGATGTTCAGAGGCTATAAATACGAGGCACAAGCCTCATTTTTTAGGCAGAACACACACGAAACACATATACGATATAAGAGAGTGTTCTGGTAAGGGGTATATGTTGAGAGATGATAGTAAGAAGTAAGAAGGCAGCGGTTGCTAGCATCGAGGTGCTCGGGAGCTATCAGAAGTCCGGAACGAGAACCGTGCCAGGACTCCGGGAAAGCACCAAACTCAGGTGAGTAATCGCTACCGTATCTCCCTAGTAGTTTATGCGCGTTAAATTATAGTAGGAAGTAACTATTGAATGAAATGTGAAGTAGTACAGTTATGATTAGTAGTTATATGGAAGGAAAGTATGTTAGGGTCCTGTTTGACGAGTCTGTCTTATGAATAGTAGAGTGTCACGGGGTGATACTAGTCAGTGTGATTAACCAGTAGAATGGTGTCCTCACCAAAGGATAACATATGACATAGAAAAAGATATTAAGTAAATACTGCGTGCCAGCTTCAAATGTTGCACTAGTATTGGGGATATGAATATCCCATAAAACAAGCATAGAAGATCGTAAAGACGGTACCAAATAATAAATTTGGTTAAGAATAATAGTATCGACAGATAACCCGGTGCGGAACCGGTAAACACTTATAATATAATAGTAAGGAATGAGTAGCCGTATAATAAAAATAAGCAGCATAATAGTAAAATACAGAACGGTATACGATACCGTAAGTAAGTAACGTTAGACAATACGATAATGCTATAAATATTAGACAGTAGAAGGAAGTACAGAAAGATAAACAATATGGTAACATTATAAGTTACCAAGTAATAGAAGAAAGTACAGACAGTAAGGTAACGTCATAAGTTACCAAAATAGTAAAAGAGTAACATTATATGTTACCAGATAGTAGAAGAAAGTGTAGTAAGAGTGTACAAGAGAAGTGAGTTCCGTCGGGTAATACGGTAGTTTCACAGTATGATGTACGAGTAAGGAAAGGGATCGTATGACGGTCAAGTGTAGTAAAATGAATCTGTGAAACGTGTGTGGCTATTTAGGCCATACTGTGATTCGATTACTCACTAAGCTTTATAGCTTACCCCTTTATTTATGTGGTTTTTGCAGGTATAGGTAACGCTCGGCTTGGATCATGGGACGATCCCTGGTGATATTATCTTGTAAAGTCTCAGGCTTTGGAGAGCCGGGTCGTTACAGACACGGTGCGGCTAAAATCATCCACTATGGTTAAAAAATAGAAGGCTTTATTTAAGGAGTTGTATATTTTCCCCACACATCACAATGAATTAAATCGAAACAAGAAACTGTCTTTATTGTACTAAGTGGAAAAGGTAGCCTTGTGTGTTTAGCTTTGTAACAAGCATCACAATTTGTAGTCTTATTTGAAACAATTTTAATAAAACGTAAAGTAGAAATCTTCTTATTTGAGGGATGTCCAAGTCTCTTGTGCCAAACTTCAAAGTTCACCATAAGGGCTTGACGCTTCTTTGCCTCCCCAATCTGATAAAACCCTTCTGAAAAGTTACCCGCACCAATCAAGTGCTTCGTTGATAGATCCTGCATCACAAAAAATTGAGGAAAGAAGGTAATGGCACAATTAAGCTTATTGGTAAATTTCCCAACAGACAAGAGGTTATAATTAAAATCTAGGACGTTTAAAACGTGATTTATTTTAATGCCACCAGGCAAGATGTGAACCCCTTCTCCCTCAACAGACACCTTTTCACCATTTGGAATGACGACAGGTGTCTCTTTCGGGTTTTTAGTGACATTTTCTAAAAAATCGATTTGATGGGTGATGTGTTCAGTAGCTCCTGAATCCACTACCCATTCGCCATTAGAATCAATTCTACCTGCCATATGTGCCATGGGTTGAGTATCTTTGCCAACCACAGTGTTCTCCTCCTTAAAATGATTCATGAATAAGTGATATTGCTCGTCAGTCAAACCTGCGATGGGGCTAGGTCCAAGCTCAACACATGCTGCCTTGGTTCGTGGCTTGTCTTTCTTTCCAGGCCACCAGTCGGGATAGCCGATCAACTTGAAGCACCCATCTCTATTGTGTCCTTCCTTCGAACAGAAGGTACAATATTGCTTTTTATCGTTTTCGGATTTTTGGGTCTTTGAAGCGCCTTTGTCAGAGGGCTGTTGTGATGGCTGAGATGGCTGATATTGCTGTCTCCCTTGACTTTGTTGAGCACCCTTGCGATTGGAGTGATTAACTTGAAATGCAGCAGCTTCGACATTCGGCCTTTTGGACCCGGTTGTTATTGCTCGTTGCTGCTCATCTTCAGCGAGAAGATGGTAAACAGTGCTTAACGAGGGTGTGGGTTTCATTGCTAAGATCTGGGTACGAATCACCAAAAACTCGTCATCTAGACCCATAAGAAAGTCGTATGTTCTTTCCTTTTCTTTCAGGTCGTTTAACATCTTTCCAATATTGCATGCACATCCTTCACAGGTACAGCGAGGAGTCGGGAGAACGAGTTGCAACTCATCCCAAATCGATCTCAACTTGGTATAATAATTAGAAACAGTCGTACCTCCTTGCCTTATGGCGTTTAGGGTCTGCTTGAGTTCGTATGCTCGTGGGGCTCCCTCCTTCTCGAAGCGTTCCTCCAAATCTCTCCATATTTCCGACGAGGTCTTCGCATACCTCATGCTGGTTCTTATTTCTCGCTCCATTGCAGTTGTCAGCCACCCTTTTATCATAGCATCAGCCCTCACCCATGCAAGGAACATCTGTGATCCTGCTTCTGGTTTCTTGATGGTACCGTCAACAAGTCCCATCTTGTTTTTTCACCAACAAGAAATTGGTCATCTCTTGTTTCCATTCGTTGAAATTGTGATCGTTCAAGACATCATTCACCTGCATTTGTTTGGGATAATCAGACGGGTGAATGTAGTATGGCGAGTTGACATCAATCATCTCCCCACCGGTTTCTTTTCCCGCGCCTGGTGGTGTTTGCCCCGCCATGGTCGATGACGGATTTTAGGGTTTCTTCTAGACCGTATGCTCTGATACCATAATAAAAACGACAGTGAGAAAAGAATCAAGGAGTACGGTTTTATTATTTCATAATAATCAAAGTTACAGGAGAATGACTTTATATACATGAGACAATCCTATTTGAACGGAAAAAGTCAACTAACATTTAAAAGATAAAAGGATAAAATATCAAATATCAAACAGACGTGTGCAGAGGATAAGTCCATTAGAAGATAAGTTCCATTAATTCGTCACAGGTTTTTGTCTGTTTTTGGGTGACACACTTATTTCCCGGGAAGGCAAAAAGCAACTATTGTTTCCAGATCCTCTACATAATCTAATATAAAGCTTTTGCTTCTGTAGCTTGTGAAGTAATGTGGGTTTTAAAATTGTTGAGGGATTTAAGGATGAAATGTGATATTCCAATAAATATTTTTTGTGATTACAGTTCTGCAATTCAATTAACCTTAAATCTTGTGTTCCATGAAAGAACTAAACACATTGAAATTGATATACATTTTGTGCACGAGAAGGCCATGGACGGAGTTATAAAACTGGTGAAGATATCTTCACAAGAGCAGAGAGCTGACATCTTCACTAAATCTTTAAGTGTTTCTCAACATAATTACCTTTGTTCAAAGTTAAATTTATTTGACCCTTTTCAAAAATATGATTGAGGGAGGATACTAAATTATGCTCATTATTCCAATCCTATTTTTGAAATACAATTTTTCCTTTTTTATCGTTGTTTTTTATTTATTCTTTTTTCTGCTTAGGCCTTGCAGTGGGGAACACAAAGTCGTGGAGCATTTCAGTTTTTTACTCTTCAGTGGACAGCCTTTTGTTCAGAGATTTATACGCATGCGTTGCTGCACCCATCCCTATTGCATAAAGGAGTTGTTGCTGTTGTTTCTATATAGAACTCCATTTTCTACACATTTAAACCGAAGCACTCTCTTCTCTTGGACTCCATTACTGCTGCTACACATTGCAAGCTCCTTATGTATTTTCTGCGTAAATCATTTGGTCATACCAACCTTGTGATATTTTCTGTTAACATTGTATGTTGCGTTTCTGATCTTGTTTAGAAATCAAGATCATTTACTTTATAATAAAAATGTTTGTTCTTAATACTTAGTAAGAGTATCTTTCAAATTCTTAGAATTTATATATCTGATTCTTAATGCACGGAATGAAAATGAAATGTCACCTTTAGGATCAGCGAAGTCATATCGGTTTAACCTAGCTCGAATAAGCTGTTCTACAAAAGCAAGCTTAAAACTATAACACGGATTCTTAGTGTATGTTGTACATGTATTCTTCTTAAATAATATATTGATTTTTAGCTAAAATTAATTTTTTTCAGATCCTTTTACGATCTAAATCAAAGTAACAGAGGAAGTACCTGTTACAACAGTTCTCTTTGAGAGATTTCAGATGTTCCAACATATATACAAAATTTAGCTCCTCCAAACATTAAATAGGCCAAGATCTGTGGGTAACTTCTCAAAAAGCCAATAACACTTGAGTTCAAGAGACTTGAGTCGTTTCTATGTACAAATGGTATACAGAAGATGTTAAATCATTTTATATGACAAAATGCTTCTTGAAAACGTCTCAAGTTTTGTGCAGGCACACGGACCGTCAGAAATAAGGTTCTCAAGACTTCTAGTCAATGAGGGTAGATCTTCTCTATTAGAGCATGTAAACTGAAACTCTGGCAAATTAGCGTCGGGGTGAATTGGGCATCTTTCTAGGGTGAAGTGTAACTCGGTTAAAGGAGCCTCAAGTGATCCCTCCACTCTGTAAGAACTATTATCCTTTCTGTGAAACAAAAAAGATCTAAACCCCAAACATCCACTTACGTCTAAGTAGACAAGATTTTTTAGATATCCCATGGGAGCATGAAGTTCTACCAAATTGTTACATTCCTGAACTTCCAAACGCTTAAGATTTGGGGTCAGACCAAGGTCAAGGGTCCTCAACTTTGAATGACTAATGACGAGGGATTTAAGCATTTGACATTTATTGGCCATGTGAAGTTCTTCCAAATCATAACAAAATTTAAGATCTAAATACTCGAGATTTGGAGTTGGCCCAAGGTCAAGGGTCCTCAACTTTGTATTAGTGACGTCCAAGGTTATGAGATTTAAACATCTACTCGGCATGCGAAGCTCTACAAAATCCTTACATTCATAAAGATTCAATGCTTTGAGATTCGGAGTCAATCCAAGGTCAATAGTCTTCAACTTTGAATGACTAATGAAGAGAGACGTGAGTTTTTGACATTCATCTGCCATGTAAAGTTCTTCCAAGTAATAGCAGTTTGTAAGTTTTAAACTGCCGAGGATCGGCATCAGCCCAATGTCAAGGGTCCTCCACTTTGAATTAGAGAGTAGTAGGCATTTGAGATTTAGACACCAACGGGGCATGTGAAGTTCTACCAAATCAGTACAGATTAAAAGAATTGTTTCAAGATTTGGAGCCAGCCCCAAGTCAAGGGTCCTCAAGTGTAAGCTTACGATGTTGACGTATTTTAGCTTTAGACATCCACAGGGTAAATGAAGTTCTTCCAAATTATAACATTCGTGCAGATCCAACTTCACAAGATTTGGAGTCAGCCCAAGGTCAAGCGTACTCAACCCTGAACCATAAAGTCTGAGCGATCTGAGCTTTGGACATTCGCCAGGCATGTAAAGTTCTACCAACTCACCATAAAAGTATAACTTCTCGAGATTTGGAGTCAGCCCAAGGTTAAGTATCCTCGACCTTGCAGCATAAAGTTTGAGGGATCTGAGCTTTAGACATTCATCAGGCATGTAAAGTTCTACCAAATCATCATCTCCTTGAAGCATCAACGTCTCCAGATTTGGAGTCAACCCAAGGTCAACGGTCCTCAACCTTGGACCACTGAGCTCAAGGAATCTGAGCTTGTTAAGAATCTAAAGCAAAATATTAAAACGAATATTGTCATAATAACAAAAAAGTGGATGTGTAGCATTAAAATGATACATGCAAAACAATTAATCAATCACAGTTCTACCTTTCTTTCGCCCCCTTCCCAAAGTTGTATGATGCCGCTATTAACTATTGAAAGTGAAACAAGATTGTTGGCTTGAAATGTTTTGGGTAAATACCTAAAAGGGTACTCGCCCCAATAGAGATATTGTAAAGCATCTGGAAGGTATGGGATGAGTTTATTAGATTTCCAGTTACGACATATATATCCTAAAGCACTTACAAAGTTTGGGATGAGTTTATTAGTTTCCAGGTCCAGGTCAAAAACTTGGAAATCCACATCAAGAAACCGAAGTTCCTTCATGTTTCTAAGACTTTCCATAACAGTGTCAGCATTGAGTCCCCCATAGTAATATTGTATATATCTTGTTGCTTCAGTACCCTGTAACCGAAAAGCAATCACCATGAAACTTGTTTGTAACAAATGAAAATGTGTTGATTTTCAGATTCACAAATAAACTTGATCCTTACCAAGTCATTAGCTAATACATCTTCAATTTCTTTGGTATCCCACAATCGACTACGTCTGTTAAGGGGTTGCGAACAACGAACAATACTCTTGCCCAATTCTTCAATATGGTCATGCATGCTCAAACACTCATCATCATCAATAGTTATAAGAGATTTTTGCTCAAGAACTCTTAAACCAATTCTAGCATGAAACCCACAACTTTCAAGCACTTCGATTGCTAAGTCTTTTGACCAACCTTTTAGAATTGTCGTAACGTCAAGGAATATTTCCTTGTAATCGTCGTCTAGACCAATATAGCTTAATTCCAACTTTTTTCGAGTTTCTTCTAACGGAATTGTTTTTAGTCTTTGTAGGACATCTATCCATTCAAGCTTGCTTTTACCACAGAGAAACGAACCCAAAACTTTGATTGTTAATGGAAGACCATCAGCATAACGTACAAATAGTCCCGATAGCTCTTCGTACCCTTGAATTGGGATCTCTCTCCCAAATGCATACCTATTAAAGAGGCAAATTGCTTCATTATCCGATAACAGATTGATATCATGAATCAACTTCACACTGTGAGCTACCAGCACTTGCTCATCTCTAGTTGTAATGATGATTAAACTTCCTGACTTAAACCAAGTAGGGTTACCGGCTAACGCCTCAAGCTGGTCTACATGATCCACATCATCTAGAACAAGAATAACCTTCCTACCACGCATCATCCTCCACATCATGTTTTTTCCCTCATATTCACTACCTACATTGATGGCTTGATCATTTAAGACATTTGAAAGGATTTCATTTTGCAACGACTTCAAACCTGACAAAGAAGCTTTCGAAACTTCTCTAACATTCTCAATAAAGATTTTGCCTTCGAACTGAAAGGATAATTTATTAAAAACTGATCTGGCCAAAGTTGTCTTCCCACCACCTCCTATCCCCTTAATCCCGATCATGCGAACATCATCGGAAGTTGTTCCTAAAAATGATACGATATCGTTGATACGTGTGTCCATGCCTACCAACTTTTCATCAATGTGGACATTAATGGAACGCAACTCTAATGAAAGTTTTTCAACAATTTGTTGGATAAACTTAGCTTCATGCCTGTATTTTAGAGAAGATTCAGTTAGTTACACAAAATTCCACATAAACAATGAGGTAATAACATAGTCATATAATCATATTTGGTGTTTAATCTTTCGACCTGACTCTGAGATTGACTTAAAATTTGACACTCCAACATGAACGAATGTGCTTTGTAAAGATATGATAAATGAATTACCCATCAGCAGTGTTCTTTAACTCCCACCCGGCCAGGTCGGCTGCTTCTTTCAGAGCCGCTCTCCATCTCCCAGCAGCCTCTTCATTTTCAAGTCTGGCAAACACTTCTCCGACTCCCTCACTCTGATTCCGGACCTCTGAGGGTTCAACATCATAGAAGACAGGGTAAACAGAATTCCCGATCGTTTTGTGACACTCCATTATCTTCAGAAGCTCATTCAAGCACCAAGATGAAGACACATAGTTCTTGGAGAAAACAATGATGAAGAATTGTGAGTCTTCAATTGATCTCATCAGCTCATCATTTATCCTTTTCCCTTTCTGGATTATCTTGTCATCCTTGTAAGTGTAAATGTTTTTCTGTTGAAGAGCATAATAAAGATGATCAACCAAGTTCTTACGTGTGTCTTCACCTCTAAAACTCAAAAACACATCATACTTAAAGCTCTTGTGAACGTATGAAGTTGAAGTAGACGCCATTGATGGTATAAGTAAAAGATCCTATAAAATCAAAGCTTTGTTGAGGGGAAATTTATAAGAAACAATTGCAGAGAAACCTGGGTAAGATGAACTGAATAATCTAAAAGTACATGTTGTGAAAAAAACCGGTGACCTAGTTTGACGGTGATTTTTTGTTTGGAAACTTTGGGATTAAGCGGAGAAGAATCTTCCTTTGTTTAATAAGTAGAGACAAGATTGTTTACTTGAAAGAAGGTATGCAATTAGGATATTTTTGTTTTATATTTTGGCATTTTATCAAGTACATGCATTCTTAAAAGTATATTTTATTTTCATATTTTTAGCGCTAATGATGTTTATATGCACCAAAAATCTTAGTATTATGGCTTAAAATCATTCCGTATTCTTTTCACAATAGTTTTTTAAACATGTTACTTAGGAATAAGCAATCGCTACTTTTTTGCTAGAATAAGCAATTTTGAACAAACATAACCGTGGTAGGCATGCAAGGCACCAAGCAAGCTCGGTGGCCTCCCACACCAAGCAGCGTCTCTCTCTCTCTCTCTCTCTCTCTCTCTCTCTCTCTCTCTCTCTCTCTCTCATTGTAATTTTTCTTTTATTTTGGTATTTTCACAAGAAAAATAAACAACTTACAGCAAGACGTTGAAGGTGGTTGAAAGATTCATTCCCTAGTTTGTTTAATGGCATCGTTATTCAAATTAAGACCAAAACACGGTACAGCACTAGTAGTATGACAGCGATGTATTAATTGTCAAAGAATGAAAAAAGAAAGACCATAAAATTGTTTAGGCATTGACTGTTGTCGTACTTGCAAATTTTCATCTTTTTTCCATCTAATAATATTTTCTATGTTGTAGGCTGATTGATCCAATATATAAGATAATGCTATAAAAAGACATGCAACAAAAAGAACTTTTATATTTAAATTAATGACAAATTTAAAAAAAATCATTTAATATAAATATATATATATATATATATATATATATATATATATATATATATATATATATATATATATATATATATATATATATATATATATATATATATATATATATATATATATATATATATATATACATACTAGTTGTAAAACCCGTGTATTACACGGAATGATACAAAAAAATATTAATTAAGAATATCTAAACATCAATAATTTTACATAAGAAATTTGTTTGTGTATCGTGACATCTTTCTTTTGATTTTTACTATTACGACTTTGTATTTTGATAAATATAATTGATTATGAAAATGTCACCGGTACTAAAATCAAATTCACTATTATGATTGGAATCGTTCTTCAAAATATTATGACACCCTGCAGGCAACTGACTACTGGTTAAACCAGCAGCCCCGGGTACTCACAACACCGCCTAGCACAGAGGCCGCAAACTAGGAATTAATATCTTTAGCCTTCATTTGCGTGGAGTGAAGCTAGAACCCACAACCTCTCCTAGGAGAGGCAAGGGCCTTAGCCATTCCAACCAACGATGATGTGTGTGTGTGTGTATATATATATATATATATATATATATATATATATATATATATATATATATATATATATATATATATATATATATATATATATATATATATATATATATATATATACACTAGTTGTGAGACCCGTGTATTACATAGGATGATACAAAAAAATTATTAATTAATAATATTTAAACATTAATATTTTACATAAAAAATTTGTTTGTGTATCGTAACATCTTGCTTTTGATTTTAACTATAACGACTTTGTATTTTGATAAATATAATTGATTATGAAGATGTCACCAGTACTAAAATCAAATTCACTATTATGATTGGAATCATTTATTATGACGTCAATTGTCTCTCTATTGTCTCCAAAATCATTCTACACATTAAAAAATAATATGATATTAAAAAACAATTAATTTTGAAATTGAATGATAATTAAACCGATCGTTAAGGAGTTAAAACGTTTCAAACCAATTAGTTTTTTTAAAAAAAATTTAAAATTATGAAAAAAATGACATGTGGCAAATTCAATTAGGAGATGACATGTGGTTTTAAGTTATATATATATATATATATATATATATATATATATATATATATATATATATATATATATATATATATATATATATATATATATATATATATATATATATATATATATATATATATATATATATAGATGTAGGTTCATATGTGAAGCACAAATATTGTGTGAGTGTATGATGAATTATGGACCAATCATTTATAAAGGGTATGAAGGTAATTTTAAAATAATTATCAATTAAGTATATTTTAACTTTATCTATTAATTTAAGTAACTGACCAATTAACTCCAAATTTTTCGCATTCTCTCTCTGGCTCCTCTTTTTATACGAACTGTTTATTTAACCTACCAAGCCGTCACCGATCCTCACCTGATACCATCTTCACGAAATCTGTCATTGTTCCAATTCTCCATGAAATCCACCATCATCCCCTTTTCTCTTTCCCGTCGCCACCGGTCATCTACTGTCATTTGTGGTATCTCATCCCGTCACTGCCATATGGATGCCGATAATCTTCTGTCGCCGGCCAATTTCAACGAAATCGACAAAATCGAGAACTGAAGTGAGTGTGGAAGAAGATGAATATCCTGAATCAGACCTCTCCACCCCTGAATACATCGCGAAAAAAGACTTGATCCAATTGCAATCAAAGATGGCTACGGTTTCTACGCAATTGCTTGAATCCATCGCCAAGGTCTGTCACGTGTCGATCCTCCCAATTGGATCAGTTGGATGCCCGATGTAGGTAATCGCTGCTCCTATGCCTCACGTTGGTTGATCGAAGGGGATGGAAATTATAGAACCCCCCTGTGCATTTCGACCCTGGCCTTGCTTCTCCTGTGATCTCTCAAATCGATCGGTCCTTGATGGAGTGTCCAATGCCAAGTCGAATTCCCACAATTGATGTGTCTGGTAAGACTCTAATGTCTGATTCCTTTCAACCCTTACATCACAATTCTATACCCCAGGACACCAATTCGATTGAGTCTAAAATTGAAGAAACCTATGTGATTTAATCAGTCATTATTTTTCTTAGTTTTCTCATTGAAGAATGATTCTTTTAGAATCAATACTTATTTTAATTCTACACCTTCCTACATTTTTCCTGTATCCTTTAGGACGAAACACTCACTCCTTCACTGCTGTACCACTCAATTTATTCTATATATTAGACAATTGTACTTATATGCTTTTAGTTTATCATGAAAACAAATAATTTCTGACCAATTTCCTCTTCATTCTGTAAATATTTTCTCTTGCACATAATATGTTTGATAAAATGTCATAATGAAGTTTGGTTTGCAGATGGTGTATCAGTTGGATTTAAATCAGCTCACTCAAGTGTGTGACGATTGCTCTTCCAAGAATCCCATGACAACAACATTTGTTTCTGGTAAAATCTTGTAAGTCCCATTGATGTTTTAATGATCCAAATAAGTGAATCACTAGCCAAAAAACGATTTAAATTTTAATCTGGTTTGGAGTCGAATTAGTATTGTAATATATATATTTTGGTTTTCAGTTCTTAAATTCCAAATAGACTTGCTTTTGCATTTTCTACCAATGTTTATGGTTTTTTGTAGATTGATTTAAATGGTGTTGATCAATGGAATTATGCAGATCAATCACGAATACTAACAGAAGTCCATGAGACAACTGGATTAGGAGGTAATTCTTGTATATGTTATTTGTTACGATTATAAAGTTTTGACTGACCACACCTTGAACAACAATTGTGACTTTTGTAGATCTTCAAACTATCACCATACCTGAAGTCCAAATGACCATATGTGTTAAAGGTTTGATGCAATCAAAACCATACACAATATGATTATTGAAGAATGGAACAAGATATTTTATGATTCTTTCAGAATATAGTCTTTGACGATTCCTTCAGAATACATTCTTTGAAGATTTTTCATAATAAATTATGTTATGATTCTTTTAGAATACATTCTCTTTCAAAATACATTATATTATTTGTCAATTATTCTGATAGAATGTTTTAATCTTTTGATTTATTTGTCTACTTTTTAAGAATGGTTATCCACGTGTCTTAATGTATTTGTCCATTTTTTACGAATGATTATTTAATAATGTTTCATGTATTTGTCCATTATATACAGTCGAATTCTTTTAGAATAAAGTCTAACTTTCAGAATGTTACTATTCTTTTAGAATGTATTTATCATTATCTCATTCTTGAAAAGTGTATAAGTCGTATTCTTCCAGAATATTAATTTAAAAATCTAATGAACGTGGTAAATATGTATTAAATCAAAATACCACAAAATTACAAGATAAATAAGAATATATAAGAATGGAAACTAAAATCATGCAAAATAACTAACTAAATTATATCCCAAAATATCTACACATTCCAAAATTGGCTATCGGGAAAATTTACTAATTTACCCTTATTGATTTTTTTAATTAAAAATAATAATTTTTTTTTCAATTAATTACAATCATGTCATTATCATCTTAACCATTCATTCTTTTCATCTAATGGCTGATATTGTCTCACACGATCACACAATATTTGTGTTCCACATTTGATACTAACTAACTATATATATATATATATATATATATATATATATATATATATATATATATATATATATATATATATATATATATATATATATATATATATATATATATATATATATATATATATATAAATTGTTGGATTAGGTGTCTAAGCCATGACTAATAATTAGTATTTACCTAATTAATAGTAGCATAGTCCATTTGGGTTGCCCTTATAGCTGGAGGATTGGTGGAAAGTTAAGTAGAGAGAAAGGGTTGATTTATTATTTGACTAATAAATCAAGATATTGTTTGTTAATATATTATGGAGATAATATATTAATTAGAAATAATATTATTTGATTAATAATTAATCAGAAATTAATTGGATTAATTTCTGTGACATTAATTGGATTAATCAGGAGGTCAGGGATTAAAGTCGTACAAATTCAATAGTTGAATTGCGGCGCGCGGCGCGCAAACGTCTTGGCCGCGGCGCGCGTACAGATAATCCGGAAAATGGGCTGCGGCTAGGGTTTTAGCTTTGCCACTTGGTTCCCTATAAATAGGGAACCCTATACCTCATTATCAGTCGCTAATTCTATTATTTTCTTTCTGGAATTTCGATCCATAATCCTCTCGGCTTGGGTGTGATCTCATTTGAGGCAAGATATTTTTGCTGCTCAGCTTCCAGAAAATTCTAAAAGGTTGGTTTTTCTAATTTTATTCTTTTAGTTAATTTTTCTTATGGCCTTTAGCTTTTGTTATATGTTCAATTAGAAGAAAACATAGATCCTTATAGGTTGCATGTGAACTTAGGTTATTTAGTTCATGGTTTGCAGAAATCCTTTCAGTGGTATCAGAGCCTGCTTTGTTTTCTTGTTGAATTGATATAACTGTTTTAGGGTTTAAAGCCTATAAACCCTAATTATAATCAGGATCGATTTCTAGGATTAGGGTTTTGGAAACCCTAATCCCACCCTTTGCTAATTTCGAAATTTCTATTAGGGTTTTAGAAGGTTTTCTATTTTTGGTAACTTTATTTGTTAATTAAATGGATAACCTTAAACCCCATTATTTGAATTCGAAATCTAGGGGGTTTAGGATAGGTTTTAATTAATTTGATTAATTTGGATAAACCTATCTTCATTGAATTAATTTAATTAATTGTTAATTAAAAGATAATTCAAAAGGGATTTAATTAATTTTAAATTTTCGAAAATTAATGGAAAAATACAGAAAAATATTTTAAAATGTTTAAAATATTTAGATTTAATTAATTTAATTAATTGGTAATTAAAATTGATTAAATCGATTTTAAGGTTTAAAATGTTTAAAATGTTTAAAATATTATATATATGAGATAAGTTTGGTTAGTCAAATCAATAGTAGGCCTCATTCACGAAGCTGGTCTATAAAGTGGGTATAAGGAGACTGCCTATAAAATGGTAGTCTAATGGGTGAACACTCTCACCCACCGCTCGCCTGATCAGTGGAGGGTCGTTAGCCTAACAGGTTTGACAGAACCACTAAATCATTAAAAGTATAATGATCAAAGTACTAGAACCTTTACACAAAATCCCAATCTAGTCACTTTAGAAAAAATGTGAATTTGATGCTAACCCATGAAATTGCACATTGCACTTTATGAAACGTTGGTGGAGCGTGTGTGGTTTACCGGCACACCAATAGGGGTTCATAAAGAGTGGCAATGGGTGTCTCGGGTGTTATCATTGTTGATGGAGCGTGTGTGGTTAACCGGCACATCAATTTGAGATGATAATGGACTGGAGAGTACCAAGCTAATTTGCATGGTTATTCACACCCGGTTTGTGATCCTCGGCATCCCAGTCACAAACGGTGGGGCATATCCGAGATTAAACATGCTATTGAACGGTTCAATAATTCTAAAAAGAAACTAGGAATTCCATTTATAATAAGATTATTTTTCCGCGGTGGAATTGGCTGAATCGTCATTCGCCTACCTTTATAAAATTTGCTTATAGATTACGGCATCCCTCTTCTATGTTGCAAATTGTTATAGTTGGATCCTAGCCTTATTTTATATTGGGTTATTATAAGGACCGACAAGTATCTAATTAAACTTACCTTCTTTTATAGATGTCTTCTGCTGATCAATCCGCTCCCCACTCAAACTCCAGTGTTCCCTCTATCCTCTCACTGTGTTCCAAGGTTCAATTGAACGGGACAAACTACAATGACTGGATTAGAAATATCAAGATGGCTTTGAGGTACGAGAACAAAGAGTATGTCCTCGAGACCGAGCTTGTCGATATTGACCCTGAAACTGCTACTCCGGAGGAGATTGCCTTGTACCAAAAACATTCTAATGATGCGACCAAAGTGGCCTGCATCATGATCGCCACAATGAACCCCGAATTGCAAAGGATATACGAAGACTACTGGCCCTTTGAGATGCACAAGGAGCTTGCGGAAAAGTTCCGCAAGCAAGAGCGCATCGAAAGGTGCAAGGTGGTCAAGGACTTCACGAACAACAAACCTAAAGATGGAGAGTCCATCTGCGCTCATGTGCAAAGAATGCAAGGTTACGTGGAGCGGCTTAGAAAGCTTGCGATGCCTGTACCGGAGGAGTTGGCCGTTGACATAGTGCTTAACTCCTTACCGAGTTCTTATGACCAGTTCAGGCTGGCTTATCATTTGAACAACAATCAGGCTAACCTGACTGAGTTGCATCGCATGCTTCGAGTTGCTGAGGACGGGATGAAGGGTAAAAGTGTACCCTCGGTTAATCAGCCCGTCCTAGCCATTGGAAGTGGGAAAGGAAAGAAGAGGAAGGGCCCTCCTAAGCAGAATTGGAAGGAAAAGGTTCAGGCCGGGTCATCAAGCAATGGCTCGAGAACCAAGTCTTCCCAGATTCCTTGTGTGGCCAACCCCGATGAAGCCGACTGTTTCTACTGCAAAGAGAAGGGCCATTGGAAGAGAAGCTGCCCCAAATACTTGCAGGATGTCAAGGATGGGAAAGTAAAGCCATCGACAGCAGGTATATACACTATCTCTAAAAACTCACCATCTTCTAATTCTTGGGTCCTTGATACAGGATGTGGTTTTCACATTTGTTCTGATCTGCATGGCCTAAAGGAAAGCAGGGAGGTGGAGCACGGTAGACTGAACTTGATCATGGGCAATAGGAAATCGTCCCCTGTTACCAAGATCGGCGTTTACAGTTTAGTGCTTAGTAGTGATGTTAGTATAGAGTTATTTAATTGTTTCTATTCGCCAGAAATGGCAAGAAACATTATTTCATTTCACGCATTGTTCAGACAAGGATTTCAATTTTCTTTTGATAATAAAATTGGTTCGATTTCTGTTTTCAAAAATGGTATTTTGATTTTTACTGCTTATCCTTGTGATGGTGTGTATGAAACTGTTGAATGTGTTGACAATTTAGAACATAGTGTAAACTATATTGATTCTACTAGTGGTGTGGAAAAGGCATGTCTGTGGCATAGTCGGCTCGGGCACATCAGCAAGTAACGCATCGCCCAACTCCAAAAGGATGGAGTGTTGGAATCATTCGACCTCAGGACGGATGATGTATGCGAATCTTGTCTATTGGGTAAGATGACTAAATCACCTTTCAAAGGGTCTTTTGAAAGAGGTGAGGGTCTATTGGACATCATTCACACGGATGTGTGTGGTCCATTCAGATCAACCACAAAGGATGGCACGCGGTTCTACGTGACCTTTACTGACGATTTCAGTAGATACGGTTATATCTACTTGATCAAGCACAAGTCGGACACCTTTGAAAAGTTCAAAGAGTTTAAGAACGAGGTAGATAATCAATTAGGCAGGAAGATAAAGATGCTTAGGTCCAACAGAGGCGGAGAGTATCTAAGTATCGAGTTCCTAGACTATCTAAAGGAATACGGAATAGTTTCGCAGTTGACACCTCCCAGGACACCACAGTTGAACGGTGTTGCGGAGAGGCGAAACCGAACCCTGTTGGACATGGTCCGTTCCATGATGAGTCGAGCTTCACTTCCCATTCACTTCTGGGGGTATGCCTTAGAGACTGCCGCCCATATCCTCAATCTTGTCCCTACTAAAAAGGTTGCTAAAACACCTCATGAGATGTGGACGGGGAAGGTTCCCTCGTTAGCACACATCAAGGTCTGGGGTTGTGAGGCTTTCGTTAGACGAGAGACTCAATACAAACTCGCAGAAAGAAGCGAAAGGTGTTTCTTCCTTGGTTATCCCAAACAGTCCTTTGGATATCTATTCTACAGACCGAGCGATGATGTGGTCTTTGTAGCTTGACGAGCGGTCTTTCGAGAGAGAGAGCTCATATTCAAAGAGGACAGTGGGAGTACCATTGATCTGGAAGAAATTCAAGAGTCATCAGACGACGCAACCTTAGGAGAAACTAGCAACCAACATGAGGAAGAAGTTCCTGTTGGTCCGACAGATGTATCCTTACCTATTAGGCGTTCCGGTAGGGTTAGCATGCCACCCGAGTTTTATGGGTTCCATATAACTTCGGATGGGGACACGTTTGTCAGTGATAGGACACTGATAAATTTGGATGAACCAACTAACTACCAGGAAGCAGTGGCGGGACCTGAGTCTGACAAGTGGAAAGAGGCCATGGATAGTGAGATCAAGTCCATGTATGACAATCAAGTTTGGAACTTGGTTGACAATGTACCGGGTCGAAAGACAGTCGGGTGCAAATGGATCTTCAAGAAGAAGACCGACATGGACGAAAAGGTACACACTTTCAAGGCAAGACTGGTTGCGAAGGGCTTTACTCAAACCCCAGGGGTTGACTATGACGAGACCTTCTCACCAGTAGCCAAGATAAAGTCTATTAGGATTATGCTGGCTATAGCTGCATTTCATGACTATGAAATTTGGCAGATGGACGTCAAAACCGCTTTCCTTAATGGGAAGTTGACTGAGGATGTTTACATGAATCAGCCAGAGGGTTTTGTTGATGCAGAGTATCCTATTAAAGTGTGTAAGCTTGAGAGATCAATCTACGGATTGAAGCAAGCTTCTCGCAGCCGGAATCTTTGTTTCCATGAGAAAGTCAAAGAGTTTGGCTTCTCTAGGAGCGAGGATGAGTCCTGCGTATATTTCAAAGCTAGTGGGAGTATAGTCACCTTTCTGGTACTGTATGTTGATGACATACTGCTCATGGGAAACGACATTCCAACCTTGCAAGATGTCAAGGCTTGGCTTGGGAAATGTTTCGCTATGAAGGACCTAGGAGAGGCTGCCTATATCCTCGGGATAAGAATATTGAGAGATAGGAAGAAGAGACTAATTGGACTTAGTCAGGGTACATACTTGGAAAAGGTACTGAAAAGGTTTAGTATGGAAAATTCCAAGAAGGGAGAGCTGCCTATCCAAAGTAATGCAAAATTAAGTAAGACTCAAAGTCCGAGTACAGACGAAGAAATAGCTGAAATGAGTCGGGTACCTTACGCTTCGGCTGTGGGATCGATCATGTACGCTATGACGTGTACTTGCCCTGACGTGGCATTTGCTCTGAGCATGGTCAGTCGGTACCAGGGAAACCCTGGAAGGGCACATTGGATAGCCGTAAAGAATATACTCAAGTATCTGCGAAGGACAAAGGACATGATGTTAGTCCTTGGAGGCAGTGATACATTGAGAGTTGAAGGATATACGGATGCCAGTTTTCAGACGGTTAGAGACAGTGGTCGGTCTCAGTCTGGCTGGGTATTCCTTCTGAACGGAGGAGCGGTAACTTGGAAAAGTTCCAAGCAAGATACGGTGGCTGATTATACTTGTGAATCAGAGTATATAGCAGCAAGTGAAGCGTCAAAGGAAGCGGCTTGGCTGAAGAACTTCAACGGTGACCTTGGAGTAGTCCCGAGTATTCAGGAGCCCTTGGAACTGTTCTGCGATAACGAAGGTGCGGTCACCTTGACAAAGGAACCGTGAGACCATGGAAAGTCCAGACATATCGACAGAAAGTACCACTATATAAGGCATAAGGTAGAAGAAGGTCACCTCATGGTAAAGAGGGTATCATCGGAAGATAATCCTGCAGATCCCTTGACAAAGGCTCTGAGTAGGATTAAGCATAATCAGCATGCTAGGAGCATTGGATTAAGATATGATATAAAGTTTATGTAAATTAGATAGGTTTCGAAACTTGTAACAATGTATTGTATTTGACTCTTGTGATTTAATAATAGAGATTTATTAATGAGTAATGGTTTACTACTTTTGTCAATACTTTATCATTGTGTTTTATTTTGCATGTTTTACTTCCTGCATAATTGGATTATTCAAATATCCACAGTCAATTACACTTTTGGGGAGTAAGTGTGAAGTAAGACTGTCATGAATTGGCAATAGATTGTCTAAGGAGTTAGACATTGCAATTGGATTGTTGCACCATTCGTGAGTACTTGGAAATGGAGATTTGAGTATTGGATAAACCCGCGCTCAATGGATTGCTTCATGGATTTCATCACGAGCAATGTTGAGACGATAATATCTTTTGATCTTTAAGCTAAGACATATGAGTTATGATTTGCTAGACGGTTGTTCATTGATAATACGAAAACGCATCGGTAACTCGGTGTTATAAAACGTATTGTTGTGAGTGATTTGTCTGGTAAAAGACATAAGTATATGAGTCGAAGCTTATTCGTCCCTTGACCCTAACGGGGAACAGATATCTGTAGGCCTCTCGATGAATTTGAAGTTGACAAAAATGGTTGGCCAACCGGGACTAAATTGGTAGTCTAAGAGTCATATGCAAATCGGATATCGAGGAACAGTGAGTCAGACCGGGATTGATTTTATCCATGTCTTGAGTTTGAAAATATCTTGTTGGACGGAGGATCATCTGATCACTTATCTATGGACAGAACTGATTAGATCAGAGTTTGGCAGCGGTTTCTAGGAAGCTAAAAGTGCTGGTTAATTAGAGGTTAAATTGGTAATTATAGTCATAGACTTATCCAAGTGGGAGACTGTTGGATTAGGTGTCTAAGCCATGGCTAATAATTAGTATTTACCTAATTAATAGTAGCATAGTCCATTTGGGTTGCCCTCATAGCTGGAGGATTGGTGGAAAGTTAAGTAGAGAGAAAGGGTTGATTTATTATTTGACTAATAAATCAAGATATTGTTTGTTAATATATTATGGAGATAATATATTAATTAGAAATAATATTATTTGATTAATAATTAATCAGAAATTAATTGGATTAATTTTTGTGACATTAATTGGATTAATCAGGAGGTCAGGGATTAAAGTCGTACAAATTCAATAGTTGAATTGCGGCGCGCGGCGCGCAAACGTCTTGGCCGCGGCGCTCGTACAGATAATCCGGAAAATGGGCTGCGGCTAGGGTTTTAGCTTTGCCACTTGGTTCCCTATAAATAGGGAACCCTATACCTCATTATCAGTCGCTAATTCTATTATTTTCTCTCTGGAATTTCGATCCATAATCCTCTCGGCTTGGGTGTGATCTCATTTGAGGCAGGATATTTTTGCTGCTCAGCTTCCAGAAAATTCTAAAAGGTTGGTTTTTCTAATTTTATTCTTTTAGTTAATTTTTATTATGACCTTTAGCTTTTGTTATATGTTCAATTAGAAAAAAACATAGATCCTTATAGGTTGCATGTGAACTTAGGTTATTTAGTTCATGGTTTGCAGAAATCCTTTCATATATATATATATATATATATATATATATATATATATATATATATATATATATATATATATATATATATATATATATATATATATATATATATATATATATATATATATATATATATATATATATAGCTAGGATCAAATGTGGATCACAAATATTGTGTGATTGTGTGACAAATTTTAGACCATCGGATGAAAAGAATGAATGGTTAAGATGATGATGGCATGATCATAATTAATTGAAAAAAAAATATTATTTTTAATTAAATAAAATCAAAAAGGGTAAATTAGACATTTTGTTGAAAAAATATATAAGGAAATTTCGGATTTTAGGATATATAAACCAAAATTTCAGGAAATTTTCAGATCAAAATTTAAAATTTAAAATTAATATTTTACAAGTAAATTCAAATTTTAAATTTTAAAATTTCAAGGAAATTTTCGGATTCTTAAAGAATAAGCATTTTACAAGTACATTCTATAAGAATGAAAAGGCCGAATTACATTCATTCTCAAAGAATAAACATTTTTAAAGAATAAGCATTTTAAAATAATAAACATTCTTAAAGAATAAAGCCGAAATACATTCATTCTCAAGTCTGTTACAAGTACATTCTATAATGATGAAAAAAGAATCGACGTTAATAATACAATTGAAACAAAAAAAGACATTATTGACAGAAATAGTAGATATATTATTGAAGAGTGAGCCTCATTCCGAAAGAATATGAATTCTGAAAAGTATCTATCTTGAAAGAAATATTCATTCTGAAAGAATATGCAAAAAAAACTTGATTCTGAAAGAATCACTAGAATCAAGTGGGCGGTGGAGGCTGTTGGTCTGTGGTGGTGGTCTTTGCGAAGAAGAAACGTTGGGTGGTGGTCCTGATGAGAAAAAAATTCAAAGGACAATGTTGTAATTAGGTAAAGTTTTTAAGTACATTGTCTTAATAAGAAAAAAAATTTGAAAGTAATAGAAAGAAATGGAAGTATGGAACTCAACATAGCAAAGTAGAAATGAACCTGTTACCATCCCCTGGAAATGGAAGTGCTTGTTCTATGTATGCAGTTGTTCCTGAAACCAACTTACCAGGTTAAAAATGCAGGAAATAACAGAGGGTTGTCCCTCTCTCAAAAACTGATTCGTCTGCGTTTCATCGCTCCAATTATCCCTTTGCTAATTATGTTGTAAATCTACTTTTTCTTAATTAGACCCACCAGTCAACACACACTTTTATTTTCTTTTGTTATGTCTTTTCTTACAGGCTTTAGTAGGCTTTTTTGTGATTTCCTTCAACATGTAAAATCTGCACATGTCATTCGTATTAAGTTACATGTGATCAAGGCTAAAAGATACCTGGAGGATGTTCTTGTCCACAAACAAGTTATCCCTTCTACCCGTATGTGACCGGACTTCACAACAGCAACCTACAAGGCATACAATATATTTTAAGGTGTCCAAACAAATAACTTATATTGTCAATCATTTTTAGATTTTAAAGAAATAAAATAAGAATCATAACCGAAAAGTTATGTGTTCTTACATTGTAATACCAAATTCGACCTTTAAACTCGTTAGCAAAAAGATCAAGGATGGTCTTCTCGGCACCGATTTTTAGCCTGATTTTCACACAAACCAAATTCAGCGATATCAGGGGTGGGTTCGTTAGGGAATAAAACATCCATGTGGTCTTGAAATAACGAGAGAATGAGAGAGGGGAGATGTATACTTGCGTGAATGTTGGAATAGAACACGAAGCAAGGCAGCGGAAATTGCTACTGCAGTCTATGGTTGTGTTGGCATGGACGACAGCGATGGTGCTACGGTGTCAGTTTCTTTTGGACAACCCTCTGTATGTATCGATCAGGAGAGACATCGGGATATAGAGTTTTTTAGAGAGGGAGTCGTAGGGTAATTGGAGCGATGAGTTGCAGTGAAGAAGGCGAGTCTGTAGGTTTTTGATTCGTCTGCGTCTGCGTGGCCGGAGGAGGGGTTGCCGGTCTGCGTGGCCAGAGAAGGAATGGCCGGAATCTACGTCAATTTGAGAGGGCGGAGGAGGTCGAAGTTGTGTCTTTCTTCTTGAATCAATTAGGGCGGAGGTAGCCCTATAAATTAGTTGGAAGCATACGTGAATTAAGGAAACAGAAGATATTAACCTAAATTAGTGGATAGATGTTATAAATAATTAATTAATAATTAGGTTAATTTACTATTATACCCTTTACAATTGATTGGACCAGAATCAATCATACAATCACACAATATTTGTTGTTTATATATGAACCTACATCTATATATATATATATATATATATATATATATATATATATATATATATATATATATATATATATATATATATAGAGAGAGAGAGAGAGAGAGAGAGAGAGTCGAGATAATGAGAAAACTTAAAAAAGTCTAGGAACCTAGGAACTTTTTTCTACACAATATTTTTCACAAAAAAATCAAATTTTTTTTATATTTATATGCATATGCATATAAAATTCACATGATTTGCATATATAAACTTTTTTTTTTCCAAAGTGACGTATATAGAACGTCTAAGAGATTTAAAAAAATTGAAAAAAAATATTTTTTTTTTCATATGGATATTCTATGCATATGCATATGTATATGCATATATGCATACATAAATTCTTTTTCAAATTTTGTTTTCTCAAAGTGACGTATATAGAACGTCTAAGAGATTTAAAAAAAATTAAAAAAAATCATTTTTTTCATATGAAAAAAAGAAGTTTTTTGAAAAAAATTTAAATCTTCTAATCGCATGATATAAAAAATTTGGGTATATATATATATATATATATATATATATATATATATATATATATATATATATATATATATATATATATATATATATATATATATATATATATATATATATATATATTAAAATATTGTGTAGAAAAAAAGTTCATAAAATGGGAAAATTGAATATATTGTTGTTATGTATATAAGCTTGTGTATTAAACCTCTGATACGATATTGTGTTACATGTATACACGCTTATTTCCTTATACTCTTTATGGTTTCTATTGACTTAACTCAATAAAATCACGAGTAAAAGTTAATTTGATGGATCTAGACTCAATTTTAGAATTACAACGATTGTAGAGGGTTTTCATAGAAACCTAATTCGTCAAACAGGCCATGCTAGAGTCAAGGGAAAGAAAAGGTGGAAAAAGATCAATGAATCCTTGAACTGAACAGAAAATCAATTAAGAAAGAATACGGGCATAAGGAAATAAATAAGCAGTATACATATAACACGATGTCGTATCAGGGGTTTAATACGCAAGCTTATATACACAACAACAATATATTCACTTTTCCTTATGTGTGTGTGTGTGTATATATATATATATATATATATATATATATATATATATATATATATATATATATATATATATATATATATATATATATATATATATATATATAGAGAGAGAGAGAGAGAGAGAGAATGTTTTAGATGCTTAAGTATGACTTAGATACCAATACTTGTGTAATGAGATTACTCACAGTCATAAATGAACTAATCAATTAAGCATCTTTATATGTAGTTAACGAAACAACAATGTATTCTACCTCTTTAATGTAACTACAATTAAAATCTTCATGGAATTCCAATCCATGTAACCTTTTCCTTATTCATAGTGAAGACACGCTCCTCATTCATAATGAAGACACGCTCGATTGTGATTGGGGATCATCTTAATCTATTTGGAAGTTTAACATATGTGCAACAGTTTACATATAGCTTTCTTTCAAATATTGCGTATATTTTAAATATTTCTTTAGTTCTTCCTAAGTACTTCACAATGTTCTTTTTAGTCATTCTATGACTTATTCTAAGAGATACGGGTATTTATTTGTCATGCTTCAAGCATACGATATATATGGCATTAATGCATTACCTAGCACATATGATTAATCCAATTGTAGCATTAAATGGAATACAATCATACTAACTAACTCAACCATTTTACTAGGATTCTGAGGCATGCTCAAAAATCGTGTCATGTGGTATAGACTAGTTAAATTCTCTTAGAGTCTTATATCTTGAACCCTCCAAGATCTTGATAGTTAATGCATTTATACTTAATCCTTTAAGTTGTCATGATCTATCTATAGATCTCTTATTCCAAGAATTAATGTGTCAATCACACGTAAAACTAGGAATACAATTGTGCTCCCACTAGCTTTCTAGAAAACACAATAGTCATCTTGATTTATAAATAAATTACACCATGTAATTTTCTTTTAAGAAAGAAGATTCTTACTTTGAGATGTTAACTTTAAATTTGAAAAGATTTCCATCCATGTACGTGTTTCTCCCTTTGAAAACTCACTTATTTTTTATAGTCATACTATATTGAGGAAGATTAATCAAACTCATACTTGATAATCATACATGAATGGATCTCTGTGTGTTCTATTAGTTTCTTATTTTGGTTCAATACATTGCAGTAAACTTGCTAGTTCCAAACTTATGATGCATTTAGTTTATGGTTCTTTAACCTTTAAGGTTCCAAATTGCTCCCACTTAGAAAAATAAATTTATAAGTATATGTCTTCAACAATGACAATTAGTGGGATTGTAGAAACTTTATCCTAGACAATCATTTAGGATATTCTACATAAATGCTATTAGTAGATGCTAGGTTTAGTTAAGCTTATTGTCTTACATAAGCTCCATACGAAGGTAGATGCTATTAGTAGATGCTAGTCTTAGATAATGATAGAACATTTCATCTGTAGTCATACGAAGGTTTTTAATCTACTTGTTTGGTTGGAAATATATATTCAAAATATATATGTTGCAGTGAGCATAACTCCAAAATATATAAAGGAAAGAGTTCTTCAAAACATCATATAGCAGACTATAAGGTCCAATTTATCCTCTTCAAAAACTTGTAGTATCGGTATACAACCAGTAGTCAGGGGACCTATCCCACTAGAAAACACGACAACTACCTCAAATATCATAAGATAAATACCATGTGGTTAGGTCACCCATAACCTACAAGAAACGTACAAATGACGAGTGAGTGTTTTTGACGGAATGAGTTGTGAACCGATTCCACAACCTTCTAAGACGTTTCAAGAAGACTTGGTTTAAACTTATTTTCTTTATAAGAACTAAAAGGTTTATGATTGCCTCATTGAGTTGTATTTTATTTCCACTATGAAAAAGTTTGATCAATTTCAAAAGTTTCAGCAATAGTGAATGAAAGTCGCCAGTGAAATTGATTAAATATCTATATATCACCAAAATCTTATTCATAGGATTGAAAAGACTAGATACATCACTATGAATAATTCTTTAACAAGCTTTTGTTCTTTCACTACCATATAGAGAAGACACTTGTGAATCATCAAATATATTCATAGGATTGAGAAGACTACATACATCATTATGTGTACTTCTTTAACAATACTTTTTGTCCTTTTAATACTATTAGAGAAAGAAACTTGTAAATCATCTTCCTATATAAATAAAATTAACATATATCAAATGACTCAGGCTCATTTGCCCTTCAAAATTCCATCTTTTGAAGTTGGTTTATGTGTTTATTGTTTATATAGTTAGGATGATACTGACATTAATAAGATTGAATCAAATATCATTTTATTATATAGGTGTTATCTTTTAGAACTATTAATTCATTGGAAACATATAGATTTACTTCATAAATATCATTATGTGAAAATATTTTTAACGTTAAATACATCGTTTCATAAAATGAATGTGAACATCCATCAAATGATAAGTAAATATAGATTTATTCAAAAATTTTAGTTGTCGTATGTTCCTACTCATAATAGGTACAAAACATCAATTCTTCAAATACATACTATTTGGTAATCAAAAGTTCCAGCAGTATTAATAACAACAATTGTCATATCTCCAGCATGGAATACATTTCGTTTGTAAGTAGTTACTTATTTCTTCCATACATCTTCACATAATATCAAATATTAGGGTCACATATAGTATCAAATACTCAAGTGCATGGTGGAAAAATAAATAGTTCTATCATATAGATATATGAATAGATATATTAAGTGTTGGTCATTCCAAACTTCCTTAACTTGATGAGACGGGAGGAGCAGTTCCTCTTCCAGTGTTCAGTTTCTTCACAATAGAAACAACACTGGTCATTTTGACCCTTTCATTATTTCTTGGGTTTATGCTTTATTTCCCTTAACTTGTAACGCCCCATTTTCGGTGTTAGAAATTATAATTAGCGTGAATTACTTAGAATGATATTAAGAAAAAGAAAGAGAAATAAAGCTTATTTAGAAAGTGATTTGACGAATAAAATCCAGACTGTTACGATGAATAATAATAATGACATAATTGTGTTAGTTTGAGGGTTGGAATATGACATAGTCGAAACTTAACATGTGGAATTAATCAAAAAGGTGTCAAACAAAAATCATGTCTCAAACTACAAGGACCATTCTTGCCAGTATCTCAAACTTGATAATGAGATACTTGATAATCAATATGGTGTTTCCTTTTTGTTGTGCGTCGGATGAGAAGTGAGGGCATTGTGGGCCCAATTCCTTGTGACCAATGTTTCCAGCTGACAACGCCTAGTGATATAAAGTATTTTAGGCGTTGTTGAGCTCTGTTCTTGATAAAATTATATCAAATATGTCTGGGTATTCTCACTTTTCGTGCCAGGACTTGTTTGGAGAAAAAGAATAGAAACAGGGACTAAAAGCGTGCAAAAGGAAGAAGTTGGGAAGGAATGAAAAATCAAGAGAACTCGTACGCGCGCCGTGGGAATTAACCATGCGTGACGCGGGCTTAAGGCGGTGGAACACATTCAAATGCCAAAGAGATTGTTTGCTAGTGATTAGGAAGATAGAAACCGGATCCTCCGACTATAGCTGTGACACTACTAGTTGGTAATCTCTCATCTAGCCTAACCACGAAGCTCCTGTGGATCGACCCTGACTACCGCTATACTAGTGTATGTTAGGTTTTCTCTTATTTTTGACCGCACGACGACCCCTGCGCTGTCAAATTTTGGCGCCGTTGCCGGGGAGCTGTGAGCTTAGGATAGGTGAGTAGTAGGAACTTGTTTCTTGCTTTTTGAAAATTTCATTTTGATTTTTGTGGGCGTGTTGCATTAGTACATGCATACCCGCAGGGGCAAGCAATTATCCCCATTGCAGTTTGATTATGAGATTGAGCGTACTGCGCGCAAACTCCGTGACTGTAGACGTTTAAGCATCATGAATTTTAGTCAAGTTAGCAGTAGTCCGGTAAGTGTTGCCCAGGAACCATCAGGTGAGGCAACGGGGATGTTTTCCATTCCCCCACTTTTAGAATTTCAGTTTGGGAGCACGAGTGCTTCTGGTGGTGCAGTTTCAGCCCCTGCATCCATACCATCATGCACTCCACCATCTATCCCACCATTTACACCCGCTTCACAACCACAGTCCACCAATCCATTTACTTCTGCTATGTCTTGGGGAGAGCCGACCCGAGATGGCACCCCAGCTCCTAGACAGCAGACACCAACATCTCAACCACAACCAGTCCTCTTTAAACCTCAACCCACATACCAATCAACACAACCTATACACTTTCAACAACCGCCTCAGCCACAATACCATTACCCAGAGACGGAGGAGGTGTATGACGAGGAAGATGAAGGATGGGTGCCACCAGCACCACAACCACAATGGAACCGAGGTCGGGGACCTCCTAGAAGAGCGCCACAATATCCACCACCAGGTCAGCGGGAATACAATAATCATCTTTACGGTAACCCCGCTCAACCTTTACATTTTGCACAATCGAGACGGCAATCGGTTGCATCACATTTCCAACCGCGGGAATATGATGATTCGTCGCCAATCTATATTCCTGATAACATTGATTCGCAAGTAGAGATAAGACCTCAGTTATTAGGAATATTGACTCATTTTAAGGGATACAAGACTGACGATCCTTATAATCATTTATATGAATTCTTAGCAATTGCCAATGCCAATACTCCTAGAAATACTGATCGAGATATTTTTAGACTTAGATTGTTTCCATTTACTCTTAAGGATAAAGTCAAATATTGGTTTACATCTTTACCATCAAATAGTATTACTAGTTGGGAACAACTCAAGGCGAAGTTTCTTCAAGAATTCTATCTAGTCAGCAAAACCACGGAGGTCAGACGAGCGATCCAAGATTTCCAGCAAAAGCCTGGAGAGGCTTTTCATAAAGCGTTTGACAGATTAAAGGAGCTGCTGCGATCCTGTCCACATCATGAAGTTCCTAAGTGGCAGCTAGTCAAATTATTCTTCGAGGGAGTTAATGAGACACACCAGGTTATGATAAATGCCTCATCAAGTGGGACATTTATGTGGCAAGAGCCAGATGATGCCTGGAGATTTTTGGAGCAGCTAAGTTTAGGATCAAAAGTCAGTGGATCAATGAAAGATAAGACTGTATATGTAGCTAATGTCGAAGCAGAGAACAAATAGAAGGCTGAAATTCAGAAAGAACTCACTGCTGTTACAAAAAGGTTCAATCATATGCTCGAGAGGTTTCAACAAGAAAAAGGGGCATATGTGTTGCATGGGCAGAATATCTGCAATACATGTGGAAAAATAGGACACAATCATAATGAGTGCTCAATGACTCATGAGGAAATAAGTCAAGTGCATGGATATGGTCGATTTCACAACGCACCAAGGCCATTCCGAAGTAATCAACAACGAGAATCGAGACAACCACCTATAAGGCAGCAACAGGTGCAACCTCCATCTCCATCAGGAAATACGAACATTGGGTTGCAAGAAATTTTTGGATTGCTAGTACAACTCCAGGAAGTAGAGAAGTCTAATTCAGAAGCAATTCTGAGATTAGGAGAATCACTTGTCAAAATGGAAGAAAAAAAAGTAAGGGAGCAAGAGCAGTCACCAAGAATGCAAGTCAATGAAGTCATCACACTTAGGAGTGGGAAGAAAGTAGACAACAAGGTTACAGCTCCGATTGTAGATGATGATAGTGACGTGGAAATAGTTTTTGATGAAAAATAAGAATTAGAAAAAGAGAAGAAAAAGGCTAAGGAGGAGCAAGTGCAGAAGACGAAGCAGACGAGTACATGGGAAAAAGGAGAATCAAGTGGAACAGTTCCTTTTCCAACAGCTTTGGAAAAGCCGGAGAAAGGACCATATGGAAAGAAGGGACCACAAGCTGAAGACATGTGGGAATTGTTTAGCCAAATTAAGGTTAACATTCCTTTAGTCAAACTCATCAAGGAAGTTCCCGCATATGCCAAGTTCCTCAAGGATATGTGTATACACAAGAAGCATATTATGTCCCACTTGCCTAAGATGATTAGCTTACCTGAGAATGTAAGCTCTATCCTTATGGATGCGCTTCCCCCAAAGATGAAAGATCCAGGAGTTCCTTTTATTTCAGTAGATTTAGGCAATGTGCATATCAAAAGGGCTCTGTTAGATTTAGGTGCAAGTGTGAACATATTGCCTGGGCAGTTATTCGACAAGCATGAGTTTGGCACCATGAGATCTACTGATGTGATTCTGCAGTTGGCTGACAAGTCCACCAAGGTTCCCAGGGGCATGTTAATCGATGTCATCATCAGGGTAGGAGAATTTTATTACCCATCAGATTTTGTTGTTTTGGACACCCGTCAAGCAATGAATGGGGAGCAACCCACAATCATTCTAGGGCGGCCGTTTTTGGCCACGGCTAACGCAAATATTGCTTGTCATACTGGAGAAATGGGAATATCTTTTGGACACCGACAGGCCAAGATCAACATTTTCAATGCTGATCTCAAGGGAAGCAGTATGGAAGAAGAGGAATGCTATCAAGTGGACATCATAGACGAGCTTGTGCAGCGATATACTCCAGAGGTACTTAAAGCAGAAGAAATAGAAACTCAGGAAGAAACAATTGTTGGAAGAAAAGAGGCGAAAAATGGAGAAGAAGAAAAGGGATTCAAGTCTGAAGAATGTGCGCATATAAAGAAGTTACCAGCAGAGATTCCAAAGACATTAAAGCCCTCTTTACAAGAACCACCAAAATTGGATCTAAAACCTTTACCAGAACATTTAAAGTATGCCTTTCTAGGAGAGAAAGATACTTTACCAGTAATCGTGGCAGCCAATCTGACAGAGGAACAAGAGATAGGATTGCTTAATGTATTGTCCAAACACAAGGAGGCTATTGGCTGGACAATCGCGGACTTAAAAGGGATTAGTCCGACCACATGCATGCATCGCATTATCACAGAAGAAGGAGCTAAACCTGCCAGGGATACGCAAAGGAGGTTGAATCCCAACTTAAAAGAAGTTGTCAAAAAGGAGGTTCTTAAATGGTTGGACGCAGGAATCATCTACCCCATTTCTGACAGTGAATGGGTTAGTCCAACGCAAACTGTGCCGAAAAAGTCAGGGATCACTGTAGTAGACACAAAGGATGGTGACAAGATATCCACGAGACCTGTAACCGGATGGCGAGTCTGCATCGATTATCGGAAGCTTAATGCCGCCACATCCAAAGATCATTTCCCATTACCCTTTATCGATCAAATCGTGGAGAAGTTAGCAGGACAAAAGTACTACTGTTTTTTGGATGGGTATTCTGGGTATAACCAGATCGCAATTCATCCAGAAGATCAGGCAAAGACAACGTTCACTTGTCCTTATGGTACTTTTGCCTTTCGCAGAATGCCATTTGGATTGTGTAACGCACCTGCAACGTTTCAACGATGTATGATGGCAATTTTTCTGACATGATTGATGAAGCATTAGAAATCTTCATGGATGATTTCTCAATTTTTGGACCTACATTCGAAACTTGCCTAGTTCAGTTGGAAAAGGTACTGAAAAGATGTGTAGAAACAAACCTGGTTCTGTCCTGGGAGAAAAGTCATTTCATGGTAAGAGAAGGGATAGTATTAGGACATGTGGTCTCTGAAAGAGGATTCGAAGTCGATCGTGCTAAAGTTAAGGTCATATCCACATTGCCGCCTCCAACATCAGTGAAAGGGGTTAGATCATTCTTGGGGCATGCAGGGTTTTATCGTAGATTCATTAAAGATTTTAGTGCTATCTCTAAGCCCCTCTATGGTCTTCTTTTGAAGGACACACCATTTGTTTTTGACGAAGAATGTGTAAAAGCATTCAACATTCTCAAAAATAAAGTGGTTGAGGCCCCCATTCTGAAGCCGCCCGACTGGACGAAACCTTTCGAGATAATGTGTGATGCTAGCGACTATGCTGCTGGTGCAGTATTAGGGCAAAAAGTCGACAGGAAACCTGTTGTTATCTGTTATGTTAGTAAAACTTTTTCTGAAGCTCAATTGAATTACACAACTACTGAAAAATAATTACTTGCTGTAGTATTTGCTCTAGATAAATTTTGATCTTATATCTGGGGATCCAAGGTGGTGGTTTACACTGACCACAGTGTTGTTCAGCACCTGATCACAAAGAAGGAGTCTAAGCCTCGCTTAATTAGGTGGATACTCCTGCTGCAAGAATTCGACGTGGATATCAAAGACAAGAAGGGAGCTGAAAATGTAGTGGCAGATCATCTTTCTAGATTACCAGCTGAAGGATTGGAAGCAGGAATTCAAGACTCATTTCCTGACGAGCAGTTGTTAGAGGTTCATGGAGCTCCATGGTACGCGAACTATGTAAATTTTCTGGCCACAGGAGCAATACCAACACATTGGACGAAACAAAGGCAGAAGCAATTTCGTACATATGCAAAGAGATTCATTTGGGATGATCCAGACCTTTTTAAGGTAGGTGAGGACCAAATAATTCGCCGATGTGTGCCGGACAACGAAATTGGTGATGTGCTGGATCTCTGTCATGCATCAGCATGCGGAGGACATTTCAGTGGAAGGAAAACCGGGTATAAAGTTCTCGAATCTGGACTATATTGGCCGACTATCTTTCGGGATGCGCACAGGACTACCAAGGAGTGCATCAATTGCCAGCAATTAGGAAATATATCGAAAAAAGATCAAATGCCTTTGAATCCGATTTTGGTGGTAGACATTTTTGATGTCTGGGGAATCGATTTTATGGGTCCATTCCCCACATCACATGGATATGTTTACATTTTGGTGGCAGTAGATTATGTCTCCAAATGGATTGAGGCCGAAGCAACTCGCACAAATGACCATCACGTGGTTTGCAAATTTGTGAAGAAAAATATCTTCACCAGACATGGGGTCCCCAGAGTAATCATTAGCGACGGAGGATCTCATTTCAAGAATTTCAAATTCGGAAGGCTGCTGAAACACTATAGGGTGAATCATCGCATTGCAACGCCATATCATCCACAAACCAGCGGCCAGGTGGAGGTGTCCAATAGGCAAATCAAAGAGATCCTTCAGAAAACTGTCAAGACCGATAGAAAGGATTGGTCGCTAAGGCTAGACGATGCATTGTGGGCGTATCGAACTGCGTATAAAACACCGATCGGGACTACTCCATATCGGTTGGTTTATGGAAAAGGATGTCATTTACCAGTAGAGATCGCCAATCGTGCCATTTGGGCCATTAAGAAAGTCAATATGGACTATACTGACGCTGGGAAAGAAAGGAAACTTCAGTTGTCTGAATTAGAAGAACTACGAGATGAAGCATATGAGAACGCAGCCACCTATAAATCAAAGATGAAGCGATATCATGACGCCAAGCTACGATTGAAGGTCTTTGAAGTTGGACAAAAAGTATGGCTGTATAATTCAAGACTGAAGATGTTCCCCGGGAAACTGAGAAGCAAATGGAATGGTTCCTACGAAGTGATCAGCATTACAGATTATGGTGCAGTCGAAATCCAGGACTTGAAAGGTGGGCAACCATTTAAAGTCAATGGCCATAGACTCAAACCATACATCGCCACGGGCACGTTCCAGAAACTAGAGGTAGAGACAGTCGAATTGATAGCAGAGATTCCAACATACGCTACATAATCAGGTAAGTGTACGTCCGGCTGAAGACGTTAAACTTAGCGCTTGTCGGGAGGCAACCCGATCATCATTGTATGATTGTATATTTTCCTAATATTCAATGCATTACATCCAATTTTTGATCACGGTGAGAAAAAGGCAAGTGTGGGGTCATTTTGGTAAATTACCATACCGCGACGCGGGATCTTAGAAACCGCGCCGCGCGTATTGAGTTTTTGCGATTACATTTAAAATCAGATTTTTATACGCGACGCGAATAGAAGCTTCCCGCGCCGCGGTCTTATCTTAATTTGAAATTAAAGATAATCACTTAAACAGAGCTTTTTGATAGTCATTCAAATTCCCACATTGCATATAAATAAATTGCGGAAAATTTTGGTTCTTCTCACCGTGCTTCAACCCTTCAATCAATCCAGCGACTGCATTCGTCTTTCTTTCGCAAGAAATTCAAGTAAGTATCGATTCTCTCTCTCTTAGTTTTAGAAGTCTTGAAACTTACTAGATGCTACTGTAATCCACAATGTTATGTTTAATCGATTAAATTAATTGCTGAATTAGGATTATAGTATTGTATTACGCGGAACCCAAGTGCCAGATTAGAAAAATTGGACTTATAGATTGAGCGAATTTTCTTGACTGAAATCGTTCGCCGCGCCGCGGGATGTGCAGTCCACGACGCGGCGTATGAATATTCATAGAGCGCGTCGCGGGTTGTCACGTGCGCGCCGCGACGAACGTCAAAACAATGCAGTGATTTCTTCAATTTTTGTGATTTCTGCAGGCATGATGTCTTCTTCAGGCAGTACTGAAACCATCGACCGGAATTCTTTGGCTATAGAAGTAGGTAGAACGCGAGCCTACAGCTTCTACAATCGTAGATCAATTCAACAACAAAAACGAATCCTCCCCGCCCGGCCGGTCAACTGGCAGTTGACCGAGGAATCAGGGATTATGGAACATCTGCAATACTGGCTAGTTCAAGGGGGTTACGACAAAGGCGAACTTATCTACACTTGTCGGGCTATTGAGAACATTGTTCACATGGAAGGGCCTATCTATCGGGAGGTATTCTTGCAATTTCTCGCAAGTTACCAGTTTGATCGTCAGCCGCTGGGAATGGATACGGAAGAAATGGTGCAGTTCCGGTTGGGTAATCACAACCGAAGCTGCAGTTTACGGGAATTTGGCTATCGCATCAGGTTATATACTGAGGAAGAATCAGAGGCACCAGGGTTCGACACCTTCCACCAACGGGCTAACTATGATGCCGATGACTCATTCTCTCCTGCTGACTACTGGAGCACCATATCATCCACGCGGTATCATGAGAATAACGTACGCGAGGGACTGATGCATCTACCGTCGCATCGCATGTTACATCGGTTGATATCAACCATGATCTGGCCTCGTGCGGACGAGGATCGGGTCTTACCACGTGAGCTACATCTCATGTGGTGTTTGACACGGATGCTTCAGACATGCAACATGCCATACTTCGTGGCCGATTACTTCAAACAGATCACAGACGAGCCACTGAAGCAAATTGCCCTTGGCGGGGGACATTATGTGATGAATCTAGCCCGATCCTATGGGTTGCTATCCGAGTATACTACCCATGGGATGACAGTTGTTCAGCCAGTTCCCTTCAGTCTACTGACTACCATCTCCCGAGATGTGATTTATATCGACGATGGGGTCACGGCAACTGAGCGATCACCATTTCCGGTGCTGAAGACCGAGCCATCCACTTCCAAAAAGCGACCACGGGTGACTATTAATCCACCCCGAGGACTTTCCCCGGCCACCATGGAATCACGGTACTTGGCCGATGAAGTGAAGGATGTTAAAAAGACCTTGCAGGCCCATATGAGGGAACACCAGCTGCAGTCGGCTGTAGCACAGGAGGTCAATAGATGAACAGAGAATACACAGACGCAGCTCCTGTGGTTAGCGGATTGCATGATTGCCCTCATGGCAAAGCATAGGTGTGTTCCACCAAGACCCCAGCCGACGATCAGAGAAGAAGAGGAGGAGCCAATGGAAGAAGATCCTGATGAAGAAGATGAGGAAGACGATACAGCCCACAGTTGAGGATTTTGGATTTATGCATGAGATACCAATTTGAGAAGGAGTTGTCTCAGACAAGTGTGGGGTCACCGTACCCCCTCCACTTGTCTCGACCACCGGCGTGTTCACTGTAGCGCTACAACTCCAGAATACGAAATCGAGGATCCATTTGTACGCAATTATACCTGTGATATTGAGCACCAAGCAGTCTATCGTCCAAAAAGGGGTAACTCTTTCTCCTTTGTTTTGAAATAATTTTGTACAACGTGGACGTTGTACGTTTTAAGTGTGGGGTGTGGACGGTCGAAAGAGAATTTTTTGAAATTTTTGCAGAAATGATTAATTTTTCAATTTTTAGCAATATTTTTCAAAATTTTTAATAAATTGCAATTTTGAAATGAATGATTTGTGATTGTGATAACATTAGTATTTTTCAAGAAATACTGTTTATTTGTGATCATGCTATTAGTTAGTCAAATAAGTTGAGTTTTATGAGTTTAGAAGATTGAGCTGTTTTAGGATTGGAATTTAGGAAGGAAAAGTCAATCTGTGGCCTTTGTTGTTCGAGCCGGTAGGTCTAAAATGGGTGGGCCTTATGCACCTTATCACCTAAGATCGTCTGGTCTGGGATGATATTTCTGAAAGCTCGCTACACGGACAACATCGAAAGTCATGGACAATTCCTTAATGGCCTTTAGAATCTGAATGAGTAAGTACACTTCATTGTGGACAGAAAGTTTGTAATCAAGGGTTCTTTAGAAAGCCATGAATTCCAAAGAACAATTCAAGTATGTTTTCGCAAACTACTCCACTCTAACTCATAGAGCAATAAACTTTGAAACTGAACACAGTCAGAAATTGTTTGATTCTTTATTATAATTTGTTAGAAAAACTCTCTTGCTTGGGGACAAGCAAGGCACAAGTGTGGGGTGTTTGACAACGCCTAGTGATATCAAGTATTTTAGGCGTTGTTGAGCCCTGTTCTTGATAAAATTATATCAAATATGTCTGGGTATTCTCACTTTTCGTGCCAGGACTTGTTTGGAGAAAAAGAATAGAAACAGGGACTAAAAACGTGCAACAGGAAGAAGTTGGGAAGGAATGAAAAATCAAGAGAACTCGTACGCGGGCCGCGGGAATTAACCATGCGCGACGCGGGCTTAAGGCGGTGGAACACATTCAAATGCCGAAGAATCGGGAAGAGATCAGTACGCGCGCTGCGGATTTCACTTCTGCGCGGCGCGGTTGCGGGAAATTTGCAAGTATAAATAGATGCATTTCCAGCCGAAAACCCTAGCAAAGAACCGGGTGTAAAATCGACCTTGAAGCTCTTTGACTCCAGGATTTCATTTCAGCAAGCTCACAATTGGTATTTTATGATTTTTGATTTAATTTCCTTTTAGTAGCAAGTAGTTTTTGTAGCTAAAGTCTTTGGGAGTGACAACCACTGACTTTGAGCACTTAGGTTTCTGATTTTGAAACATTTGGTTACTGTTTTTGTGATTGGAATTCGGATTTAGTGAATGAAAGCATTTGGTTACATTTAATCTTAGCTTTTCGGTGTTTTGGATGTTTGTGTTTGGTTTAATTGATTGATTGTGTTTTGGATTGTATTTTGGACCTTGTTGGGACTGTTTTCCTTAGCTGAAATCAGTAGCTAATTAGGTTAGTTTGTAAGCATTAAACCTTGGCTAGTAATTGTTCAGTAGAACTTTAGCTAGTGGCTAGTTTATGCTTTGCTTGGTTTTGCTAGTTTGAATGCTTTTGATCGCTTCTGATTCAGAGATGTACTTCTGATTTCAGAAAGTGACTAGGTTATTTGAGCATAGCTTAGCTTGGCTTGGGTGTGTTTAATCATTGCTTTTGTTTGCTAGTGATTAGGAAGATAGAAACCGGATCCTCCGACTATAGCTGTGACATTACTAGTTGGTAATCTCTCATCTAGCCTAACCACGAAGCTCCTGTGGATCGACCCTGACTACTGTTATACTAGTGTGTGTTAGGTTTTCTCTTATTTTTAACCGCACGACGACCCCTGCGCTGTCACCAGCTCACGATGCCCCATGTCTCCATGGTTTTAGTCACATTTTTTTTATCCCAAGCTCTAGTAGTCTTCTTTTTCCCTCTCGTTTTCTTCTTTCTTTTTCTGCCAAGGACTTGCTGCTGCCGTTTCTTTCTCGTTCCTGTTGTTGCTGTTGTCATATAGGTTTATGAGGGAAGTAAGAAGCGTTGGTGTGTATGGATTTGAGATCGTGAGCAAGTGAGCAAGCAGCTCCAATCGTGGTCTTCATTGTCGGTAATATATTTTCTTTTCTCCTTCTATTCTAACCGTGGCTATCTCCACCATCACAACCCTACAGTGGGTGTGGGTGTGTGTGCAGGTGGGTGTTTGTGTTGAAAATGGCAAACTAGTGAACTCCATCCTACTAATCTGATTTTTACTGATGTAATTGAAATTATTCCAGATCCAAGGGTCTCAATCATTGTCTTAATGAGTTTAGGAGTTGAAACACTAGGCCTAATGTCATTTTTGGGATTTCCGTATCATATATTGTTTTGGACCAGTTCTTAGAGAATTTGTGTAAAATCGTGTATTTGACCATTTGGGGCGAGCCATACATTTCTGGAAAGGTATATGTGTGTAGTTTGTTGGTTCAGAAGGCCATGGGGTAATTCGAGCCCTAGCTTATGTAGAAGTTGCAATCTTTACTGACTGGTCCAGGACTGTGACGAAATGTGAATTCTGCATTGATAAATTCATAATTAAATATAGAAAAATTGTTTGGAGCCAAGGCCAGTTGCTTTAGTTCTCTGTTGAAGTCTAGTTTAACCTTACCAAATTGTAGAGTTTAGTTCTTAACCCATTTTGAACGACTAATATTTCTTTAAGGTGTGGTTTAGTGGGTGGACTGATTGTATCAGTCAACTTTGGGTCTAGCATGTAACACCCGGCTTTTAAAACAAAAACACCCCTGAAAAATTTTTCATTTAAAACTCAGGTTTCAATACATAAAACCATAACAAAGGGGTACATTTTAATAAAAACGGGTACAAGTGTATCAAGGAGAGTATAAAATACCATAACTCCTTTAAAGCCGGGCTGCTACTGACAGCATCTACGAGTCCCACTTCAAAGTCACGGACTCTATCTTGTCCCCTATCAGTATCATGCTAACCTGCAGGGACAGTAACAAACGGTATGAGCTACAAAGCTCAGTGAGTCATCAAATCTACAAATAACACATATTAAATACAATCATGTATTTGTCTGGATATCGAATCCAAACTCGTAGCCTTACTGGCTGACCGAATATCTCTTAGGATTTCACATCCTAAATTATAGTCTTACAAACTATAACATAATAACCTGCATTTATCAATCCACGTCAGTTATTTGCACGTATAATCATATACAACTATTTCTGTCCCATATCTCTTAGTCACATCGGACCGCACCGTATATCCTGGCTATTTAAGCCGCACACTGTATCATATATCATGGCTAAACAAGCCACACCCTGTATCATAGCTATATAAGCTACACCAAAACATTATCAGTATATAATTCATAGCTCGCAGGCCGCACCAGCTGGGTTTAATAACCCGATATCATAGCCAAAAGGCCGCACCATGTACCTGTAACAAAATCATAGCCAAAAAGGCTGCACCAAATATCATAGCCCGAAGGCCGCATCGGAGACATAGCCCAAAGGCCGCACCGGAGTCATAGCCCGAAGGCCACATCGGAGACATAGCCCGAAGGCCGCACCGGAGTCATAGCCCGAAGGCCACATCGGAGACATAGCCCGAAGGCCACACCGGTTGGATATACAATCCAGAAATCATAGCCATATAGGCCGTACCCATTGGATATAAAAATCCAGAAATCATTGCCCGTAGGCCGCACCCATTGGATATAAAAATCCAGAAATCATTGCCCGTAGGCCGCACCCATTGGATATAAAAATCCAGAATTAGTTATGGCTCACGGGTTAGCCCGCTGTTGCCTAGACTCACGGTTCCGTTCTTGTCATCGCAATGACTCACGGCTTATCCGGTCTTGTCTCTTCAAACGTATCTTTGAACCATCAATTTCGTCCCACAATCAGTTTCAACCTGTAACAACTCAATCATCATATATCACATATGGTATCAGTGAGATTACTCACCTGGATGCTAACTGCGTTTCAATTTCGGTTGTTTCTTGCCTTTGCGTGCACCACAACCATTTTGTCCCATACCTATTTATCCATTTATATTTCAAATGATAATAGGTTAATAATCATTCCAACTGACTCTAATACACTAGAGTTCAATACAATATCATTACAAACAATGCCTAGTTAATAAACTTTCCGTTTACTAACTTTTTATGAATTATACTCATTCCCGAGGCATTCGTATAGATCTACAGTGCCCCCAAGGAGTCAAAAACTCAATTTAGTATTTTTCTAGGACTTTTCATACCATCATGGACTTATGGTTCAAGTTTGAGGTAAATCGGACAAGCGTAGCAAAATTTAGCGTTTTTGGACCCCCTGCCAGGAAGCACGACTCGTGCATAATTTTGCCTTGAGAAGCACGACTCGTGCAAGGCATAAAAGGCAACATACTTTGTTCTGCAGGGGGAGCACGACCCGTGCCAAAAGAGCACGACCCGTGCTCTTTCTGGGCAGTCCAGAATCAGTCGCGATTTTTCACTGTAGCACCCTGTTTTAGCCCATTAAGTCCTTAATCCAGTCCTTAATCGTTTGGGGTTTGTTTCTAGGCTAAAACCTTATACTTTAACAAGGTTTTCAACCATCCAAAACAACCAAATCAATCAAAATGAAGAATTAGGGTTCTTAGTTCTAACAACCCCAAACTTCAAATTCATCACTAATAACAACCTACTTCCATTTTCTTGAGTTAAGTCCTTTCTAGCATGACTCAATGGAAGTAATAAACCAATTTAACCACATAATCACAACTGAAATTCATAAATTTCAGTTTCTATAAAACCTTTATAGAACACCATCAAGAACTTGGTTAAAACTAACCTTAATTGATTGGAAATCACCCATTCCAACAATTGTTCCTAGTTCTTGCTTCAATTTCATGATCTCCTGCAGAAATCGCACCTTGAAACCTTCTCCCGTTGCTGCACAATGAGCTGGTCAAAGAGGAGAGTCAAACTCTCTATATTTATACTCCAAAAATTTACATTTTTGGTCCTAAAGTTCCATTTCTTGAACTTTGACCACAATAACCAAGTTTTATTACAATAAAACTTCCATTTCTTACATTGTGGCCACAACCAACAATATTTTTACATAATTGGTCGTTGACTTGGTCAAATGACCAAAATACCCTTTTTCGGTAAAACGACCAAAAATCAGTTTTTATAACATTTTAAGTCCAAAACTTAAAATATTATTTCAAACCAAATACTTTTCTGTCCAAAAGACCATTTTACCCTTCCAAGGTAAAATGACCAATTTACCCTTTTATAATAATTATAAAAAGAGTATCTTGGCGTTACATAGCATGTGTTGGATTTTTCTTAGAATTTATGTTGAACATCTCCTTGGTTTAATATTACAAATCTTGTCGTGGGACTAAAATTCAGCTTGGCTGTCAAGTCTTCTTTTGTGGTTTTTGGTTTTGGTTGTGGGTTTAGAGTTGGTAACGGATGTCGAGACCTTCACAAACTTATTAAAGGTAATTAATAACCTCAATGATGTATTTATAAGGTAAATGGAGGGTATAGTGAGACACGATACATGTCGGGTATCGGAATATATATATATATATATATATATATATATATATATATATATATATATATATATATATATATATATATATATATATATATATATATATATATATATATATAAGTAATAAATGTAAACGTCGATCCGTTTTAAGCAGTAGCGTGTGGAATGTAGGTCCGGAGAAGAAGGAGAGTTCTTGCGTATCACGTGCTTCTGTGTGCGACCTAGTTCTACCAATCAGGTGAGTAACTCCACTCAACGTGACTGGTGTTGTGTTGTGTGTTGTATCTGTGTGATTATAGATTTGTATACATATCATATGGTGGTACTAGAATGTATTTATCTAGATGATTAACATTATAATGACCTTATGTGCTAACATAGGTAAAACACTTTTGGTAGTCGTTGTAGATACTTACGGTGTTATTATATGTGAATATAAGTGTTGTTGTTTTATATGGTGTTCAAGTAGTTGTATAACGATGGTTTTCAACTATATAGTGTAATTAAATATTGGTGATAACTCGGTGTAACCGAGTGATGGTGGATCTTCGGGTTGGTGAAAAGCCCAAGATTCTTTGGTGATTATTTTTAACATTGGTGTCAATCATAAATACATTGTGTTTTTAATAATTGTGACTTAAGGTGTTATGATTAATCCAATTTGAATTGGATTTTCAGGTGATAAATTCTTTAGTGAAATTCTAACACCGTGTTTATTTTTATAAATTTTGTTGTAAAGTTTAGCTCGTTGCAGTATAGTTATTCACTAAGCAATCATGCTTATGTCGTTTGTTGTGGTGTTTTGACAGGTAATAGGTATAGTAACACCCGGCTGGATCTTGAAACGATCTGAAGATATCTGATTGTCGTTTCCAAGACATCGAGTATTTTATTTTGTACCAATAAATTGTATTGATTTGCTAAAATCTTGTATATACTCGATGTTGGTTTTTGGGGTGTTACAAGTTGGTATCAGAGCCGAGGTTTGAGTGAACTAGGTGTCTGTAGTGTAAATTCCTAGACTCAGACCATAGTGTGTAAAGGTGTATAGTGATTGTAGGAGTGTTTGGTGCTTTGACATCATTGTTTTGATGTTATAAAATGGTGAATAATCAGAACCCGAGAGTTTGGACGTTATATTTTGGGATAAATTCCCTGCAATATAGTGAGTTTTTAAGTACTTAATGTATTAAGATTAGACTGCAAGAAGAAAAAAAACCTACGAAAGACGATGTAAATTTTATATTTTTGGTGAAACACAAGAGTTTGAAGATTTTACCAATATAGATTTATTTAGCCAAAAAGTATTTAAAAAAATGTTGATATAGGATTATTCATTGATAATGTTGTTTGTGTGTCTGTTAATCATAACCCATTGGTGTATATATAATGTATATGGTGCTTTGTTTTTGCAGGATTTGCATGTGCGATATGCCATGATGACATTTGGTGAATCTCTATGTTATGAGATTGGTGTGAAGTCTCATAACTCACTCTTGGTGTTTATAAAGGACTAGTGTAAAGTCCTTTACTGATGTATGTTTTGTAGACATGGTGTCGATGTATGTATGTATATGTTGTTATGTTTATGCAGGATTGCAGGTGCGGTATGTCACGATGGCATCTGATGGAATGACACATTATGAGATTGGTGTAAAGTCTCATAATCCACATTTGGTGTTTGTAAATGATTGGTGTAAAGTCCTTTACTTATTAGGATATGGCTGGTGTAAAGCCTAAATCCTATGGGTGGTATACAACAGGACGGGTGTGAAATCCTGTTTGTATCTATTTATTGGTGTTCCTTTTATGAGACTGGTAAAAAGTCTCAAGGCTGGTGAAAAGCCTATACTTATATGAGACTAGTGTAAAGTCTCACATTTATATGGTGTATTCATAAGACTGGTGAAAAGTCTTTAAGCCGCTGAAAGGCCTTCGTCCTTATTAGTGTTATGATCTAAGCTTGGTGGGAATCCTAGTGTTCTAGGAATGTGTTGGCAGATGTCTGGTAGGGGCATATATGTTAGAATTCTCAACAAGAAGCGAGTTGGAGACTCCAGGACGAGTCTTGGAACGGACATGGATCGGTGTGGAAGGTAGTAGTAGAGCTCCTACTATCGAAAGCACAGGATCCACATTTGATTCGAAAATTGGTCAAGAGGAATCCAATGAGATGAGAGTGTAAACAATTAGCATATTAGATGTGAGTGTTAATGAAATGTGTTAATCTCTGACTGTTCTATTGTTAAATGATGATCTTTGGGTTAGTGGGAACAACTATGGTGCTGGTTTGGGTGCCCATATTTTCTAAAAAAAATCGAAGTAATGGACTTGGACTTTAGTTCAAGTGGGGGAGGAATACAAAATTTAGGGAACAATATGAATATTGTATAGAATCGATGAAATTATTAAAATTATAGTAACGTGTCAATACATTTAAATATAATGTTATATTCACAAAATCTTTCCCTACTAGAGTATGACATTGTGGGGGAATTGGATTAGATTCAAATCCTTCCATAGGGTAAGATTGGTATGAATTCAATCAGAAAGCTAAAGCCATGATAGATCACCTGCTAAGTCTTCAAAATTCTCTTCACTCATAAGCTCGAATAAATCAGGGTTAATACTACTCATATAGGATCAGATGGCAGAGGTTGCTGCTGTGTATGAGTTCCTGATGAAGCTTCCTCCATTTTTTGAATCCTTCTTTTCTTATATGTAGCTTTATGAGCAGCTTGTCTCAGCCTCTTTGTGGTGTCTGTTAAACCCGAGTGTGACCCTTCAATTATGGCTTCTTTCTCCCTTTCTAGATTGGGTATTACATCTCTTGACAATTTTGTTGCTTCATTGGAATTATTACCAAATTCATGTGGCACAAATAACTTCAGTAATTACAACCTTATGATATAACAGAATTAAAAACAAAAATGTAATTCTCTACCTGAGTACGATCAATAAGAGTATGTAGGCTCTTAATTTGTTATTGGGGCCAACATTTGATATCTAACTCCCTACAATGTTTCTTCAACCATGTTGTTCCAACGTTGAGTTCCTTTGCAGCTTCCTTGATTGGCTTGTCAAAATGCCTAGCTATTAAGTCCTTACTTAATGCACGTTTTGAACCTCTGCTACTGCCACTTCCGGTAGTGCTTAGAGTAGTAGTTGCGACATTTTTATTTTTGATCCTTTGTGTAGGACTCTGATTTTTGAAACTCTCATTAGTACCTGTTATGGGTAGTAGTACTTGATTTTCAAAATCAATTGTAAACCCAGAATTTTGATTCTTGAAATTCTCTAGGTTACTTTGGATCATTTGAAAATGATCCTGATATTGGAAACCACCCACAAACTCAGGATTCGCTGAAGCGAACCCGATAGTGTCATCATGGATCAACTGTATTTGATCCTGATTTTGAATGTCAGTTAGAGACCCCTGATTCGTTAGGTCTACTCCACTATGCAGTATGGGCACGTTCATGCTTAGATTATCATCAGTAATATCATCTACGAATGGATCTGTATATAATGTATGTTAGATAATTAAGCAAAACATACATAAAGCATAACAAAATGACTTAACCTGGAAGTAAGTATTGGGATTGCCCAACAGTGATGTCTTGATTTAAAGGCAGTAGGTCTTTAGGGAGAATACCCATCAGAGGGAAAGCTTCAAGGTCACTTTGAAGATGCTCCAGCGGTAATAGATCTGCAAAGTTTACATTTCACGTAAGCTAGAGTCAAGCAAAACACTAAATAATGAAATAAGAAGTAAAGGAGGTTTGAAATATTATAATTACCGAACTCCGGTGGAAATATTGGATTTGAAAAAAAAAGATATATCCTCTTCCCTTGGGAAATTCAGTTCAATGTCCGACACATTTCCCATAGATGATTTGTTTTCCATGTCTTGACTTGTATAATCAGAATTTGTATTCGAATAAGCTGGTGGTATGAAGAAGCAATTGAGACTGATAAGAGTTGCAATGTCCGTCTTACGTTTATATAGTATCTTGCAGCCGGAACAGAAAGGACAACTCATGTTTTTATTACAGAAATTCAAAACATCTACAGTAGGTGTGACTTTTCACTACCCTAAGTGCCATTTTTTTTCAAAATTCGCTGCTTGACTTCGGTAAGAATGGGATATTGAAAAGATTTTTTGAAATAAAAATGTATATAATGGTGTCGTTTATTGATTACTCTAATATACAGACTAATGTAGGCTGTTGATTATTGGTGATGTGATGTCATATAAAACAAAGTATAGAGTTGTATTGGTGACCCTATCTGTTAGCATGAGAAGAACCATATAGATTAAGAGTTGTATAATTAATGTAAAGTCGTTACATACTGTCTTGGTGTTGAATTTCAGGGACAAAATTCTAATAAGTGGGATAGAGTTGTAACGCCCCATTTTCGGCGTTAGAAATTATAATTAGCGTGAATTACTTAGTATGGTATTTTTTTAAAAAAAAAAAAGAAAGAGAAATAAAGTTTATTTAGAAAGTAATTTGACGAATAAAATCCCGATCGTTACGATGAATAATAATAATAATAATAATAATAATAATAATAATAATAATAATAATAATAATAATAATAATAATAATAATAATAATAATAATAATGGCATAATTGTGTTAGTTTGGGGGTTGGAATATGACATAGTCAAAACTTAACATGTGGAATTAATCAAAAAGGTGTCAAACAAAAATCATGTCTCAAACTACAAGGACCATTCTTGCTAGTATCTCAAACTTGCTAATCAATTTGGTGTTTCCTTTTTGTTGTGCGGATGAGAAGGGAGGGGCCCAATAGGGGTGAGCGTGGTACGGTGTGGTGCGGTTTTAGCATAAAACTGCAACTCGTACCGCTAGGTGCGGTTTTTATTTGTGTAAAACCATATGTTGCGGTTTTTTGCGGTACGGTTTTTTGTCTTATTTTGCGGTTGCGGTTTGTAGCGGTGCGGTTTCGGTTTTAAACCGCAAATACTAAAAGCATCCAAACTACAAACTAGTAATATGAAAAACTTGAAGATTCAAATACATAAAAGTCATTTAGAAGAAGTCAACAATAGCAAAGCTCAAATACATAAAAGTCATTTAGAAAAACTTTGAAAAACCTATCCAATTATAGGAAAACATTGTTGCATTTTTGCATAAATAAGTTCTATTGTGTTGCAGGTATCATTGAAAACGGAAATAGAGTAGAAGAAAGACAACTATTTCCCATTGAGGAAATATGCTATAAAGGCTTCGAGGGGGAAAAACATTATAATAGTTGTCATCTATTTTCTTGATTATTGCAGTTGATAAATTACGTGGGATTTTGTAGGCCAGTTTCATTGTTTTTTTATTTAATGATAATTGAAAGATGCTTAAGTTTTTTCCTTCAATAATTTCCCTTAATTTGACGCTAAGCTTAAGAAGCTGAGGAATGTTTCATAGATACATGATAAGCTTCGGTTTTTAGTTTGCTTTTTGCCTAATATATATTTTAATCAATGCATGTCAAATTTTTGTAATTATGTTAAACGGACCATTTGTCTAACTTTCTCTTATCATAATTAGTGTTATTATTAAACATAACTTTATATTATCAAAATTATATATAAAAATTTTAAATATATAATAAATTTTGCGGTGCGGTTTCGGTAAATTTGCGTGGTTTTTCAAGCTAAAACCGCACCGCACCATGCTTTGCGGTTGCGGTTTTTGTGGTTTCAGTTTTTTGCGGTTTTGCGGTAGCGGTAAATGCGGTTTTTGGCGCGGTTTCGGTTTTTGCTCAGCCCTAGGGCCCAATGCCTTGTGACCAATGTTTCCAGCTCATGATGCCCCATGTCTCCATGGTTTTAGTCACATTTTTTTTATCCCAAGCTCTAGTAGTCTTCTTTTTCCCTCTCGTTTTCTTCTTTCTTTTTCTGCCAAGGACTTGCTGCTGCCGTTTCTTTCTCGTTCCTGTTGTTGCTGTTGTCATATAGGTTTATGAGGGAAGTAAGAAGCGTTGGTGTGTGTGGATTTGAGATCGTGAGCCAGTGAGCAAGCAGCTCCAATCGTGGTCTTCATTGTAGGTAATATATTTTCTTTTCTCCTTCTATTCTAACCCTGGCTATCACCACCATCACAACCCTACAGTGGGTGTGGGTGTGTGTGCAGGTGGGTGTTTGTGTTGAAAATGGCAAACTAGTGAACTCCATCCTACTAATCTGATTTTTACTGATGTAATTGAAATTATTCCAGATCCAAGGGTCTCAATCATTGTCTTAATGAGTTTAGGAGTTGAAACACTAGGCCTAATGTCATTTTTGGGATTTCCGTATTATTCATTGTTTTGGACCTGTTCTAAGAACATTTGTGTAAAATCGTGTATTTGACCATTTGGGGCGAGCCATACATTTCTTGAAAGGTATATGTGTGTAGTTTGTTGGTTCAGAAGGCCATGGGATAATTCGAGCCCTAGCTTATGTAGAAGTTGCAATCTTTACTGACTGGTCCAGGACTGTGACGAACAGTGAATTCTGCATTGATAAATTCATAAATAAATGTAGAAAAATTGTTTGGAGCCAAGGCCAGTTGCTTTAGTTCTCTGTTGAAGTCTAGTTTAACCTTACCAAATTGTAGAGTTTAGTTCTTAACCCATTTTGAACGACTAATAGTTCTTTAAGGTGTGGTTTAGTGGGTGGACTGATTGTATCAGTCAACTTTGGGTCTAGCATGTGCAGGATTTTTCTTAGAATTTATGTTGAACATCTCCTTGGTTTAATATTACAAATCTTGTCGTGGGTCCAAAATTCAGCTTGGCTATCAAGTCTTCTTTTGTGGTTTTTGGTTTTGGTTGTGGGTTTAGAGTTGGTAACGGATGTCGGGACCTTCACAAACTTATTAAAGGTAATTAATAACCTCAATGATGTATTTATAAGGTAAAGGGAGGGTATAGTGGGACACGGTACATGTCGGGTATCGGAATATATATATATATATATATATATAAATATATATATATATATATATATATATATATATATATATATATATATATATATATATATATATATATATATATATATATATATATATATATATCCTATCCTAATAAATAAGTAACTCAAAGCCACATGTCATCACCACATTCATTTTGACACATGTCATTTTCTCATAATTTTAAATTTCTTAAAAAAACTAATTACTTTGAAACGTTTCTAACTCATTAATGATCGGTTTAATTATCATTCAATTTCAAAATTAATTGTTATCATTCAATTTCAAAATTAACTGTTTTTTAATATCATATTATTTTTTAATGTGTAGAATGATTTGGAAGACAATTGACGTCATAATATTTTGAAGAACGATTCCAATCATAATAGTGGATTTGATTTTAGTACCGGTGACATTCTCATAATCAATTATATTTCTCAAAATACAAAGTCGTAATAGTAAAAATCAAAAGAAAGATGTCACGACACACAAACAAAATTTTATGTAAAATTATTGATGTTTAAATATTCTTAATTAATAATTTTTTGTATCATCCCGTGTAATACACGGGTTTTACAACTAGTATATATATATATATATATATATATATATATATATATATATATATATATATATATATATATATATATATATATATATATATATATATATATATATATATATATATATATATATATAAGTAATAAATGTAAACGTCGATCCGTTTTAAGCAGTAGCGTGTGGAATGTAGGTCCGGAGAAGAAGGAGAGTTCTTGCGTATCACGTGCTTCTGTGTGCGACCTAGTTCTACCAATCAGGTGAGTAACTCCACTCAACGTGACTGGTGTTGTGTTGTGTGTTGTGTTGTGTGTTGTATCTGTGTGATTATAGATTTGTATATATATCATATGGTGGTACTAGAATGTATTTATCTAGATGATTAACAGTATAATGACCTTATGTGCTAACATAGGTAAAACACTTTTGGTAGTCGTTGTAGATACTTACGGTGTTATTATATGTGAATATATGTGTTGTTGTTTTATATGGTGTTCAGGTAGTTGTATAACGATGGTTTACAACTATATGGTGTAATTAAATATTGGTGATAACTCGGTGTAACCGAGTGATGGTGGATCTTTCGGTTGGTGAAAAGCCCAAGATTCTTTGGTGATTATTTTTAACATTGGTGTCAATCATAAATACATTGTGTTTTTAATATTTGTGACTTAAGGTGTTATGATTAATCCAATTTGAATTGGATTTTCAAGTGATAAATTCTTTAGTGAAATTCTAACACGGGGTTTATTTTTATAAATTTAGCTGTAAAGTTTAGCTCTTGCAGTATAGTTATTCACTAAGAAATCATGCTTACGTCGTTTGTTGTGGTGTTTTGACAGGTAATAGGTATAGTAACACCCAGCTGGATTTTGAAACGATCTGAAGATATCTGCTTGTCGCTTCCAAGACATCGAGTATTTTATTTTGTACCAATAAATTGTATTCATTTGCTAAAATATTGTATATACTCGATGTTTGTTTTTGGGGTGTTATATAAAGAACTATAATTCCCTTAGAGTACACATTTTCTTTGACCTTCCTTTCATCCAATGATTTAACAGGTTTAGACCAGGTTCTATTGTTCCCAATGAATATCTGCTTCACTTGTTGAAACATCTGATATGCTTCATAATTCTTCAATACCTTCCAAAGGTCATTGGTCATTATTCCCAGTATGATGTGAGACACATGAATAGCATCACAATAATGCTTCCACCAAGCATCATGATAAGACGGACTGGTTAGCATAATTGTTTAGGAATGGGACATTTCAATATATATGATTTATGTTTATACTTGAGGAAAAATCTCAAGGCAACATACCAGTTGTAGAAATTATAACTATCAAATGTTGTTATCTCTTGAGACTTATCAAGAGAGAGGTTGTACAGGGTGTAAGAATATTAGCAGTCATTTACAGAATTTAACAAATTTCATTTAGTATTTTTCAATGTTAAGTCTTTAAAAATTAATACCTTTTCTTTTTTCTAAAACATTTATTTATTAAAGTCTAGTATCCAAGTTACGCAATAAGTAAATGGTAAGGTGACCTTTATCCCATCCACTTAATCCAACTCGGTAGGTAGCGATTACCAATTTCATCAAATGTAATTCCTAGATTATGAGATCCTAAACAACTATTGCTTAACTTGGCATGTTTGATCCCATATATGCCTCGGGCCTCTCATGCTTAGGTGACCTTTATCACACAAGATTCCCGATCAAGTCTTCCTACCTGAAAAACTTGTAGCATTATAACTAACTAGTTACTAGGTGACCCATCTGGAACTAAAAGATACAAAACCACCTCGTACATCATAAGATTCTTTAGGTTCCAATTAAAACTCATTTTATTAACCATTAAGCCACAATTAAATATAAACTCATATCTTATATTAAGGTTTAGCGATGTAGCACTTTAAGAACATATTATAGTGTTTTAATAAAACTTTATTTTATAGATAGGACTTGGAGTTTGGATGTGTTCTAAAATTATTATTTAAATCTCATTTTAATAATCAAAATCTTCAGACCTTATGAATTTGTAGAATAAAAATCATTTTTATTTATAAACTCATTTTATACATCTTATGCTAGAAAGATCATATTTCTATAAACCAAAACCAAATGATGATAATTATGTACTAAATCATATTTAGCATGCATAAAACATAGGCAAAATTACACTATAACCCATTGACATTTTGCATTCTGTTTTAAAAGGTCCCTAACGTTTTTTTTTTGTGCTTTGCAAGGGAATGAACTTGTTAAAATAGAGTTTAAAACACCATTGACCTCCAAATGAAGGGGGCATCCGGCTAAACTTGTTAGTAAGTTTCCACGTCAGCTTCATCTTGTTAATATAAAAACGTTAACACCCATTATCCACCAGCACGCCTTCATCTTGCTCGCATACACCTGTAACCAAAATACATATAATATCCAAGAAATTTTCCCGAATAACACCTGTAACCAAAAAACAGACAATCGAATACATCTAAAGAGAAAATAACGTGAAAACATGTTGCCAAATTCCAAGAACAAAATACTTATAAAGGCTCCTGATCTTATTCATAATTCAAATGAAATGGATATCGATGAAAGAATGGGATGATTTTGACAAGAAATATATAAAAATCGCCGTGGATGAGTTTCTTAAATACAAACAGGTTTCCAAATTTGCAGCTACTAAAGGCGCCCAATTCATATCCGCGCGTCCTCGATCCGATGTAAGAATTTGATAAATCATTACTTTACACAATATATCATATTATTAGTTTTGTATCGGTTTGTAGGAATTTGATGAAACCACCGTGAACCCTCGCTATAAATTTAAGGAAGCTTCCGGAAGAAGATCAAGAAGATGTTTTCTGCCTAAACGCTATGACGAGCTTATGAATAAAGGAAAAAGTATCGGTACACAAATGTACAAATAGTTAGCGGTTTCAAATGCAATCGGCAAATTCAATTGATCAGCCAAGAACACGACGCAGAAGTGGCCGACTGAGATCGTTCTTATCTTTCTAACCATCCGTGGCTCGACTAAACACCTAATCGACAGGCTTCGTGGCTGTTTGGAATGTTCAGTTTCTTTATCGTCCATCCCCGGCCACTCTGCTTCGTGCAGACGTGACCGACTGAGCTCGTTCGCTCGTAAATTTTATGAAAGTTTGGATTTGTGTTTTCTACATGTAGGAATTGTGGATTTTAGTAGGAGAATTTGGGTTTTTGGAAAGACACAAATGGGTGAAAGGCAGGGCCGGTCCAAATTTTTTTGGGGCCCGGGGCGGGAGGAGAAACAAAGGCCCCTAAAAAAGTTTAGCAAAATCATTTATAAAAAATATTTTCTATCGTTTTCCATAATGATAGTTTTAAAGATATATATAGCTATAACAATTACAAGTAGTCGTTTTTGAATACCTTTGTGTTTTTTCCCTCAATATTTGGAACTATTATCATAACTTTGATCTCTTATATAATTCATATTAAGATGTAACAATTTCAGTGCATCTAATAATTTATTTAAAAAAGTTTATCCCCGAAGTACCATTTGCTTTAAAAATTATATAAATATTCAACAACTTGTATTTGTTAGAAGAAAAATATATTCATATATATTATATAAGACATACATTTTTTGGGCCCCCTAAGACGATGGGCCCTAGGCGGTCGCCCGTGTTGACCACCCTCAGGAACGGGCCTGGTGAAAGGGGCAGAAGATGGAGATGAAAGTCGTCGACACATAAGCAAACATTCAATGTCCTAAGAATATAAAAATAGGATTATAATGACACGTAATCAAGGAACCGGTTTTAATAGGTCTATTCCTTTTTAGACAGGTTAAACATAAATTTAATCCCTTATAAAACCAGAAAAAATACTTTAAGGACCTTTTAGACCATATACGAAAACATCAATGGGCTACAATGTAATTTTGCCTAAAACATAATATAAACACAATGTGTTAAATAAAAAAAACCAATATCATATATAAAGTTTGGACGTAAAAAATCATATCTAGTATTAAAGTTTGACGTTATAACCATGTAAATCGAATTTGAGTCTTTTTAATAAATCTTTTATTTATTACAAAAGACATAGAGTTTAGATTCAGTTTAAACATATTTTAAACTATTTTAAATATTTTAGACTTGACTATTAAAAGTTTTACAAGGGACCATATCTCTTCAATGTTGATGTTGTTGATGTTCCTACTTGCCAAAACATTCAATGCATGCAAGAGGATCAAGACACCATGAACTATTTGCCTCAAATATCAAAAACCAAGTTTTTGGTTTTTGACCCTCAAGGCCGAGAGCTCCAACAGCCCGATCAAACCTTCGATTTGGTGTTGTGATCCTCTAAATGGTATACATCTTAATTTTCTGGATACATTTTAAGTAATACAAACTAGTCTAACACTAGTCTAATTTTTACAAATGAACACAATGAATAAAGGACCTTCCTACTATTACAAACCATCTAAAATAATAAACATTTTACAACCATATCGAAAAAGAGTCCAACAAATTCATCGCAACACATCAAATGGTCCATGGCTTGTTTATACACGTATTCATCATATGAAATTATAGAAAAAACAATACATTATTTTTCTAAGGCAACATTTATGTAACCAATATGCATACATGAAAATTGATCACATAATATCATAGGACTAGCATGCATGTTTCCAAAGAAGCCATGCATGAATCTTTCCATACAAAATGGAAAACATTCATGGCTTCCAAAAACTAAGTTTATCCAAATAAACTTATTATTTTAACATGCAACATAATCTAGGCTCTGATACCAATTGTTGGGTTTTTGGTGTTCAAAGTAGGGGTGAGCGTGGTGCGGTGTGGTGCGGTTTTAGCATACAACCGCAACTCGTACCGCTAGGTGCGGTTTTTATTTGTGTAAAACCATATGTTGCGGTTTTTTGCGGTACGGTTTTTGCGGTTTATTTTGCGGTTGCGGTTTGTAGCGGTGCGGTTTTGGTTTTAAACCGCAAATAATAAAAGCATCCAAACTACAAACCAATGTTATAAAACTCGGCCAACTCGGCCGAGTACTCGACTGAGTACTCCAAGTCGGCCCCTTACCGAGGCGAGTCAAGCCAATTCGGCTATAAAACTAGAAAATCGGTCAACCCATATAAAAATCGGTCAACCAATGAAAAACTCGGCCTAACTCGGTCCAACTCGGACCAGGTCAGACCTAAAAAATCGGCTTAAAAAAGAAGCAACTCAACCCGGGTGTAAGCCGGACCAACTCGGAACCAGCCTTGTTATCCGGGTCTGTGAAATGGTTTTCTCTTAAGGGGAGGCGTGTATTTATAGCGGAAGTAATGTTCCTCACTTCTTTGCAAGCGTCGATGTGTGACAACTTTCTTCTAAGCATTTGAGTTTTTTATACATGGCTTTTTTTTGTAAAGGGTTTTAGCCTTTAATATTGTTTAGATAATATATTTTCACAACCTCACTATATTATATTATTACTAATAAATATTTCTTGAAAAACTAGACAACTTACAAATGAGAATATCCATATTGTAAACCAATATTTTGATTAGTTCACTACAATGGCCGAAGGGCTTAGTTCAACAAAAATATAAAAAAATCATGTAGTTTATTTGTAGGTCTATAAAACATAGACAACTTCCAAATGAGACATATACATTAATTGAAAACACGATATATAAATTATATAATATTTAAATATATAATAAATTTTGCGGTGCGGTTTCGGTAAATTTGCACGGTTTTTCAAGCTAAAACCGCACCGCACCATGCTTTGCGGTTGCGGTTTTTGAAGTTTCGGTTTTTTGCGGTTTTTTGCGGTTTGCAGTAGCGGTAAATGCGGTTTTTGGCGCGGTTTTGGTTTTCGGTTCGGTTTTTGCTCAGCCCTAGTTCAAAGTATGATTTTTTAAACACATGTTTAGAAAACGGCAATGGATGTCCTATTTAAAATTGAACACAAACATAAAACCTAGTTTTATTCCAAAAGGATCTTTGATTATATGCATGTTAAAAATAGTATAACACACATAAGGGTAAAAGATAACACAACCTTTTAAGTCCTTTGGTTCAATCTCAAAGATTGAATGTTTTTGTTGTGGCAACAAGAACAAAATTACGTTCTTCTCCAATGGTATCCACCACAAGTTGTTACACCTTTGGAATGGTAGTTACTTATTTCCTTCTCCTTCTTTCTTTTCTTAAGAATTAAAAATTATGGATTTAAGAGAGACAAGTGCTAGAACCAATCTTCACTTGAACTTGGAAGAAGAAAATCTAAAGAGAGTGTGTGAGACTTTCGACCAAGGAGTATGAGAAAGAAAAGAGCACTAGTCTCACATGTTGACATGTTATCCTTTTAAAAGCCATGCAACACAATTCTCCAAGATGAAAAAGTCAATGACCTTCATGCAATAGACAAAGGAGGAGGCCAAGACACATGCATTGGATCTTCCTTTTGTCCTCTTCTTGGCTGAGGTTGAAGAGAGAAAGAGAGAGAGAGAGAAAAAAAAAAAAGAGGGACAAATATCTCTCTTGATTTTATACTTTATAAACTTATACCTTTATAAAAATAAAGTATATAAATCATTTATTTTCAAAATATAAGTTTTATAACATATTTCAACTCTTTGAAATATTTCATTTAAGCACAAATACATACATATATGTATTTTTTTACTTATGTATATTCCATATACATGAATCTTATTTATTTTAGTCACTTAAAATAAATATATGCTTAATAAAACTTTTATTTAAACCCTTTTAAATGATATAGATAACCTCGTTACCGATTGAACTCTCTTAAACCAGTTCATATCATATGAATCAATTCTAGATTTCATGTCATTTTTTCATATAAAATGATAAACTCAAGCAATGGATCATCTGATCATGAATCCAATTCATTATGGTGAATGATTAATTAGGTGTTTAACTTGGTGTTGGTGTGACCCTTTAGGATCATATGTTAACAGTAACATCATTCATTAGATCATGCTTGAGCATATGGTTCTAACATCGACTTCCTGAAAAGATTGTCACAACGAAAGTGTAAGAACTTGTATTACTGTTTGCTGGAGTCCTAGCTACGTGAAGGTTTGCGGTTGATTTTAGACACAACGAAATATGCTGAATTCATCGACATTTTGATTATGTATGGTGTCTCTACTATGTATAGAACCTCCTAAACGGATGTCTTTGAGATTTACTTTTACAATTCCATTCAGGAGGACGAATCCTCATATTGGAATTTCATCATTTCTAATATGAATATAATCGCTCTAATATAGGGTTTGAGTAAATTCTCACAACCATAAGCAAGCAACACAAGAAAATTTTAGTCCAACTAAATTTAAAATATTGTTTATAACAATAATTCAAATACAAATCTTTGAAAAATTTCAAGTCTTGTTTTCCAACCTTATATTCAAGGCCTTTTTTCTTGCTCTCCTTCCTTCTTAACAACTTACAAATGTTAGACTCATACATAGTATTAAATACGTTAGTGTCGTATGAAGGAAGTGGTTCCATCACATAGATACCTAAAGTGCTTCTCATAAGCATCTTCAAATCCATCGCCTCTTGAAGGGTTGGACATTTAATGTTCCAGTGACTAATAGTCCCACATGTAGTATTTTTTACATAAATATCTCTTTCAATGGTTAGCAGCATTTCATGCAACTCCGAGACCGTTGTCTACCATGAGACAATCCTCATCCCCATTGCATAACCAACAAATGGTTCTGATAAGGAATTAAGGATTATCATTATGGTATCTTGATTAGTCATGAGACAACCAATACTATCTAGATACGCAAGGTGATCCCTCATCTCAAGCATGTAGGAGTTTATGTCTCGTCCTTCTTCTAATTTAGTTTCATGTAGTGCCCGAATGGTTTCATCTCTTCTATACCAATAGTATAAATTATGCAACAGATTTATCATGTGATATGTTGAGGCTTGGTATTCTTCCACAAAAATCGAAAGTATGAAGCCATGTTACCCAGCATGTAACTTGATATTTGGTTCAATCATCGACATTTTCAACCACACATGATAGGTATTTATTTAGAAGAAAGGAGATTCCTTGGGAATCCATTCAAAAAGTAAATATTTCAACCTTTATGATCGAGTACATTTCTTAAAACCAAGACCAAGTAGGGAAGTCATCTAGTTTAATTTCTATCCCCAAAGGATAAGTGAGTAATAATGGGCGATTATTATTTTGGGCCATCTACAAAATTTCACACAATTCTTTTAGCAATTTTTATATTAAATCTTTAATAACCAATACCATTTTATCTTTCTAAAACATCGACTATTAAAGTCTAGAACCCAACTTAATTGCAATCAATATAATCATTAAGAAGCCTTTTTTCCTATTACTTTATTCAACTTGGCGGATAATCTTTATCGGTTACAACCAATGTAACTTCTAGAAATATGGGATCCTTTTAAAACAACATTTTGTTTACTTTGGCATATTTGATCCCACTATGTCTTGATTTTCTCTTGCTTATGTATCCTTCATCACAAGAGATTCCCAATCAAATCCTCCTACTTGACAAACATGTGATGTTGACAAAACCAATGGTAAAGTATCCCTTAAAATGGTATTAAGGCAAAAAAACCTAATTTATCATAAGTTCAATCCAAAAGGAAAGGTATCCCTTATCAAAAAAGAATCAACCAAGTGATTCATGAGTGATTATCAAAAGGATGGTGTAGATTTGAATTTTCAAAAGGGATTTGTACGTTGTTCCGATTCTAGTTTTGAAAAACATTAAGGTATCATGTAGATTCCATGCAATCCCTATTTTATTAACTATCACATTAAGGGATTTGTAGATTTCAAAAGGGATTTGCATGCCTAATTTGAAAAACATTAAGGGATTTGTATGTTTTTCCAATTCTAGTTTTCAAATTATGTGGGTCTTTGGTTACATAAAATCCCTATTTTATTGACTATCACTTTGTGTTCATTTAACATATCAAATTGTGGTTTGAGTTTGAACACAACAAGAACCATCATTATAGTCTTACTAATAAAAAGCTTTATTAAATTCCCTTTCTTATCCCTTCTAGTTTAGGTTGCTTGTAGCGATTTCGATTGCTTATTTTAAGACTTGGAGTTTACATGAATCTTTAAATTCTTCATTTTAACTCATTTTATAATACAAAATTAACATTTTTATTTTTACTAATAAAACCATTTTTATTATAAAACCCATTTTGGTATCTTTTGTCAAAAGTGTCATTTAAAAGGAAAAGTCCTTGATAATTTATGTTTTGCTATTTTGGTTTGCTCTAGCATGCAAAATTTTATTTTCATCCGTACAAACAACAACAACATACAATCATTACATAAACATTTATTGCATAAATCAAGTCATAACTAGTTGTTATTTCATGTGAGCCAACATGTGAAATAATAAGTCCATTCCTAAGATCCTTAAGGACCATATCTCTTCAATGTTGATGTTGTTGATGCTCCCACTTGCCAAAACATTCAATGCATGCAAAAGGATCAAAACACCATGAAGCATTTTCCTCAAAGGTCAATAACCAAAATTTTCATTTTTGACCCTGAAGGTCGAGAGCTCCAACAGCCCCATCAAACCTTCGGTTTGATGTTGTGATCCTCCTAATAGTCTCCATCTTAATTTTATGGTTACATTTTAAGTAATACAAACTAGTCTAACACTAATCTAATTTTTACAAATGAACACAATGAAGAAAGGACCTTTTTCCAATTACAAACCATTTGAAGTAATAAACATTTTACAACCATATCAAAAAAGAGTCACACAAAGTCATCGCAACACGTCAAATGGTCCATGGCTTGTTTATGCACATATTCATTACATGAAATTATAGAGGAAACAATACAATGTTTTTCTAAGGCAAAATTTATGTAACCAATATGTATGCATGAAATTTGATAACATCTACATCTTTATATCTTTATAATCTTTATCTTTATAAATCTTATAATAGAGGTCATCCAATTGAATGTGGTTCAAGATAAATGATTTATCTTTTACTACATTAATTGGAATTTTTTTCTTTTTCCCACATTGCTTCACACTCATAGATATCCTTTCATCTTTTGCCTATATAATACCATTCATTTGCATCCATTATCAATCAATCTTAATCATAATATGACTTTCAACTATTATTAATAAGTGGTCATTTGATCATAAAAACATGTTTCTATCACAAAATTTTAAATGATATACTATTTATTTCAACATCCAAAAGTATTGAAACTCAAAAATTAAAATTAAAATAACTTAAAACTTTTAAAAACCCGAGTAGGTTGCATGTTTGTAGTAAGTTGTTTGTAAAAAGTTACACCAGCATAAATATTTTTCAATACACCACTATGCATATACATATACATTTTCAATTGTGAACGTGTTGACTATCTTTTATAAACGAGATCATTCAAAACAATGTAGTTCAACATTAACAATTTATGGTCTACCATATTAGTTTGATTTCTTTTTTTGTCCCACATTGATTCACACATCTATCTAACCTTTCATCTTTTCCTTATATAATACCACTTATTAGATTCTATTATGCATCAATCTTGATCATAATATGACTTGCAAAGTCGATTATTAATTGGTTGTCACTTTATCGTAGAAACATATTTTCTCAAAGTGTTAAATGATTCTAATATTTTGTTTTGGATTCCAAAAGTATTAAAACTCAAGAATGATGATGAATATTACTAAAAACCTATAAAAATTATTACATTAAAATTTTAAAGCATGTCATAGAAAAAACGTGACAAATGTGTTTACATTTTTTTGATTCACCACGACATACGTACATAAAAAATATCAGTAGAGAACGTTTGAGCGTGGTTCGACATTAATAATTTATAATTTACCATATTATTTTGATTTTTTTCTTTGTCCCACATTGTTTCACACGTCTATCTAACCTTTCATATTTCCCTTATATAATATCACTCATTTGATTCCACTATACATCAATCTTGATCATAATATTTTTTTAAAGTCTATTATTAATTGGTTGTCACTTTATTGTAGAAACATGTTCTATTAAAGTGTTAAATAATTCTATTATTTAGTTTTGAATTCCAAAAGTATTAAAACTCAAAAGTGAAGATGAATATTACGAAAAACTTTTAAAAACTTATTACATTACAAGTTTAAAGTATGTCGTAGTAAAAACATGAAAAATATGTTTATTTTTTCGCTTCATCGTGATATATATACATAAAACAATTTCAGTGGTAAAAGTTTAAGCATTGTTCAAACAACTTAAAGTGAACCATTATATATATATATATATATATATATATATATATATATATATATATATATATATATATATATATATATATATATATATATATATATATATATATATATATATATATTGTAAGACCATAATTCCGAAAAATCAAGTTCCGAGTTTTATAGAGTCAAAGTGTAAAGCCCGGAACCAGGTATCGAGAGGATGGCATGTAATAAGAAATCAAAAATGAGAAAACGGGAAAAAAAAAGATATTAGCACTGCTAACCCTATGGTTAGCGACGCTAATGTGATAAAATCAAGAATCAGTCGCGAGCCAGTCTGGGAAAGCTGCATGTTTTGGATATACTTGAATATTAGCGACGCTAACATTCAGGTTATCAACGCTAATGTCATCTGAGCAGGATAAATTCACGTTTCCATGATTTTGAGTCATTTTGAATGCTATAACTCATTTGGGGTCCGTTTTATTGAGTTCTAATCCAAAGAAAAACCCTTAGAAACTCTCTCTAGCCTTCATGGATGTTCTTGCATCATTTCCTTGAAGCTTTGAAGGTTTTTGGAAGACAAGAAGGAATCAAAGGTGCTAAGGAAGCTTGTGTGAACATGGAGATCTGATTGCTTAGTGCTCTAGACCATTGTAAGTGTTCAATCTCTGTTTCTTTGCGTATTTTGGGTGAAATTGGAGTTATGATGCTTCTAAGAGCTTTTGGAGACGATGATGGCTCCATTTCTTGGAATGATGTGAGATTTAGGAATTAAGGGATGAGTTCTTCTTCCTTTAGCTTCTGAATCCTTAAGAAAAACCTTAGCCTAGTCTCATTGTGGTTTTGGATGAAGTTCAAGTTTGTTAATCTTCATTTTGGAACTAGATTTGTTACCATGAGCTTGTTTGGCAAGGATTGGTTGGTAGAAGTCACGTTTTTGTAAGTTAAGGGACTGTTTTGACAACCCCTAGAAGTTGTGGCTTATGTCTTAATGGATTAAGCACTTAATGGAGATTTGGGCTGAACAGGGGTGTTAGGGGCGCTAACTCTAAGAGTTAGCAGCGCTAACTTCGATTGTTGAATTTGTTGTCTTTGACCGTTGACTTTTTGACCAGTTTGACTTTTGGTCAAACTTGAGGGTTTTGGATGTCAGTCATATAGTTTTATCCTGTTCGGGATTTAGGGAGTTCTAGGTGGGTTTTATCCTTGTTACGAAGTGCTTATTTTCGGGATCTGATGACACTTGCGTGGAGTGCTGTCTAGCTTAAGGTCGCAAATCAAGTGAGTCTTCTCACCATACTATGGGTGATGTTATATGCATATATAGTCTTTATTACTTTGTGTAATAATATGAATATTTGTTCTTTACGATGTTTGCCGGCGAAAGCCGACGACGATATTTGTCGGCGAAAGCCGATGACGATGATTTCCGACGGATCGGGGCAAGCCCGAGAGTCGAGGATGGATCAAGGCTAGCCCGAGAGTCACACGATGATTTGCGATGAATCAGGGCAAGCCTGAGAGTCGAGGACAGATCGGGGCAAGCCCGAGAGTGATACAATGATTTGTTAAACAATGATTTTATGTGATGGATCGTGTGGTATTTGTGGGGAACTCACTAAGCTTTGTGCTTCCCTTTTACCCTAACTGTTTTTCAGGTAATTGCTGGCTTGAGCTTTGAGCACGGCGCGACTGTACCGCATCTGAGGATTTCAATGAATAAGTCTTCCGCTGGATAATATTTGTAAACGTTTTCGGATAAATACGTTTTTTTGTGTTTAAATACCAAGTTTTAATTTGAAGGGTTTTATGTGGTAACTATTTTATTGAATTTAAGTCGTTTTTAAAATGCAAAATTTATTACGAAATTTGGGACGTTACAAGTTGGTATCAGAGTCTTAGTTTGAGGGATTTGGATTAACAGGAATGTGATCCCAAGGAATCGGATGAACATGACTGGAATTCCAAACTCAAACTTGGGATTTGAGGATTTTCTAAAACGATTTTCGAAGGAAAAATTGTTTTTAAATAAATTTTCTAAGTAGTTGGGTCGTGTAACATGTTGAAGATTTCCTTGCATGTTCTTGTTTGATTGTTGCTTGGGAGTTTGAAACATGGTATGCATGCCTGACTTGTGATTTTAACGGATAAATGGGTTTTGAGAAGAATGAGATGCGATGCGTACAGTCGGTCAGAGCTCAAGTAAGTGTTACTTCCCAAAATACCCACGATATTATGTGCTGATGTGATGATATTTGCAGAAATAGGCTAAGGATCCGCTCATGAAATTGCATGATAGAATTGACCTGTATCATAGGGATGCCTTTTTGCCTAGTTGTTGCATACTGTGTGTTACTTGCTATGTGCTGCTTATGTGTGCCTTCTTGGACCTATTCTTGTACTGATAGGGAGATAATGAATGCTTTAGGATTGTATGTAATAGGATCGGATAGCCTTAGAATTCTTTAACCAGCCTTACTGGTTGTTCCGTGTTTGGTTGTGACTTTGAGGTAGGGACATCTATTCGACCGTCTATGTGTTCTTATTGCATTCAATTACGCATTCACAAAACGACCTGACGTATGAGCGGAAGTGCTCGCGGTGCTGGTGAGATGTGGAATTCCTAGGTAGACTAGGAAGAGTGTTAGACACTTCGGTGCAGGGTGGTTGGATGATGTCTGAATGCCCTTTAGAAGGGAGTGAGGTAACTTAATATATAATACTTGAAAATCTCATTCAGATGAGTTTTCAACTCGTTGGAATTCTTCATTTCTCACAAGCAAGCCATATTTCTAAAGATTGTTCATTTCTTATGGGTTATTATATATAACCAACTAAATAATGACCTTACTTGTTTTATACTTGTAAAAGTACCTTTTGGGTGGAGTGTTTGTATGAATTTTCTTTTTCAAGAGTCTCCTTTTCTAAGGAAAAATTTCCAACATTATTAAAATATAAAAGCTTTGTTTATATCTTTGTTTCTCAATGGAAGACACAAAGGAAATCATGAAATTGACCAGATTAGTGCCTTGACTTACACATTGCTGAGTGGGATGTGGTCATCGTAAGAACATGTATTAGAAAATATTTAATGTAAGTTGGAATACAAATTCGCATCAAACAGGATTACGGGAACATAACCTTAAACCATTGGTTTTTCGTTAGTTGGAAATCAACTATTAATGAAGTAACCTAATTCAAAATCCTTTTCCTAAATTTTGGAATTCCAAACAAGGGAATTGAATCTCTTTTTAAAATCGGGATGATGTAGATAGTTGAAGATACCTAGTGATTTTATAATTTATGGTCAACTTAATTTAAAACATTTAATAAATCATGACGCGATAAAATAATAAATAAAATACTAACCTTATTAGATAGCTTTGAAGTAATATGTCACATGGATAATCTATGTTTATACTCTAGAAAATCATGTGCAATGGCTTCTTTTATCGTGGGATCTTGATAAAACGATGCTAGCATTGGTTCTTTACCAAATGCATTTAGAAAGGCTTGTAACAACCATATATGTGATTCTAAATTTTTGCAACAGCAAACCACCCTGTTCTTGCATGCTATTTTGTGAAAAATTGAAGTTGAGTTAGAAACATTAATGTAGATAGAAGTCATGGGAGAATACTTGGCGTATCTCATTTGGAGTTATGGTTAAAAAGTTGTGATTAAAACACTAGTCAATTGTCTAAAACGTCTTAATTGGGAAAATTCATGAAATTGCTCTTGTAAATCCTTAATGCTTGAAGACATAATGAATCACATATTTTGAAAACTAAGATATGTTTTAAGAAGTTAGAAAATATATTTGATGGTTGTATAATTATGAACTTTTAAGGAAAGCAAGACACTAAAACGGATGTATGATTTTATGTGAAGTTTATTGTTATAATCATTTGTTCAAATCTTTATTTTTAATTACTCGAAAAGGTCCCAATATGTATTTTAACATTACTAATCAGACCTAATACCATTAAAAACTTAATAGGTGTTTTATTAAGTAGATGGCTAAGTAACATCTTATAAATGGTACAAAAATATATTAAAATCTGTAACAGCAAACTTCATTGATTTTGTAAGCTGTTTTACAGAAAATTGGGCCAGAACAGAAAAATCCACGTGATACAAGAAGTGTAGGAAATCGAGTCTAGTTTCCAAAAATGTATAGGACATTGTATTCAGACTTACAGTCCAGAATGTATATGGACAGATTGGACAGATTAATGAGCAGTGGTGTAAAAGGACTTAATATGAAAAAATTTATAAGAATTTATATTATAATCCTTCATTGACTAAGCTCTTAAAGTACGCTCTAGAAGGTCTTAATTGGACCTTAAGATATAAGTATCCATGTGACTTGATTCCTATGGCCTAAAACTTAATAAGTAGATAAAAAGGGGACTAAAAGTTTGATAAATAAAGCATAACGAATAACAAGTTAAGATGAGTTAATTAGCGGTGTCCATTGTGAGTGTTTGTATGTTGTTCCTTACGAGATCCTTCTAGTTCACGTTAGTGGTGTGACCTGGATATTTGTTATCAGGCGAGCTACACTAACTTGCCTATTATGTTGACGATGCAAGTGATATGTAATATGCAGTATGTATGTAATGAAATGACCGTGAAAGACCCTAAGGGAGAAGTGGTTTAGTCGGCTGGTCGTGAAGGAATCGTAGGGAGAAGATCCAACAATAGAGGAATCCGGGACAGCCCTTCGGAGAACTGGCCTTAGCTTAGGAGTTTGTACCAACAATATGTGTTTTATGATTATGTGATGTTGTTTATGAACTATGTGAATGAATGATAGGATATGTGTATGAATGTGATTGATATAATGTGTAAGTAATGTGTATGCTCACTAAGCGTTTTCCGCTTACCCGTTGTTCATTAACATTTTTCAGATTTAAAAGGGGTGGTTTTGTAAAAAGAGCAATGCTTGACTATTTAAGCTCATATTGGTTATACAAGTTGAAAGACTTCAACTTTTATTAATTCATAAAATTTATGTTTTGGATTAATACCAAGTACTCTGATGAATTTTCACTTAAATTTTTCTTGAAAGCTTTAATTAAATAAGTACTTATTTAGTTTTGATTTCAAATTAAAAAAAATTGGGTGTTACAAGTTGGTATCAGAGTCTGGGTTTAAGGGATCCAGACATGCATATTATTGTGTTTTTTAACTTAAACCAAGGTTCTAATATATTTTTGAACCAATTTTTACAATAAGACTTATCTTTCCTGAACAAGTTTAATAAGTTAGATTGAGGACCGTCAGGATAATCCATTTGTATGTTCTTGTTTAATTGTTGCTTTGGCATTTGAAAAATGATCTGAATACCCAAGTTAATCATTTTAATGGTTTAAACAAATTTTAAAAAGGAAAGATTTCTAAATTGAAAACGAGTAGTCAGCTGGAGTTCAACGGAGGTGAGCACGGATTTTACTTAACATTACATCATTCTATGATGGAAAAGTAAAAGTTAGTATGTGATAATCTTATATGATGAGATTATGTAGTAACACTTTGTGATGATGATTGCTACAGTATAAATGTATACAAAATGTGCTAGGATGATGTGTAGAATGCATGACAAACATGCTTGTAGCTTTGTATTTTAGTATAAGTGTGCACAATATGTGAATTATTATGTGAAATGTATACTCATAGGATTTATGTATGGTATTAGCTTATGTATGTGCTTAGACTGTTAGGATCGATGTTGGTTACTTATGTGAAATGTATACTGTTAGGGTTTATGTGAAATGTATACTCACAGGAATTCCTTTAATGATGCATAACTAGAATCACATAAGCTTAGAATTTTTTTTATTTGGCATTTCTGCATGTTCTTGTTTGATTGTTGTTTTAAGGTTGAGTCAACTATTTGAAGGCCTATCGGGTTTGGTGTTATGTATGGTTAAGCATACATTATGCATTTTGTAATTATTAGTGAATAACATGAAACACTATGAACTCGTAATGTGTATTCTTAGGGTGACCTAAGAATTCTAGTAATATGTATAAGTAAGTAGTAGAAACCTGCCCAAACTTGTGAATCAGGAACTAGTGGTAAAGTCAAGACTATGTGTGTATAGTGTGAAGCAGGGTTATGGCATGTGTATCATTACTGACACATGGTACTGACTTTGACTTGGCAGAATCATAAGGCTTTCCGTGAATTAAGTCAGTGGTAATGCATAGACATAAGAGATGCTAGAAGAAATAAGATGCCTAATAAGGACCAATGTTTCCTACCTATGATGTAGTACTAGCATGTTCAATGCTTCGGTACTTATTAATAGTAAGTAATTATGAAAGTCTAGATAAAACGACAGCTAAATGTAGTAGAAGTAGCCGGAAGTGGAGTTACCCTATTCTCAACACTTCATTGGCAAGGTAAGTTGTCAATACAGGGAAAAGTTACACTAGAAGTTTAGTGGTGACACGGTCACCTACGGTACAGAAAACAGATATTGTAGCCGAAAGATGAAGCATGGAAGAAGTGGTGGCTAGACGCGGACAGATAAGAGGATCGGTGATCGGAGTATACCACATGTAGGAAAATAAGGAACAACTATAGTTCCCTATGTGGATGTGAGTACGCAGAGCAGTAAAAGAGATGGAGACCTAAGGACTCGGGAAAGTCTTTCAGATTGCTCTGAGGGAACCAAGACGGTACCAAAAGTAGTTTCAAATGACTCTCTAGCAATAGAGATCATAGATGGTGAAGTGATCTTTGATCATCAAGTAGACGAAATTATGTTATGATTAAGAATGATCAATAGTAGGATCAGGCTCGAACCCAAGTGGGGGAGAACTAATCTATGGTGAAAGAAAGACAAAGTAAAGGACGTGTCTAAGTCGGTTTTATGAAACCACGAAGGATAGGATTCATCCCAAAATCATAATCAGTGAATGTCATCAGGGTATGACCAGGGTGGTGAAGCACATTAGGAATTACTAGTATGAGTTGTACAAGAATGCAACGGTGTAGAAGCAAGATGGTGCTCAACTGGTAAGGATTTGGAGGGAAGTATGGCCTAAGTTAGGTCTAAGGACCTGAATAGAGATAACGGACGAGTCAAGAGACGATATAAGAAGCGAACAGAAATAGGTAAAACCCTAGTTCCCAGTACACCCAGACACGCCTAAGGTAGGAAGTTTTAGACATGATCGTTGTAGATTGAAATGGTGAACGCTTAAGGACATGACGAGCCGTATGAAACGTGTAGCATGTCGGATGAGGATTGTAAATCACATAGGTTGGAGCAAGGTCTAGTAATGGTAACACTATTAGGGACATCAGATTTCCCAGAGTTCAATGGAAGAAAAGGAGCCAGTGCCGAGTCAAAAGTGACTCATGGAGATGTAGTGAACATTTCTTAGTAACGACCGTGCTATAAAAAAGAAAGAGTGGAATTAGATTTTGTAATAGAAATTTAAATAAAATCAAGAAGATTATATAACAAGTATGATGAAATCCATATTTTTGTAATAAGAGTTTTGGAATTGAATAAATTCCTTATATGATAATATTGATTTTAGAATAAGAACAACTGGTATTAAAAAAATTGATAAAATATATTCCAACACGAAGGTCAAAGTCAAATTGGTTGTATTTTCATAAAACGAAGTTTTACTCTAGATTATTAAGTTGTTGATTAAGTCTCTGTGTAAGATACAATTAGATATTTATACATTTGTTTAATTTATACATTTTTTTGTGTTTTGATTGTAACATTTTTCTTTCCGGAAGTGTTTTTTCTTTGTCACGCGGACCTTGATGGATCCGTTTAGTTCTTTGTCGGATCCTTGTGGATCCGGATTTTATATACGTTGTTCGTTTCCAGATGCTTCTCCCACCCTCACCGCTTCATCCTCTCCTTATCACAGCACCGCCAAAGCTTCAATTGCTGGTCCGACTGATCCGTGAAGATGATGAGACGTGTATTCTTGCTGCTCGATTACTTCCTCCTTCTCCGCTACCACTTCTACCCATTCCTCCCTCCTCACATCCGCTCACACAGACACAGAACCAGTCTTTGGGGTAAAGAAAGCAGCACAGTCGACGATTCCGACTACTTCTGAAGTTAGCGATCCAAGGAGACAGAGAGAGACGTCGAGGTACACCACCAACAGAGCATCGTAATCGGACCGTAATCGCCGCCGTTCCTCCCAAGGAAGAAAGAACAAAAGAACTAGAACTTGAATATCTGGGAGGGGCGAAGCAAGTCACCCCTTCTGCTCCCGCATCCCGTCCCGGCGGTCCCATTTCCACCACTTCTGATGTCGGTTCCGGTAAGTAACGCTGCAGCGCCCATCAACCGTTTGATTAAATTCCTGCTGTTCGTTTTCCTCATATTACTTTTGAGTTTTTTCCTTCTCAAATCAAATTGCTCCTCGATGTCCCAAGCCGCTCTCTCGAATCCATCGATTTGTGGTTGTTTTCCCAGTAATTGAAACACGGTAAGTTCTTTTTTACTTTGATTTTGGTTGTTTGGTTAATATTTCTCCAGGCAGATTGCTAGGTTGAGGCTACTAAAGGCAATTCGATCGCTGGAGCTGAATTTTAGGTTTTAGAAGCTCATTTCTGCGAGATTCTGATTTGGAATCGGCGCTTATTTACTCCAATTTTGTACTGCTTACGGTTCCTTTCATTGACATGCGTACATGCATACCTGTTTAGATGTGGAAGAGAAACAAATCTGGTTTCTGCACTTACTTCAGTTTGTGATTTTTTTTCAAACGTTTTTGGCTTGGTTCACTGATAAAAATGAAGTTCATATGTGTTGTTATTTTGTTTAATTTGATAGTAAACCAGCAAGGATTATTTGTATTAGATTGTACGTAGTTGCAGGATTTTTTACTAATAATAGCAATATGTTACACATTAGTCTCCTTCTTTTTTGCAGTAGATGCTAGGATTTCAATGTTTCTGGTGCACAGCTCCAGTACTTGATGGCTTACAGTCCTGGGTTGATTTGTGTTTCCATATGAGAGCCAAAACAGCGGATATCTAAAGTTAAACTCACTTCTTAAATCCTTGGCTTCCTTTTATAATTATATGCATACAGGTTCGGGTAAAGGCTGACCTTTTCAAAAAATTATAAACTCGCCTAATTGGTCCAACCTGTCCTGGTATGTTCAAAGCAACTACAACAATGGTGGTGTTGTACTTGCTGAATCCTCCGATCATCATCAGTTTCTCTCCAAAGGAATCGATCATAATCAAGTGAAGGCTCTATCTTTCTCTAAAGTTTTGTATTCTTTCATCAATGATGTGTAGCCGATCATAATGAACTAAATATTTTATTTGGATTTTTTTCTTAATATTGTTTTTTTCTACAGGAATGGACTTTGACTCGAGAAAAGCAAGAGAATAATCATCAACAAGTTTTATCTCAACCACATCCTCCACCGATTAGGTTTGCTTGAGTTTTTATTTTATGCCTGGTTTAAGTATAATTGCTTATGTTGAATTTGAAATACATTCTATTCAACTTTTTGAATGTTTTTTTTTTTTTCATTTTGTTGACGTTAGGCCGATCCACATATTTAGGCATTGGTGGAGATCCTCTTAACGGGACCAACTTTGTTGGCTGCATGAGAAAATTCATTGTTGATCCTCATACAGGAGGTAACTCAAGTTTTCAAATAAATTTGATATTTGGTTACTTTTTTTAAAATTTTGGGTAATCGCTTGCAGATACATTTATAGTGATCCCATTTTGATGTGTGGCTAATTATTGTGATTCCAGCATGTGTATTATAAGAAATAAACTTAGTTTTTAAGTTGTCGGTTAACTTTAATGATTGTTATGTTAGGGTTGTCTCAACACAAGTCTATGGCTATGCTAACTTATTGAGATTAAATACAGTATTCTCCAAATATGAATTAATGTTCTGTTAAACTTCAGCTTTAGCAGTCTTTAGTTTTTTGGCCCGAATTTAGAATATTTTCATTAGAAATGGCATCGTACATTCATTTTAACATTTTTAAATAGCGATATACTTCATTATTTTTAATAGAAACCTACTTTCTTATCAGGGACCAAATCAGCAAAAAATTTAATTTCATATATTTTTTCCAATTTTAGTCCCTAATCTTAAATAGCAATCAACTTTCCATCAGATTTTCATTTCTTCATTATTTGGGTTCAACACGTGTTAACATTGTCTTAATACTTTGTGTTTTCATAATACTTGTAATGAAGATTTAAGATAATTTTAATAAGGTTTGATCCAACATGTGTTAACACCCATAATAACAGTGGGGTAGCACTTTCTGGTGAATTTTTTCTCTTAATATTCAGAATTGATATTATATTCGTTTATATAGGTTGTTATGCTAATCTTTCAGGTTTGTTTGTTATTTATGCCATTTTTGTTGGATTTTGTGAAGGCGGAGAATTACTTGATCGAATATTGTCCAGGTGAGATCAAATTCAGTGTGTTTAAATAAACCTAATTATTCATTTCAGTTTTCAGACCCTTCATTTTTAATACAGCGGGGAAGATGACAAAAAAATATGTGATGGTAATTGTTCAGAAACTAAGTATTGTTGCTTTTTTCTACCTATATGACATTCTGCATGATGCACGACATTCTGAAGCCTGCGGTTATAAACTCTAATTTGGTAAATTACGCGTTTCAATTTTCGTTATTGTTGATTTTTTTTTATTTTTTTCGTTTTCTTAATGAGCATCAAGCTTTCAATCTTCGCAATAGACGTCAAAATCCGTTGAGGACTTCAACATGATAATAAGCAGTAATGGGATGCCAAATGAGAGAACAAAGAGCGAAACATCCGCTTTAGACAGAACCACCGGTCAGCCGCGGCCCCTCCTCCGTCGCAGCAGCCCTTGACCGGAATCGACAACATCACGGCATCTTTCAATCATGGCGGTAGGTTCATCCAGTATAACATCTTCAAAGTTACCGCCAACTATAAACCCACAATCATGGCCATCGGTAAACGTTTTCGATTTGTTTAATTCACACTTAATTGTCGAAGTTATTTAACTACGACCGAGATAGAAGGATATACTGTGCGAGATTTGGGGAAAGACATAATGGTAATTCTATTAATTTGTGAAAGGGTATATGGGATACCGGATAAGAAGAAAACTTTCACCATTTCATATTTCATATTCCAAACTTTGAGATCGGAGATACCTTGAGTTGTGGGTTAACGGTTTGTTGGTTTTTTGCAGGAGAAATAAGCTACTTCAAAATGCTGATTATTCTTGGTATCTCAACATCTTTCTCCGTTTTTCTTTAGACTTCTCGGTAGGGCTGATTTTCACTTTGGTTGTTATAAATTGATTTGATCTAATTATATGGTTGTTGTTTTAATTTTTCGCTTGGGTCTCCAGTAGCGAGACCCTTCTGTTAATAAACTATAATATATATCATTTTTGAATGAATGATTTTCAAGAAATTAGTTTGGAATAGAACTGGGTCTTCTTGGGATATGTTAATTTTAAGTGAGTTTCCAGTGTCCTATAACTCCATAAGAAAGTTATCAGTGTGTTCATGGTAATCGAACCAGTCAAAATCAAATGATAATGATATTGCTTCTTTGCCTTCTTTTTCTCTCATCTACAACCAATGCACAGTCTCGAATGCTGCTGGAAGTGAAATAATAATGGACTCGGCTTCTACAGGTAAAGCAAGTTGAAACAGTGAGGTTTTCTTAGTCAATTTCGAAATGCCACTATATTTATAAAGATTTCATGTGATTGTGATGGAGACTATTTGCTGCCAGTTATCGTAGGTACATATTTTCATTTATCGTTCAATTATATCTAATGTTTTATCTAAATGTGTTAATTACAATAAGACTTGACATAAAACTTTGTATATTGTATGGGAATATGTCGTTGAAAAGCTAATAAGGTCCACATTAGAAGATGAGGTTTAGGTTGTCCACAATTAAAAATGAGAAGTTCATTGAATTTTTATATTAATTTTTTTTTATTGTACTGCAGGAATCCCTTACCATTTTCAGCTTGTCAGAAACATTGTTGGGAAACTTGGCTATCAAGTATGCAGATGATAATATCTAATCTTGCATTTATTAAATAATTAATTTTTTGGGTTAAATGCAAGAAATAGCAACGTACTTTCGTTGATTTGTTTATCATAACATCCTACTTTATTCAGGTTGCGCCGGGAGCTTGTGATCAAATTTTTGGTATCCATGTGGCAGAATTTGCAAATTTTCCTGAGAGTGTTGTTGGTCTTGCTAGAGACAAAGGTGCTGAGCCGGAGGACTTTTACTTTTTCGTTGCATTTGGCATGGTTGATATTACCTACTGTCAATAGACCTCGATTTGTTAATTCAACCTAGGCATGTGGTTAATAGAAGGACCAAATTATTCTTTAATATACGAGTTTAACTTTTAATAATAAAGATTCAAAGTAGGTTGCTATATTTGACGAAAATTGGAAGTACATTGCTCAGGTCTTGGTGCCACCATCTCATCCCCAACCAGGAATGAAGGTATGTTGTTATATCATGCTAAATTTGAAATTAAATGACTTAAATACCACTATTCCATTCTCAGCCTGATTGGTCAATGAAAATCACAATGTTTTTGGGACCAAAATTGATATGCGACTTCATTTAAGGACCAAATTCAGAATGTTTTGGGGACCAAAATTTATATGCAACTATAAATAAGGATGGAATTCAAAAGGCTCATCGGAACAAAATTGATATGAAACTTTGTTAAGGGACCACAATTGAAAAAAAGTTTTTAATTTTGGACAAACCACATTGAAAATAAAAAAGCACAAAGATCATTCTTGTAAATTTCTCATATTTTACAACTTATATGAGTTCTCTTTCAGTCTTTCTTGAAATATGTTGTATTGATTTCTATTTTTATTTTTATGATTGGTGGTGCAGATATGTCTTCAACTGCATTCATCGAGCCACTACCTGTGATTGACTTTGTTACATAGCTTCCAAATAGGGCTGTTTCTGCAAGGCCTTTATACCGTGTGAAGGTTATCATCTTTTCAACATTTTGTAAAAAAAAAAACATTTAATATTATCATTTAACACACATTGACTTTTTTTTCTAATTTTTTCTCTCATTAGATCAAAAAAGCACTTAGAGGAGTCAAAGTTGAAGTCACTCAACGTGGAAATATGCGCAGAAAATACCGCATGTCTGGTTTAACTTCTCAAGCAACACGAGAACTAAAGTAAAAACAATAGCAACTTACTTACATTTCTTTACTTGTAATAGCAATGTGCTTTATCATATTGCTATTAATTGTAACATATGTGATTATGTTTTTGGGTTGAATGAATGCATATAAAAAGTAAACTACATTGCATGTATACATTATAACATTGTTTTTTTTGTTTTGCATCAGTTTTCAAGTTGATAATATTAAATTTGTTATTTTCTGGAACACTTTTTAAAACACGTGCGTATATTTGGCAGACTATTAGTTACAATGCTTATGGTCAGGATCCTACATTGTAAGTTAATATCAAATTAAAGGCACATCAACCGAGGGTAATTGAATCTACAAACTCAACACGCAACTTTTCTAGCCGACCCGTGCATAGCACGGGTTGCCCACTAATTTATTATGAAGTAACGACATTTTTATGACATCACATTCGAGGATATGTTCAAAGTAATAAATCTATATTCAAAGAGATTTAAATTTAGCTATTCTCACTAAGACATTATTATGCCGTATATACATTTACAAACTTTGATGGATCAATCGGTGCTTTACCAATCTAGATAATGAAACCTTTTAACTTTTAAAAATTTTGTTTTTATTTTGGATCGTAAGGGTCAGAAAATTCATATATTGTATATGCAAAGTTTTTTTTTTTTTTTCATAGTAGAAAATATGTAATCTTATTACATGATATGTCTATAAATTTTTTTTAAAAAGGCTAGTCTGCAAGGGAAGACGAAAATGGGTATTGTTCTATTACAGGTTGGTTGAACATTTTTTCTAAATTTCTAAATTAAATTTCTACACACAGGCCTTAAATTTTCATTATGGAAAGAGAGGAGACTCCAACATATATACACACACTTCTAAGACTGTATCGCACCAATGTGGGATACACCAACATATATCACCAAAAACGTTGTTCATGAAGTTATATAGATAGTGTGACAAAAAGCTTGACCGCATGGCAGTGTAAAATCAAAACATGTGTTCGTGTATGAGTTATCGCAATGTACTCATAGTGGCTAGGCTAAAGCCGTGATCAAACAGCAAAAGCCTAGAAAAAAATTTAGCATGAAAGACGATTATTCGACTTGCAACTATACCAGAACTGCGAGCAAAATGAGGGTTTTAGATATCGAGAAGCAACCTCCGTGGATCCTCAACCACATCTTTGATTCGTCTGAGGAAAAACACGGCCTCTCTTCCGTCAATTAGCCTATGGTCATAGGTTAGCGCGATGTACATCATGGGTCTTGGGACAATGTTGCCCCCAACCACCATTGGACGGCTCACGATTGAATGCATACCCAATATTGCAGACTCACACCATAAGTACTTTTATCAGTAAACTAATTTAGTAAAAGGAGTAGAGTAATTTACATTTTTGGTCCCCAAAAGTTTTATCCTACAATTTTGGTTCCAAAAGTTTTATCTTATAAAATTTTATCTTACAACTTTGGTCCCAAAAGCTTTATCTTAGGATTTTGGTCCTTATTTAACTTTCTTGTAACGTTTATGGTCCCTGTTCTAAGTAAAATGACTAATTTTCATGCAAAAATAGTCATTTTACTTGGAACATGGACCAAAATGTTAAAAAAAAAAACCTCAAATAAGAACCAGTACTACAAGAGAATTTCTACGGGACTAAAAATAAAAAATAAAAAAACTAATTGTATTCAGGGATCACATTTGTAAATTACTCACAAGAATAAATTACAACTTTTGTCCCTGTGCTTTCTCAAAAGATATGAATGACAAGAGTAATTCACATTTTTGGTCCCCAAAAGTTTTATCCAAAATTTTGGTCCCAACAGTTTTATCTTATAAAATTTTATCTTACAACTATGGTCCCAAAAGTTTTATCTTATGATTTTGGTCATTTTTTAACTTTTTTGTAACATTACAGTCCCTGTTCCAAGTAAAATGACTAATTTTGGTCCAAAAAATAGTCCTTTTACTTAGAACATGGACCAAAAATGTTTTAAAGAAAACCTCAAATAAGAACCAGTACTACAAGAGAACTTTTTGGGACTAAAATTAAAAGAAAAAAAATCAACTGTATTTAGGGATCACATTTGTAAATTACTCAAAAGAATAAAATACAACTTTTGTCCCTGTGCTTTGTCAAAAGATATGGATATTGTCAAGATGTTTCGTTTATTACACACGTGGTCCCTCAAGTGATTCTTCATTGCAAGGTTTGTTCCTGAAAGTGGGTGTCAAGTCCAAAGTAAAATGACTATCTTGCCCCCGTCTTCATTTTCTTCCATTAAAACCTAAACTATCTTCAATCTCCTACACTTTTTTGGGTGGTTACAATTCGGATCTTGATTTTATTTCCGTTATGGTTGAAACTTTAGGGGAGTAATATGAAGAAGATTTAAAAATAATTATACGGTTTTAATTAACAAAGATGAAGACGGGGACAAAATAGTCATTTATCCATTTTTCAACACCATCGGTGCTAGTGTCAAACCACGCAATAAAGAATCGCTTTAAGGACCACATATGGAGGATCATCCATGACTTTTGACAAAGCAAAAGGATGAATATGGTGTAATTTAGTCTATTAAATATGTAAATCCTTTTTTTATTTTATTTTAAAGAAGGAACAAATAAAGTACCTGTGGAGGGTTGATGATTGGAGTACTCAAAAGGCTTCCATAAACACCACCATTAGAGATTGTAAACGAACCACCCGCCATTTCATCAATGGAAATTGTCCCACTGGTTGCTTTCTTAGCAAGACTGTTTATCTCCTTCTCAATCTCAGCAAAGTTCATCTTTTCAGCATTTCGAATTACTGGCACAACAAGTCCCTGAAATTTAAATAAATAAATAAAAATAAAAAATTAGTAAACTTTGGTTACTAATTACCATCTTTCCAGAAAGGGATATATTCAGGAAAGTCCTTACATTTTGCCCCTATATTCGATTAAGACCTTGTTGTTTTTTTTCATTCAACTAAGCCCAAGATTTTGTTAAATGGTTACAATTTTAGTTATATATAAAAAGAAAATATTCATTAAAGTCCTTACGTTTTGAACATTTAACAATTTAGAGTTGAATTTTCAGTTTGGGAAATCTCTATTAAAGTCTTAATATTTTGGTTCAATTTATGAAAAAATCCCAAATTAATTTTTATTAACAAGAAAGTCCCAAATTAACTTTTATTAACAAAAAAAGACAGAAACTACATGTTTTATCTTCAACAAAGTCCTAATATTTTCGCACAGTTTATGGAAAAGTCCCAACATTAGCCGGTTTTCTGTCCTTTTTTGTTAATAAAAATTAATTTGGGATTTTTTCATAAATTGAACCAAAATATTATGACTTTATTGGAGATTTCCGTTTCAGTTTTTATTCAATAAGTCCTTACTTTTTGACCCTTATATTTTGACCCAATACATCACCATTTGTAAAAATCTAAAAACGGCATAACCAGATAGTATCCGAAATTGTAAACATTTAACAAAATGTTGGGCTTAATTGAATAAAAATATAATTAGGGCTTAATTGAACATAGGGTCAAAATATAAAGACTTTCCTAAATATATCCCTATATTTTATGGTGGTTTTTACCTTTGGAGTACCGACAGCTATGCTGATGTCAATGTAATCTCTGTAGATGATGTCATCGCCATCGATAACTGCATTGATGATTGGTTGATTTTGTAGTCCACTTACAGCAGCCTGAAATTTGAAATAAGTATCAAGAAAGATAAGGAAATATTTTTAGATTTTATTTTTATATATAAAAAAATTTAAAAATACCTTCACGAATCCAGACATGAGTCCTAACTTGACCCCGTGCTTCTCTAAAAATGCATCTTTATACTCGGAACGGAGTTTCATTAGATTAGTCCTGTTTCAGTAAAACAAGTGTAACCAATTTGTTAATTATTAACTCTCAAGATTTTAGTTTACCAACTTTTGTAGTTTGAAAAACCAAACTTTTATCTTTGGTTTGGGTTTTGTTACTACATAAAATCCGAAAAAAAAAAAGATACAAAAACAATGTTTCGTGTATACATTTAATTGAGTTTTTCTTTTTAATTGAAATAGGAGAATATTTCTATTAGTGAGTTTTTTTTTTTTAATTTACTTAATTCTTTGTTGGACAACAATTATTGGGTTTGTTTCTTTTTCATTTTTTATCTTAATGGTAATCTTTAACTTGTACTCTTTCTTAGTATATTGTTGGCTTTTTTTTTTAACTTTTATCATTATGGTTAATGTAATTATGTAAACATACCAATACAATAAAAAACCCAAAAACCGTAAAAGAAACAAACAATTGTTTCATCATTCATGTAGAATTAGAACTTACATATCAACTTCATTGAAAGTGGTCAACAAAGCAAATGTGTTTTGAGAATCTTTAAGACGTGTAGCAACTCGCTTTCTTAAACGGGTCATAGGAACCTGCACATTAAACAAACCCCATTCATCAAACATAGCTTTAAAATAAATAACAGAGAAATAAAACTTAAAACATTTATTGTATTAGATTAATATTAAATATTAATAGCTTTAACATAATATTTCATAAAAAGTATCACTCACGCGTCTTTCTCTATCTTTAGGAGGAAGTTGGGGTTCTGAGGGAGAGGTTCTAGAAGGTTGTGGTGAAGCTGGCTTAGGTTTTTCAATGACAGGGGTAGTTTCGACTTTTGGCGTTGGCTTTGGTTTCTCTTCGACAGCGGGAGTAGGTGGCTGAGAAACGGTTTCTTCGGATGCTTTGGTGGATGGAGGTGGTGCACCTTGTGCAGACTTTGAAATAATGGCAACTTTTGTACCTGGTTCAACAGTGTCCCCTTCTTTTGCTACAAACTAATAAAATTAAAGATTAAATCTTTCAGTTTCTTGGAATTTAATAAAGTGATTGATTTTTGAAGAAAATTGAAGATAATGTTTTATTTTTACCTCTTGAATTATACCGGCTTCAGGACTGGCAACATCAATCGTCACCTGTGATGTAAACAAACAATTCCTATGGTTACAAAAGAATGATGTAATGGAATCACAAAAGAATGAAGGTTTTGTGTGGTAAGATGAACTGGAATCACGATGGATGGAAATAATATTGGAATGGAATGAGGAATGTAATGGAATGGATTGTTGTATTCCATTGTCATGTTTGGTTGGCTTAAAGGAATGGAATGAGTCGTTCAAACATGTTGTTTGTTACATACGATAAAAGAATTAACTGAAGTTAATTTGTCAAATAAATAAAAGGAACTCTTTCATAAAATAAAATATATTGCTAATTAAATTAGATATAAACATATTTCATCTCTATTGAAATATATCGTAATTATTTCAAACAGTAAAAAAGAAAATTTCAATAGAAAAATTAAATGAAATTAATTTGTTAAATAAATAAAAGGAACTATTTCATAAAATAATATATATTGCTAATTAAATTAGATATAAACATATTTCTTCACTATTGAAATATATCGTATGCATTTCAAATAGTAAAAAAAAAAAGTTTTTTTCACTCGTTTACAAAAATAAAAGTTTAAATTCCATGAAATCCTAAAAAGAATTGAATAATTATTTAATTAAAGTTTTGAAAATTTTATCAACATTATTGTTATTGAAGATTTATAAATAAAAGTAATCTATAACTATAATATATCATTCGATTCCATTTCATTCCTATGTGGTGAATAAAAACAAGATTCTTTTCATTCCATTCCATCTTTGATTACTGAATACCAAACACTACCAAAGTATAAAATATACCTTGTCTGTTTCCACTTGAGCAATTGGTTCATCAATTTCTACTCTATCACCAGGTTCTGATTCAAGAACATTAATTAAAAACAGGAACTTAAAAAATAATTAAATATACTGTTAATGAAATTAAAGAGACAAGACATATACATACTCTTCAAGAAAGTTGCCAGTGTGCCATCACTTATAGATTCACCCATAAAAGGGACAACAGCATCAACCAGGTCACCTTTGAAAAAGTTAAAACAATGTTCAATCTTTAAAACATCAAGAATTTACAATTAAATGAAAAGTCAGAAAAAGAATTATATGAATTTCATACCACTGTCAGAAGAGAACATTCTTGTTTGCATTTGCATGCTGACAGATGGTTGAAGAGTGGTCATAACTTCCCTGCAAACAAGAAAAGGTCAAGTTAGAAGAATATTATTGAATCACAGGTAACAATATCCATATTATTATAAGGTATAAAAAGATAATTTTTTTTTAGAATAAATATATAAAAAGAGAGTATTATGACTATTATCAACTAACCTTAATGGCCTTAAATTTACTGGAACACCTGTGACAGCAATAGTATGGTAAAAAAAATTAGATCCTTACGCCACTATATAAATACACGCCAAAATCAGTGTTTCTGTGTTTGGTGGGATGGAATGAAATGGAATGGCAAGGTAATGGAATGAGTTGTTACATTCCATGATCATGTTTGGTAGACCAGTAGGAATGGAATGAGTTTTCATATGGATCTTTTATATTATAAGTAAATACATTACAACGCATGAGTTTATTAAATGAGTAAATTTAAGTTACTCCATAGTGATTTTAATTATAGTAAGTGAAATTTTATTTACAAAACTAGAAATTAAACATAATAGAAAATCATTAGAAGCCAAATAAATTATAATGAAAACAATATTGTTAGTTATTTTCCAATAGTAACACTGTAAAATATTGAAATAATAATATATTTTAAAAAGGTTTGTTTCATTAAAACATAGATAAAAATAAAAAAACAAGTTATATTGCACTTGTTCATTCCATTCCATGATGGAATGAATAAAAACATTCCCCAGGCTAACGAATGAAAATTAACAAAATGGAATAAATCACATTCCTTCTGGAATTGCCCATTCAATTCCTTTGGACAAAACAAACAAGTTTCAATCCAATGGAATGAACCATTTCATTCCTTCCTCAATTCCATCATACCAAACATCCAGAAAGATGGGCCAAAAACTTACCAGATTGGGCAACATGATGTATACTTCTAACATTCCCAATAATTCTCGGATGAAGTAAGACCTGTTTACATGTTAAAAGTTAGTCATAGAAAAATGGCATGCATCATTCCTCTTGTTCTGTAGCTTAATTTGTATTACATCAACATAAACACCACAGTCCAAATTTGGTAATGGAATTTACTCAGTAAACAAATATAAACAACTAGAGCATCTATCTATAAACTAAGATTAATTATTATGCTACAAAGAACAAAGTCCAAAATTGGTGGTGGAGCAAACTTGGTTTACAAACTTAAACCATTTTTAATCACAATAGAATTCAAAAGCATGGATTATATGCACCCATACATTCAGATAAGTACATAATTTTGGAAAATAAGACAATCAGTACCTCTCCTTCTGAAGTGAAACAAGTTGCAGTTGTAGATGCTACAGGACAAGTTGTTCTCCATGATTTTCCTATGATCTGTCCAAAATAAATTAAATAATATCAAGTGCCTGTCCATTTCCAATGCGACAAGTTTATGTTATATCAAAACTTGAGTTAGAACTCCAAAAACAACTCTACATACAACAGAGAGGGAATACTTTTAGCTACTGTTTAATGCGGTTATCAAATTCCATTGTATAAAAAGTAACGAATCGTATCAGATTTGAGCTCAAAAGGTAACACAATTCACACAGTGTATTATGTTGTTTTCAAAATGGAGGAAGCGGTATAGAAAAAGTTACAACACAAAACACATAACAGACGATTGATAATGAAATCCACCTTTAACGAAGCGGAGGAGCTTCCGCTAACAACTCTTCGCCGGAAAACGCCAAACATCGCTAGCGTCAACCTTATATGCTGTTATCCACAATTAAAACAAAGGTATAAAAGGCGAAATCACCAGTTAAACAAAAAAAGAAACGCTTAACAAACGAATAAACATAACCGTAAGATTCAAATAGGATGTATATACAAAATTTCAACAAATATATACCAAAAAAGAGCGGTAACCTAAACGATTAAGAACTAGCGAAGAATAAACCAGATCCTCTGGATTAAATGAAATTACCGGATTGACGAACAGTCTGGTCAGGATCTTCTATGGAAGAACGGATGAATGGAGAAGTAGAACGTTCGCAGAGATGCGTGGAATAATCGTAGAGACTGGGCCGCCGCGAATGAAGAACTTCTTGGAGGCTTCTATGCGTTCGATTATTTGTTTCTTCAACGTGTAATTTGGACAAGGGGGGATGTTTTATTTAGCTTAAAAAAGGAAAATTAAGTATTTATATATATTTTATTTTGGGTCAATATGTTAGAAAAAGTTTTTAGGTTTGTCCGTTTTCTAATGGTATCATTCTAGATTTTACGTTTAAGTTCCAAAGAAGGAAAAAAATACCCTTACGGCTTCTTCTAGAGTTTTTTAAAAAGGAAAAGTTCTTTTAAAAAGGAAAAGATTAGGCTTTTTTTTTTTTTGAAAGAGCATAAAAGAGTACAAACTTAACATCATGCCTCAAAATAGTTAAATTTAATATCATGCCTCAAAATAGCTTCGGATTACGCAGGTGGCTAGTGCCACTTGCGAAATGCTCCTTGTGCCACTATAATTTTTTTTTTTTGAAATGTCATTCTTTTCAGCATCACCTGCGTAATGCTCTAGGTCACCTGCAAAATCCTCCAGGTGACCTGTGAAATGCTCATGGGTTTAGGGTCAGGGTTGTTGGTGGTTCATGGGTTTAGCAGGTGATAAGCATCACGTGTGTTTTCCTCAAAAGGATTACGCAGGTAGCATAGGCCACCTGCAAAATCCTCTAGAGGAAACGCAAGTGATGCATATCACCTACTAAATGCTCTCCAGTTCATAAACCCTATGATTTTGTGCATTAAAGGCTTGTACAATTGTAAGACCCTAATCCTGAAATGTCAAGTTTTGAGTTAAAAGAAATCAAATTTTGGGAGAAAAGATGTTATCGTCGCTAATGTGCTTCATAGCGTCGCTAAGGTGCTTTTGATTAGTGGGTTTGCATGATCTCAATTAGCGACGCTAACTGAAGGGTTAGCAACGCTAACTGAAGGGTTAGCGATGCTAACTGCTGTTTTTGGGTCAAAACCCTAGATTGAGCTATGGTCCATGTATAAAGGTGTTATAACATAGGGCAACTGTCATTTGTTCCTTTTCAGCCTCCGAATCGTCCCTTTTCATCTCTAAGCCTCCTTAGATGAGTTGTTGGTGTTTTTGGTCTCTTTGGAATGATTTTTGAAGCATGGATGGTGTTAGAGTTGATGGTTATGGTATAAATTATTCATCTTGGTTGAATCTTCAAAAATCTATATTTTTTGGACCATTGAAGTCGTATTTGTCGGGATCTGAGGGCACTCGCGTGGAGTGCTGTCTAGCTTGAGGTCGCGGATCAGGTGAGTCTTCTCACTATACTATGGGTAAAGTTACATGCGTAGCTAGCTCAATTATTGTGTGTAGTAATGTGTTTGTTTGTGCCTTACGTTATTATCAATGGATCGAGGCAAGTCCGAGAGCGCTTTCTATGAGTTGATAATCGGACAGATGAGGGCAAGCTCGAGAGTCCACATAATGAGTTGATTCGGTGACGGATGGAACGGGGCAAGCCCGAGAGCCATGTTGTTCGGGGCAAGCTCGGAGACCTTTTGTGGTTGTGCGTTATGTGATGAATCATGTGGTATTTTGAGGAACTCATTAAGCTTTGGGCTTACTCTTTCACCCTAACTGTTTTTCAGGTATTTGCTGGCTTGAGCTTGGAGCACACAGCACGACTGTACCGCATTTGAGGTTTTGGTATTTAAGTCTTCCGCTGGTTAATGTTGTAAAAAAAACGAAAATTTTTACTCTCGATTTTGGGGCGTTACAACAATAGGCATCAAACTTGTACATACGCTAATCTAAGGCTTAAAAAGTTGAGTTTTTTTAGGTTTTTATACATGGGCTGATGGGCCAGGCCCACCACCAAAATGCAGCCCAATGGAGGATTACGCAGCTCGCTAGGGGCAAAATTGTAACATCCGACTTTTGTATCAATGTTCAAAATGTATGTTTAAGTTGATGAATGGAATGTAATGGGATAATTAAGTCTTTTGTTAAGTGCTTAATGGAGAAATGAGGAAAATGTGAATTAGATATGTGATTATATATATATATATATATATATATATATATATATATATACACACATAATTAAATTAAGTCAAATATTAAGTCCTTAATGGTATAAGTATGAATTATGTTTGATGAACTTGAATTAAGAAGGAAATTGGCACAAAAAGAGAAAATTAAGTAAAAATAATATCGTTAGAAGTAGATAAATGAATAACTCAAAAATAAAATTCGAATTGGGAAATTTCTCACAATATGAGAAATGGATTATTTGGAATTATAAGAATGCATGAAAAAGAATGGAAACATTTGGAGTTCAGATGAAGAAGTTATGACCAATTGAAGTTGGCCCAAAAGTAATGAAAATCAAGAAGTAACCAGGTTTGAGCTTGAATACCGAGAAATTTAATCAGAACCTGGGAAATTTCAGTAAGAATAAGTTGTAGAACTTTTTATTATCTTTCTAAACATATATGGTTTGTGAAATTTGGATAAGAAATGAAGAAGTTATGACTGATTGAAGTTGAGGATAAAATGTAAGGAAAATATGAAATGTTGGAAAAATGGCTAAGGAACGAACACGACCCGTGTTAAGATAACACGACCCGTGTAACCTACTGGACATCCCTGCACCTATTTAACACGACCCGTGTTGGTATACACGACCCGTGTACGCAGCAGATCAGCTAAAAGTGCGTTGGACACTTCTTGGACACGTGTAGGTGCGTAGAAATGACATGTAAACCTCATTTTTTACACTAAACACCCCCTAAACTTTACAAATGTCTTCCACTACATTTTAGGAACTGTAACGATGATATTTGAATCATTTCCAGCCATTTTCCTCTCTTTCTTTCCCATTTTCTCTCCCAAGAACACTAGGTGTGTTATTGGTGTATTTAGTGTGTGAACTCGAATTAAGCTTCAATCCTCGGTGTTTCAAAGGGCTTTTTGCTGCATTCTATTCCTCTTAAGGTAAGAAACATTTCCCCATGATTTATTTAAGCTAAATCCATAGAAATTTATGACATGGATGAACCCTAATTTTGAGAAATTTGGGGGTTCATGAAATTGATGATTTTATGGTGTTTCTAATGCCTAGATTAGGCTTAGTTCATTAAAAGTTCACTCAAAACACCATCAAATTATTAAGTTGGATGAATTTAAGTGAGTAAAAATCCTTTTGATGGATATATGTAAGTTCTATGGATATTTGAAAGTAAAATGTGGATGATTATGTCATGTTGAACAAAAGAATACCAATGGAATTTGGAGTTGACAAGGGAACAACCAATTGAAGCCTTAGAGACCTCTTGAGGTCGAAATGTATGCATATATATATATATATATATATATATATATATATATATATATATATATATATATATATATATATATATATATATATATGGTTATTATAGAATAATTGATGAAATTGAATACTATGAAGTGTTAACAACCTCAATATTGATAAGGAAGAGGATTTAAGTGACATATTGTTAAAAACTGAAATAAATCCAAACTAGTCAAGTATAACTTTATGAAGAGTCTTAATAGATTAAGTGATTATGTTGGTTCCTCATAGGTGAATAAGTATGTACTAATGTTAATGAATACGAATTGTATATTGCTTAATAGGTGGAGACCAAGTTGTTGGTGAGCAAGGTGAGGGCAAGAAGATCTTGGGAACCTAGCTAGCCACTTCTAGTTCAAGGTGAGTACATGTGGAGTTTTTCCCTTATCGGGATACATGGCATAAACTATTTATGAAATCATTTATGTTTTCAAGTATTGATGAAGTTCAAGTTTCTTTATTACCTTATGAAGTTGATATGTTTACATCATGATATGATGAAGTATTTTGAAAATTTTGTTATGTGATTCCAAATGAATAATTGATTTCAAAGTAATGATATGTTTTAAACGACTGGTATTCGAGATGCTAATGAATGCAGCAATACAAGTTATTATGTTACATACTTTTGCCCGGGCCACGATGTTTCCGCAAGGGAACCTAGAGGAGTCTACTGGGGTGGTACCGACCCCTTCGCGAAGTAGATGTCCTAAAACTTATGAGGTTAGGGTGGACTGATTTCGTTCTTTCCACCCTAGCGTAGACTTGGGGTATCACTTATGGTGATTAATGCCCTAAGTATAAAAATCCATTGATAATTGAATACCAGTTAACCAGTTAACTAGTTAACTGTGAAAGGTTTTCCGCAACCATGAACTAAAAACCTAAGTTCACATGCAACCTAGAAAAGATCTATGTTTTCTTACTTTGAACATGTAACTAATTCCTAAAGGCCAAATAAATAATTAACAAAAGAATAAAACAGAAAAACTAACCTTTAGTTTTAATCTTGAAGCTAAGCAGCACAAGTGTCCTGCCTCAAATGAGATCACACCCAGGGAGCCAGAGGAAGGAACCGAAAATTCCAGAGAGAATTGAAGAATGAGCAACTGATAATGAGGTCTAGGGTTCCCTATTTATAGGGAACCAAGAGGCAAAGCTAGAAACCCTAGCCGCAGCCCATTTTCCGGATTATGTGTACGCGCGCCGCGGCCTTTACATTTGCGCGCCGCAATTCAAACTATTGAATTCGTACGGATATGTACGCGCGTCGCAGCCTTTACATTGGCGCGCCGCGCGCCGCAATTCAGCTATTGAATTTGTACGACTTTAATCCCTGACCTCCTGATTAATCCAATTAATGCCACATAAATTAATCCAATTAATTTCTGATTAATTATTAATCAATCAACATAGTTTCTAATTAATATATTATCACTTTAATATATTAACAAACCATATCTTTTATTTCTATTGATTTATTAATCCCATAATAAACCAACCTCTCTCTCTACCGAACTTTCTACCAAACCTCCAGCTATGAGGGCAACCCAAATGGACTTTGCTTCTATTAATTAGGTAAATACAAATTATTAGTCATGGCTTAGACACCTAATCCAACAGTCTCCCACTTGGATAAGTCTATGACTATAATTACCAATTTAACCTCTGATTAATCAGCAACCTGCAGCTTCCTAGTGTAAGACCTGTATTCCATTTATTGCATTTAGTTATAATTGTTGTGAATTCTATGATTTTTGGTAGTTAAAGAAACTAAGAAAAACTTTAGTTACAATTTCATAGGAAAATCAGCATTTTGTGATGTTTTTAGAAAAATCATAATTAATTATGGGAACATTGTTTGGACCTCAAACTAGTGCACAAAGTTTACAAATTGAGTCTAGTATAATTCTTAAAAATAGTTGTAAGCTTGAAAGTGGAGTTATATATGGTTAAAAATGCAATCTTCACTAAGTAGTTCGAAATTGACAGATTAGATAGTCTGTTTTCAAAAAATCATAATAAATCATAGAAAAATCGTATAAATACATACCATACATCCCTGGAAAGGTATTAAGATGAGTTTTCTGAATATCAAATAAAAACGTGAATTTAATGGGTTTAAGGTCGGCTAAATCAGTCTTGAACAGACTGATTCTAGAAGGCCTTTAATTTCAACAAAATTATATTATTAAAATCTTTTGTCAAAAGTGTCATGCCATTTTTTATTCAAAAATTCAAGTATAAATACCCCCCAAAACATCTCATAAACCACACCAACAAATCTCAATCCAATATATAGAGGTTTCTAAGCACTAGAGTGTAAGAAGTGAGCGGAAGGAAGCTTAAAAGCCTAGCGAAGAAGTTATAGGTTCCGACGACTGGTCATAAGGTAACTACAAACTTTTCTATAGCTTAATTAGGTATTGTAAAATAGTTTTTGTGTTAAGAAGTAGAATATTTAATAAGTATAACATATGTTATATTATACTCATTTCTAACAATAGTAAACAAAAACATTAAAATGTCGTTATTATAACAATTCGTAATTCCGAAAATAATACCGATTGATTTACTTACGAGAACGGTGACTAGGCCGATTACTTGGGATCTGGTTGTTGGATTTTCCGAAAGGCTAAAATGCTGAAAGGATCCTGCCACCCCATCTAATCTTCTACCTGGCTGTTCTTTACTTGATAAATCATGGAGTATCATATTGGAATTACTGAAGGGTTTAATGATGCGACTACAATATAGTTAAGGATTAAGAAATGATAGATTTCTTATTATGTTAACAGTTAAAGTTGAAGGAAATACAAAGCCGAGAAAGATAAACAATATAGTCAACTATAATCAGGTGAGTCTTCTCACTATACTATAGGTGATATTGCATGCGTAGGAAGGAAGACATGTTAGACTAAGGTGATCTTACCTGTTATGATAATTGTATGAATTATTGCTATGTTAATGATTGTTTGTGGACGGAACGGGATAGCCCGCGAGCCAATAGGCGGAACGGGAATAGCCTGCGAGTCATTAGACGGAACGGGAAAAGCCTGCGAGCGGTAAGACGGAACGGGAACTGCCCGTGAGTCTTCAAGCGGAACAGGGATAGCCCGCGAGTCTCACAGACATATGAATGGTTATTATGTGTTGTATGTTATGTGATGGATCGTATGGTATTTTGAGGAACTCACTAAGCTTTATGCTTACCCCGTTGATATTTAACATTTTCAGATAATGGCAGAGACAGAGGGAAGGCTCCAACCTGACGCACCGCATTCCACTATTTCCAAGACTTCCGCTACTTTATAAATAATTTATGTGAAGAATAAAGGACATGAGTTTCTATATGTATTTTGCTAAAATCAATACTATGGCTGCTTTCTCTATTTGTAAAATATTCATTTATAAATCCATATTTGGTTTTCAAAAAAAAAAAAGAAAAATTTGACTTGAAAATCTGGGGCGTTACAAGTTAGTATCAGAGCCTTAGTTTGAGGGATTTAGATAAACTTTCGGGTAAATCTGAACTCAAACTGAGGACTGAGAGTTTTTTTTTTTTAAAAAAAAAAAACAAAATTGAAATTTTAAAAAGAAAAGGAATGCGATGCGTGCGGTCAGCCGGAGCTTAAGTGAGTAAATGATTCTCAAAATATCTGCATTCATGTATATGCTAGAAACTTTATATGATAAAGAGTATACTAAGGATTCACTCAGGAATTGCATGTTATAATTGCATGATTTAGGATGTCTGATTGCCTTATATGATGACAATTATGTGCAACTGAAACTGTGCTTATACTGTTAGGAAGTTAAATGAACGCTTGAATTGCATGTAGTTAATATCAGATGACTTTGGAATTAGTTATCTGACTTTATTAGTTGTTCATTGTCTGGTGGTGATATTAGGATAAGATTACTTATTCAACTGTATATTTTATCCTTAAAATTTTGTGTGAAATAAGCGTAAACAAAACTACCTAATGGCATCAGCAAACGTTTTTCTCTTTTATCACAAGTATGATAAAGAAACTCTAGGAAGTGTAAAAAGAAGTGTTGAATGTACAAATCGTATAAACAAGAACCGTATAGTAATAAGAGACTATATAGTAATTTTGGAAGGACGTTTGGTACAAGTAAGAATAGGTGTGGAAGATAGTACAGGGCCCGTACTACCGAAAGCACAGGATTCTTACATGTAACAGAGTCAGTCGCCAAAACTCCTTTAAAGTCGGGTTGGTAGGGTAACCACATATAATAAGCATGGGCTCACCATCTTGTTTGTACAATCAGAATGGTGGTGATTACAAGAAGCAATGGTAATGGTTCTGGGTCTAGTGAGGGACCAAGCCGACCCACTCGATCAGATGAGGAGCTACGAGACTTAATTGCTGAAGAGGTATCACGCGAGGTGCTAGCCGAAATTCCTCGTTTCTTCGGTACAATCAAAACCGAACTGATAACGATGATTGAGGAACGACTTGCTACAATTAGTAGACCAAGGGATAGAATGGCGACTTATCGGGATTTTGCCGCATGTCAAGTCCCGGTGTTTGGTGGGGGAAGGGATCCAATCGCTAGTATAAGATGGATTTCTGCAGTAGAGGGTGCTTTCAGAACCTGTTTTTGCCCAGAGGAATCAAAGGTTATCTTTGCTGTAAACCTGTTAAGAGACGATGCAAAGGATTGGTGGGAAATGATGGCTAAAGATCTCACTGATGCTCAAATAGAGGCTATCACTTGGGCAGAATTCACGACTAAGTTCAGACAAGAGTACGTCCCGCAAATAGAGATGGAACGTTTGGCTCAGGAATACTTGAACCTGACTCAGACCACAGAGACAGTGGCAGAAATCACCAAAAAGTTTAACGAGCGGGCGCTCTTTTGCCCAGAGTATGCAGCCACAGAGAAAATGCGGATGAACCGATATTTGGCAATGCTTCGGACGGATATACGGGAGTTTGTGTCTGCTGCTAGGCACCAAACTCTTAACGACATGATTTCAGCCGCTCGAGCTCGAGAATTGGAACTAGAGAACCAACAAAGGCAGAAGCGTCAGGCACCAACACAACCTCATCCGCCATCAAAGAAGCATAAAGGGGGGGACCAAGGAAGGCATGGTCAGAGAAGCCACGGTCAGTGTGGCAAGTGTGGGAAAAACCATTAGGGGCAGTGTAGGGCAGTAGTGTGCCATAAGTGTGGCAAAGAGGGCCACTATGCTAGGGATTGTCGAAAGGAGGCCAAAATCTGCTTTAACTGCAATCAGGTAGGCCATTTCAAGGCCCAATGTCCCTGTCTGACTCAGGGAGTGGTTCAGAATCCGGCACCCACTACACTCCGGATTACCGATGGTAGGCAGGGGAAAGGGGAAGCCCCTAAGACCAAGGGTCGAGCATTCGTCATGACCGCCGAGGAGGCACAGGATGCGCCCGACGTCGTCACGGGTACTCTTTCTTTACTTGCCTTGTGTTTGTGGTGTGTGTAATTAATATGTCTATTATGCTTTGATTAGGAACATTCTTAGTCAACTCTATGCCTACCTTTGCATTATTTGATTCGGGTGCTAGTCATTCTTTTGTGTCTGCCGCGTTGGGAAAGAGTTTCGGTATTGCTTTAGGAACTCTTCCTCAGCCGTTAGAAGTAGAAATTGCGGATGATAAAGCCGTGCAAGTGACTAGTGTTTATCGGGGATGCGAAGTAGTGATTCAAGGAATAAAGTTTTCGATCGATCTCATCCCTATACCGTTGAGTGACTCTCGAGTCATCATCGGTATGGATTGGATGGGTCAGCATGAATCATGGATCGATTGTAAGAACAAGCGAGTGTGGATTCAAACCCCAAGTGGGGGAGAGCTGGTTGTGCAGGGCGAGAGAAAGAATCGAGGTGCAGTTTTCTGTTCAGCTGCTAGGGCACGCAGACATTTTCAGCATGGAGGTTCGGGATTTGTGGCTTATGTTGAAGACACACGAGAAAAGAAGCCACAGCAGAAAGCAGGTGATATACCGGTGGTTCGGGATTTTCCTGATGTTTTTCCCGAGGACCTGCCTGGTGTACCGCCAGAGAGACAGGTGGAATTTAAGATCGACTTAACTCCCGGTGCGGCTCCAATAGCTAAAGCACCGTATCGTCTTGCGCCTCCAGAAATGCTTGAATTGTCTATTCAACTTAGGGAACTTTTGGACAAGGGATTTATTCGGCCCAGTTGCTCACCGTGGGGAGCTCCTATTCTATTTGTTAAGAAGAAGGATGGTTCCAATAGGATGTGCATAGATTATCGTGAGCTGAACAAGCTTACGGTGAAAAATCGATACCCATTACCTCGCATCGACGACTTATTCGATCAACTGCAGGGGGCTTCGTGGTTTTCAAAAATTGATTTGCGGTCAGGATACCATCAAATGCGAGTACGGGAGGAAGACATCCCGAAAACGGCTTTTAGGACGAGGTACGGCCACTTCGAGTTTGTAGTGATGCCGTTCGGACTAACCAATGCCCCTGCAGCTTTTATGGATTTAATGAATCGAGTGTGTCGACCGATGTTGGATCGGTCGGTTATAGTTTTCATTGATGATATCTTAGTTTACTCTCGGAGCAGGGAGCAATATGAACAACACTTAAAGGAAGTATTAGAGACCTTAAGAAAGGAGAAGCTTTATGCAAAATTATCCAAGTGTGACTTTTGGCTACGGGAGGTTCAGTTTTTGGGTCACGTTGTCAACGAGCAAGGAATCATGGTAGACCCGGCTAAAGTGGAGGCCGTGATGCGGTGGGAGGTTCCGAAGACTCCCTCTGAAATTAGAAGTTTCTTGGGTCTGGCCGGTTATTATCGCCGTTTCATCCAAGACTTCTCAAAGATCGCAGTACCTTTGACTCGGCTAACTAAGAAAAACGCTGCTTTTCGGTGGGGTGAGGAGCAACAGCAGGCTTTTGAGACTTTGCGGCGGAAATTGTGTGAAGCTCCGGTTTTGACGTTGCCTGAAGGCATGGAGGACATGGTAGTTTATTGCGATGCATCTATCACGGGATTGGGGGCAGTCTTGATGCAACGAGGCAAGGTGATTGCTTACGCCTCGCGACAGTTGAAGCCCCATGAAGCTAACTACCCCACTCATGATTTGGAATTGGGAGCGGTGGTCTTCGCTCTCAAGATTTGGAGACACTATTTGTATGGAGTGAAGTGCACCATCTTCACGGACCACAAGAGTTTGAAGTACTTGATGGATCAGGCAAACCTCAATATGAGACAGAGAAGATGGTTGGATGTATTGAAAGACTATGATTGTGAGATACACTACCACCCTGGGAAGGCCAATGTGGTAGCAGATGCGTTAAGTCGTAAGGCTTCGGGTGCACCCCTTCGGGGCGTTTGTCTAAGGATGACAATTGTGACACCGCTGCTTGAGCTGATTAGGAAAGCTCAGATGGAAGCAAGCAAGAGCGAGAATCAAAAAGATGAGAGAATTGTGGGTCAGTTGGCAGCTATGGTCAAAGATAGTAGGGATTTGTTAACTAGCCATGAGAGAATTTGGGTACCGAAGCTGGGCGGGGTTCGTCAAACCCTATTGGAGGAAGCACATAAATCCAGGTTCTCTATCCACCCTGGAGCAACTAAAATGTATAGGGATCTGCGCGAATATTATTGGTGGCCGGGCATGAAGAGGGAAGTAGCTTGGTTTGTCGAAAGATGCATGACCTGTCGTAAGGTCAAGGCCGAGCACCAACGGCCTCATGGTAAGTTGCAGCCTCTTGAGATCCCAGAATGGAAATGGGAGCATATCACAATGGATTTCATCACGAAGTTGCCAAGAACCCCTCGACATATGGACACTATTTGGGTTATCGTGGATAGATTAACTAAAAGTGCTCATTTCCTCCCCATCCAAGAGACTTACTCTGCAAAGGAATTGGCTAAGGTCTTCATAGATGAGATTATCTCTCGGCATGGTATGCCGGTCTCGGTGATATCCGACCGGGATGTCCGATTTACGTCTAGGTTTTGGAAGAAGTTTCATGAGGAATTAGGCACTCGCCTTCATTTCAGTACAGCATATCATCCTCAGACGGATGGGCAAAGTGAAAGGACGATTCAAACGCTGGAGGATATGCTTAGGGCATGTATTATTGATTTTGGCGGGAGTTGGGATTCCCATCTCCCTTTAGCTGAGTTTTCTTACAATAACAGTTATCACGCGAGCATTGGCAGGGCTCCCTTTGAGATGTTGTATGGAAGGAAATGTCGAACTCCTATTTGCTGGGGCGAGGTTGGCCAGCGGGTATTGGGTAGTACTGAGGTAGTAATCAAGACAACTGAGTTAATTCAGAAGGTTCGGGAGAGGTTGTTAACGGCCCAGAGTCGACAGAAAAGTTATGCAGATCGGCGGCGGTCCGATCTCGAGTTTCAAGTGGGAGATTATGTTCTTCTTAAGGTTTCACCTTGGAAGGGAGTCATCCGTTTTAGGAAGCGAGGAAAGCTTGGCCCTAGGTACATTGGACCTTACCGAATCACTGCCCGTGTAGGTAAGGTAGCTTACCGGTTGGAGCTGCCCGAGCAGCTTAGTCAGATTCACGACACGTTTCACGTTTCACAGCTTAGGAAGTGCATTACGGAGGAATCTACAATAGTACCTTTGGAGGATATTCAATTAGATGAACGCCTGAACTATGTGGAGCGTCCTATAGCTATCTTAGAAAGAAAAACAAAATCCTTGCGTAATAAAGTGGTAGTACTGGTGAAGGTACAGTGGAAACATCGAAAAGGCTCTGAATGCACATGGGAGCCCGAGAGGGAGATGCGAGAACATTACCCCGAGTTATTTGAGAATACAAATTTCGAGGACGAAATTCAAAGAAGTGGGGGAGACTTGTAAGACCTGTATTCCATTTATTGCATTTAGTTATAATTGTTGTGAATTCTATGATTTTTGGTAGTTAAAGAAACTAAGAAAAACTTTAGTTACAATTTCATAGGAAAATCAGCATTTTGTGATGTTTTTAGAAAAATCATAATTAATTATGGGAACATTGTTTGGACCTCAAACTAGTGCACAAAGTTTACAAATTGAGTCTAGTATAATTCTTAAAAATAGTTGTAAGCTTGAAAGTGGAGTTATATATGGTTAAAAATGCAATCTTCACTAAGTAGTTCGAAATTGACAGATTAGATAGTCTGTTTTCAAAAAATCATAATAAATCATAGAAAAATCGTATAAATACATACCATACATCCCTGGAAAGGTATTAAGATGAGTTTTCTGAATATCAAATAAAAACGTGAATTTAATGGGTTTAAGGTCGGCTAAATCAGTCTTGAACAGACTGATTCTAGAAGGCCTTTAATTTCAACAAAATTATATTATTAAAATCTTTTGTCAAAAGTGTCATGCCATTTTTTATTCAAGAATTCAAGTATAAATACCCCCAAAACATCTCATAAACCACACCAACAAATCTCAATCCAATATATAGAGGTTTCTAAGCACTAGAGTGTAAGAAGTGAGTGGAAGGAAGCTTAAAAGCCTAGCGAAGAAGTTATAGGTTCCGACGACTGGTCATAAGGTAACTACAAACTTTTCTATAGCTTAATTAGGTATTGTAAAATAGTTTTTGTGTTAAGAAGTAGAATATTTAATAAGTATAACATATGTTATATTATACTCATTTCTAACAATAGTAAACAAAAACCTTAAAATGTCGTTATTATAACAATTCGTAATTCCGAAAATAATACCGATTGATTTACTTACGAGAACGGTGACTAGGCCGATTACTTGGGATCTGGTTGTTGGATTTTCCGAAAGGCTAAAATGCTGAAAGGATCCTGCCACCCCATCTAATCTTCTACCTGGCTGTTCTTTACTTGATAAATCATGGAGTATCATATTGGAATTACTGAAGGGTTTAATGATGCGACTACAATATAGTTAAGGATTAAGAAATGATAGATTTCTTATTATGTTAACAGTTAAAGTTGAAGGAAATACAAAGCCGAGAAAGATAAACAATATAGTCAACTATAATCAGGTGAGTCTTCTCACTATACTATAGGTGATATTGCATGCGTAGGAAGGAAGACATGTTAGACTAAGGTGATCTTACCTGTTATGATAATTGTATGAATTATTGCTATGTTAATGATTGTTTGTGGACGGAACGGGATAGCCCGCGAGCCAATAGGCGGAACGGGAATAGCCTGCGAGTCATTAGACGGAACGGGAAAAGCCTGCGAGCGGTAAGACGGAACGGGAACTGCCCGTGAGTCTTCAAGCGGAACAGGGATAGCCCGCGAGTCTCACAGACATATGAATGGTTATTATGTGTTGTATGTTATGTGATGGATCGTATGGTATTTTGAGGAACTCACTAAGCTTTATGCTTACCCCGTTGATATTTAACATTTTCAGATAATGGCAGAGACAGAGGGAAGGCTCCAATTCATGACAGTCTTCCTTCATACTTACTCCCTAAGAGTATGAACGACTGTGGATATTTGTATAATCCAATTATTCAGGAAGTAAACATGCAAAAGTGAAACATAAAATCTGACTGGCAGCTACTCCTGCTTATTACCAAGTCTCCACAAGGTAATTACCAAGTCGGATTTATCATAACTATTATCGGTTTCTTATTCTCTTTTAAACTTTCAATTCAAGCCTTTTATATCTATGTCTATGACCTTTTCACTCTTTCTATGTATCCAAGTGTCTAACACTTATACACTTTATTGCAGATGATCCAATCGGATACTCTTCCGATGATATCTCAATTTGTCATTTTGTCATTTTTGTCATTCTCTCTCACAACTCCATTCCGGTGATGTGTACCGTGACTGCCCATGGTTCTCGGGTCTTCAGTCCACATGACTACACCCTAAGACAATTTCGAGGTGTCATGATGTGCCGGTGACCTACACGCGCTCCATCAGAAACCAACGAAATTCTTTAACCATGAAGTCCTACAGCACCACGTCCTGGTGTAAACAATTACCGATTTGAAAACCCTTTCAAATCAATCACCCTAATCATTTCCCAATGATTTCTCGCTTCTGTTCAAAAATCCATTCAGTATTCTCAGCCAGGTCATATCCTGAAACTAACTTACTATGCTCTAAGCATTAAGTCATCAGGATATGTTCATAACACTTCTGATTTGTCCAAGAGGCTCGAGGAACCTGATGTAATCTCATTCCAAGCACTTTCGGAATCCTAAGATTACCAATAATCCTTGTGTCATGATTTCCGGAAACCATTTCCTTTCAGGAACTCTTTCTTATGCATCTTGAATCCCATCAAGATCATATTCTCAACGGCTAAGTCAATACTGTCAGTCTCATCTATCTGATAGATGTCTATGAACTACGTGAGCATGCTGCACCTTCTTTGTTTCTTTCATGCCAATTCATTACACTTTGCAATGACAGGAAACTCCATTCCTGGGGTTATGCATCTTGAATCTCATCAAGATCATATTGGCAGAATTCTGATCTATCTAATAGATATTCACAACCACCTGAGTATGTTGTATCTCTTAAAGTCTTTCATAGCGAACCGTTTCTTAACACCAAGTCATTACACTTTGTAATGATAAGAGACGTTTCCTAGAACCAGTATGTAACCCACATACAATGATAGCAGATAACAACGATACTCCCACTTGCTTTGACACCGTTATATGACTCTTTCGGACTATTCACAAAATTTCAGAACTTATGGCACATTTTGCGAAACGGAAATCCAAACCTTTCCGACATATTAAAGGAAATCTTTCAGGCTATTCACAAAATCCAAACCTTTTGGCCTTTTTTGAGAATCCGAATATCCTTTCTTGCAAGATGCCCATGGGACGAATCCCGGGGCCATGTACCTTTTTGTAATGGCATGCTCTATGTGAGTCCATATTAGTGTGCCGGTAAACCACACACGCTTCACTAACGACTCACACTATGCCACGCAGAATCCTCTCGGATTACATCTTCTATTGAGAGTACATCTCTCAGAATCAATTGCTTGACTCCAAGTGATGACTCATCCAACCAGATGTTCTGTAAGTACATTTCTATGTTCCCTTCTTTTGATGATTCAATTACTCCCACTGGTACCTAGACCAGTGATAAAGATCAATCAAACTGTCACATAGACTGTGTCTCGCGGTAAGGTTCTCTTATTTGGCAGCAACTGGGCTCACCAATGCTTCCAGCAGTCAGATTACTTATCCGTACCATCTTTAGTGTTTTACCACTACCCGGTATATCACCCAAATCATAACTCCTTATGACAGTGACAATAACTACTGGTCAAGCGAAGAGAGGGTATGTCAGGTTTAACAGGAATCTAATTCCTGGTCAAGTCCCAGTGGTGACTAAAGGTTCTTTCACTTGGCTAATCCCCGAACTCATTCAGAATTTATTCTTACTCCCACTGTTTCCTTAGAACTTGAGTTCCTTTTAAAAGTACTCTTCTTTCAAAGGATAACCGGGATGGCCAATGAAAAACGACATCGCTGATCAGTTTCAGGCTTGTCATGAGATTCAGACGAATGCTACATGACCCTGGACTTTCTATGTACTAGTGGGACGATCCCAGCTTTACATTTCAGACAGTGTCGGCATAACCTACTTAGTCCAAGCTATGGTCGGAATATGGTTTCTGCGGTCTGACTGGTTGAATATTTAATTCATTGAAATACTAATCGGAAATGTATCTTATACATCGAGGATCAAAACTATTTCGATCAATGCTCCATCATCTTCCCTAAGACACATTATAACCATTAGTGTTCTTGGAAGAGGATAAACTGTGAAACATTTTCTCAGTCTATGTTGTTACTCAGGTTCTGTTGATCTTATACTTCCTTTGAAATCCTTGAACACTTCAAGGTTCCAATCAATCGCTTATTCCGATAAACAAAGCCATATTTGTCAAACCATTTGGCAAATATCATGAAGCATAACTAATCGTGTTCTGTTCGAGGATTCGAGCAATACACAATAACTTATGTGTCTGTTGCTCAAAAAACTTAATACCTTTACAGTTCCATGTAAATTTACGACTTTGTTAATATTGTTCAAGACATGCAATCATCACCTGACTCCAAGTCAACTGATTCCAAAATCCTATCCATTGGATCTTTGGGTGATTCCTTTCTTGCCACAATTAATTTTATTAAGCACTCAATTCATCATGAGACTCTAAGTCGAATGATTCCAAAGTCCTGTCCAACTGGACCTTTGGTTGAAGTGATTCTCATAAAATTCACTTTAACAATCATAAAGAACACAATTTACAAATCCAATCCCATTGGATGTATCAACATTCAAGTTATTACCATTTACGTCATCAACACATTCACACAACATTTCGAGGATAATTAAAACAATCAAAAGAAAATCCACATTTTATTAAAACACAAAAACCCTCGAACAATGTACTATGCGAATCCATGTCGTATGTATCTATAAACTAATAACAAGAACAAATATCTAGCTTAACTCAAAAAACCGCATGAGCTCCGGATCTAATCCGAATATGCTCCTGTGCGACAACATCCCGCATCCTACAGAGTCCGTGCATACAGAGCAAATGTGAGAAACACATCCTGTATCAAGGAAATGAGGATCAGGTATTCTGAGTTTTAAGATATTACTGAGTTTGCCAAACGGTTTGGCTTTAGAGCATTTTTCCAATCTTTCCGTGACTGTGTCCCACCTTGTGGATTCCCAGTTTGAAACATCGAACAATCGGTCCAGGCGATCTGGATCATTTCTTGATGCACCTTAATACTGGACTCAATCCTGAAGCAGCTGAATTAATGGAACTATGCTTCTCCATGAACGATTCATACAGAGTCGACATTGAATGCACTTCCACGATTGTCTTATCCGGTTACCCTTTCTGTTCATCTGGATGAACAGATCAGCGAGTTGAGCTAATGCTTAACTCCCGATCCCAAGGGAAACCGATTTTATACTGTTCGCCTATGTATCCCTCAATCTCGGGAACACGCAAACTGGTGCTACTTCCTTCTAGCTTGCAACTTCAAGCTCTTTGAAGATCCTAGTTCGTTCCCTTTATTCAACCAGTTCACGGAACCTTTCATGAACTAGCTGTGCTAACTTATCAGACCCCAGGAATTCTAAATCCCTGCGGAACTCGGGGTTTATGATCAATCGCATAAGGCAACGAACTTCCTTAGACTCAATAGTCAAGGAGTCATGCTCATCACAAGCTGCTGTGTGATGCCATGTTTGGGAGCGGACACTCAGTCGGATATGGTTCCCCAGCAAAACTAAGAACTATTCTCTAATTGCAAAACCATATCACATAGTTCAGGCCAGTCAGCCTTACCATACTAAACAGGTGCTTTCTGAAGCTCTCAGAAATGGGCGAAGGAGGAGAAGGAGGAGAATGACATTTTCTTTAGACATATATAAAATTTTAATTTATTCGTTTAATTAATCCTTTTAAATAATTACCCAATATATATTATTTAACAAGGCTAGGATCCAAAATACCCCAACTATGCTGTGAAGAGGGATGCCGTAGTCACAACACAGTGGTCATTAAGGTAGATAACTTTTATCAATTTCAGTCTTATGAAATTCCTAGATCTGTGAGATTCATTGAACTGTTCAATGGCATGTTTAATCTCGGATATGCCCCACCGTTTGTGACTGGGATGCCGAGGATCACAAACCGGGTGTGAATAACCATGCAAATTAGCTTGGTACTCTCGGGGTCCATTATCATCTCAAATTGATGTGCCGGTTAACCACACACGCTCCATCAACAATGATAACACCCGAGAAACCCATTGCCACTCTTTATGAACCCCCATTGGTGTGCCGGTAACCCACACACGCTCCACCAACGTTTCATAAAGTGCAATGTGCAATTTCATGGGTTAGCATCAAATTCACATTTTTTTAAAGTAACTAGATTGGGAATTCTTGTACGGGTTCTAGTACTTTGATCATTATACTTTTAATGATTAAGCGGTCCTATCAAAACTGTTCGGCTAACGACCCTCCACTGATCAGGCGAGCGGTGGGTGAGAGTGAACACCCATTAGACTGCCATTTTATAGGCAGCCTCCTTATACCCACTTTATAGACCAGCTTCGTGAATGAGGCCTACTAATGATTTGACTAACCAATTTATCTTATACATATAGTATTAACCTTTAATAATACATATATAAGATGTATTTTAGATCCTTTTAAAATATTCCTGGTTTATCTTTTAATTTCCTGAAATTTAACTATTAAATTTCAAATTAAATTAAACCTTTAATTTGATTTAATTTATCTTTTAATTAAACTATTAATTAAATTAATTAAATCTAGATATTTTAAACCTTTTAAAATATTTTAGGATTTATCCTTTAATTTTCGAAATTTAACCATTAAATCAAAATTAAATTAAATCCCTTGAATTATCTTTTAATTAAACAATTAATTAAATTAATTCAAATGTAGATAGGTTTTTCCAAATTAATCAAATCAATTTAAACCTATCTTAAACCCCTAATTATCGAAATCAAACAAACTGGGTTTAAGGTTATCCATTTAATTAACCAATTAAAGTTACCAAAAATAGAAAGCCTTCCAAAACCCTAATGCCTATTTTCGAAAATTACCAAGGGGTGGGGAAAAGGTTTCTAAAACCCAAACCCTAAATCCATATCAGGCCCAAAGAGTTTATAAACAATAAACCCTAAATTTTAGGAAAACTATTACAACAATTCAATAAGAAAACAACCAAACTCTCTGATACCACTGAAAGGTTTTCCGCAACCATGAACTAAAAACCTAAGTTCACATGCAACCTGGAAAAGATCTATGTTTTCTTACTTTGAACATGTAACTAATTCCTAAAGGCCAAATAAAAAATTAACAAAAGAATAAAACAGAAAAACTAACCTTTAGTTTTAATCTTGAAGCTAAGCAGCACAAGTGTCCTGCCTCAAATGAGATCACACCCAGGGAGCCAGAGGAAGGAACCGAAAATTCCAGAGAGAATTGAAGAATGAGCAACTGATAATGAGGTCTAGGGTTCCCTATTTATAGGGAACCAAGAGGCAAAGCTAGAAACCCTAGCCGCAGCCCATTTTCCGGATTATGTGTACGCGCGCCGCGGCCTTTACATTTGCGCGCCGCAATTCAAACTATTGAATTCGTACGGGTATGTACGCACGTCGCAGCCTTTACATTGGCGCGCCGCGCACCGCAATTCAGCTATTGAATTTGTACGACTTTAATCCCTGACCTCCTGATTAATCCAATTAATGCCACATAAATTAATCAAATTAATTTCTGATTAATTATTAATCAATCAACATAGTTTCTAATTAATATATTATCACTTTAATATATTAACAAACCATATCTTTTATTTCTATTGATTTATTAATCCCATAATAAACCAACCTCTCTCTCTACCGAACTTTCTACCAAACCTCCAGCTATGAGGGCAACCCAAATGGACTTTGCTTCTATTAATTAGGTAAATACAAATTATTAGTCATGGCTTAGACACCTAATCCAACAAACTGAAGGAAATGTAAGTTCATATGTAGCAAAAATGTTTTATTCCATTTTGTTATGGAAAAAGTTTTATAAGTTAAAAGATGATATTTTGAAAAGAATAGTTTTGTTTTTAAAAGAAGAAGTGTTATGGATTTGCTTGTTTACTAAAGTTTAAAAATCATGATTTCACAAGTGTAGGATGAGTGGATGCTAAGCTAGATGTGTTTTGGAAGGATTAGATGGAGTGGAGCTTAAGATAGCTTCCAAGTTTTTGAACTTTGGTTTAATCCTTCTCTTTGCTTGCTATGTTTTATTATGATATGAAATTGTAACACCCAAGCTTGTAATTATGTAAACCATATGCTTGACGGTTTTTGTTAAACTACATTTTGTCGTTCATGTCCTCTAGACATTACTTTTATAAACCATAGCACTTTTAAATCATTAAGAATTGGGGTGTTACAAAAATGCAGGTGATGGGGTGAGTTTAGGAGGAGTTCGCAAGAGTAGCCACCTGTGTAATGTTTGGCTATTTTGAGGCATATGGCAAAAATCGTGCTATTTTGAGAAATAACCTTATGGGATTAGGCCAATTTAGTTTTTTTCTCTTTTTTAACGAATAAGATGGGAGAGAGGTAAGAGATGAAAATTGAAGGAAAGCTATGGTCTTAGGTTGGGAGAAAAGAAAAAAAATTAGTATATATATATATATATATATATATATATATATATATATATATATATATATATATATATATATATATATATATGTCTTTTATCTAAAAGAAAATAAAGTTGTTACATGGATAGAAATATAATTTCATCTTATTCTCCTTCCTTCGCCTCTTAATCCGTCCAAAAATGAGAGTATACATTTTAATTTTCCCTAAATTCTCTTTCCTTTCCCTCCTTAAAAACCTCAAGAACATACAACATCTTAGATTTTTTTTTCCTTTATTTCGATCCCCCTCCTAAAATAAACTCGAAAACAAACCAAATATGTCAAATTTTTTTCTTTTTAGTTTATATCATATTGATTAGACTTTATCATGCTATTTTCCCCATTCACAAATAAAAATAGGTTTGGAATGCTATTTGTCCTATCCGCAAATAGAAATGTTGGGGTTAGAGACTATTGTTTGGATTGCGATTGGGTTTTTTTGTGGAAGTATGGTATTTGTGGAGGTTTTGAGACTGAACAGTTCATCACGATTTGATACCCAAACCTTGAATGTATTCTAGTAACTTACGTATGATGTACACTCCCATATGACTTTCAATAGGTCTAAAACTAATGACTATTTTGTGTATAACCCACATTTCATTGATGAAGTGTGTCGTGATAACCATATAACCGACCCTTTGGTACGAGTTAGTTCAAGTGTCCATTGTCAAATGTACTATATTAACGGGGTTACTTAAGTAAGTTACCAACTTAATTCTTTTATCAACATAGTAATTTGCAATATCTTCTGAAATCGTAGTTCGGGAAAATGACTTTCCCTTCAATGCGCTAGTAAACTCAATAGAAGCTTTGTTTTTGACAAACGTAAAGGGCAATTCACACACTACAAATAAATTTAGTAGAGATTTTTTTATTCTTTTATCATCATGTTTCCAAGTACATACACTTCTTTCTTAAATTATAATGTACTTCAATTTTTTCATATGATATGGGTTTTCTACTTTTTTCTACAACTAAGAACATGTTTATTTAAACTAGATATACCTTTCTTATGTGGGTCAGATTTGATAGTCGATGCAAAAAGATTGCACATGAAATACTTCCATTTTTCTCCATTATCGTCTTCGATATAAACCTATCCAAACAACCAACATTCCGCCTTTTCTTTCCATTCTTTTGCTTGGCGCTTTCTCTTATTTGTTTGTTGGTCATACTTATTTTAGCAGTTTCAACAAGCATATCAGCATCATCATCTTAAACCATAAAAGAACTACAAGGAATTAATAAACATTAGACATAAACAACAAAGAACATAAAACTTCAAAAGAACTTGAACTTGATTCCATTCCAAACACAACAAAATTCCAATGAATATACATCATAATACGTGAACAAAAATGTACTTAAATGCTATATCCCACATCCCATTCCATGTATGTAGAATTAAAAAAATGATGACAACTTACTTGAGTTTCTTCAATGTTTGCAACCAATTCTCTATTAGTCTTCGATGTAAGGATCGTACGATCTTCTCTTAGAGTCGATTGAAGGTAGTCGGTGTCAATAACAGGTTTGGAATTTTTGATAATTGTTGCGAACAGTGAAGCAGTGATATTGAATGTTGACTAAGGAAACATTATATAACACCCTTGCTCAAATATGCTGATGTAGGTAAAATGGCATTGGTTGCAAAGAAGAATGAACTTAAATGTCACATTTGTTCAAATATTTGAAAAATGGGGTCGAACCTAATGATGAAACCCAAACCAAAAGGATCATAATAAATATACCAAAGTATGACATTTAGCAAGGAATCCTCCATATGAAAGAATTCACGTTACCTCGGTTGCGATGTGTGGGGTCAAGAGAGGCTCGATGTATAATAGAGGAAATATAATTTGGGATATGTGGTACCCATTTCGAATGAAGGAGTATGACCATATAATATTTCAGACTATGTATATATGTACTTATAGTCAACGTTGGCCAAAGATGCTAAAGAAATTTTGAAGCGATGTAACCCCTACCAGTAACATGCAAACATTCCAACTATACCTATAACCAAGATGGTTAGCATCTCAAGCCTTGGCCCTTCTACCAATAGGGTATTGAAATAGCATGATCATTCTAATAGGCTCCAATAAGAATGATGTTCATAGTGGTCTCTATTGACTACTTCACGAAATTGGTAGAAGCAGAACTTATGGCAACGATCATAAGGAAAACATAGCTATTTGTGCGTGAAAATTCATAATATGTTGGTATGAAATACCACGTACTATGGTTAGTGATAATGGGAAATAGTTTGCCAAATATCATTTCAGGGGATAATGCTATAGGCTTAACATAAAGCATAACCTTACGTCCATAACACATCTCCAAGCTAGTGGGAAATTTTTAAGTACCAAACTGAACCATAATGAAAGGGTCGAAAACAAGACTAGGAAAAGCTAGCAAAAGATGGAGATTGGGTGGATGTGTCATGTGGTCTTATCGAACCACAACTCGCACAACAACCAATGAGACACCATTCAGCTTGATGTATAGGTCTAAATATGTCATCCCCCCCAGAAATAGGAGTGTCGAGTGATTGAATGATAAATTTCAACGTCAAAGTAAATAATGAAGAACTCATGAATAACCTCGATCTCTTTGAAGAAAAACAAGAAAAAGCAGACCTGAGACAAGCGAAGTACAAATCAATGATCGAATCACCTTACGATAAACGATTAAAAGGTAGATCTTTCAAAATGGGTGACTTAGTTCTATAGAAGAATGAAGAAAGTCGAAGCTAATGGATAAAAAACTAGGAATGAATAGAAAAGGACCTTAAGAGTCATCGAAGCTTGCACCAATGAGTAGTATGTCATGGACACTGTCGAAGGGTAAAGAATCCGAAGAACGTGGAACATCTAAAATCTTCAAAAGTTTCACTTCTGATTATACTATGAATGTTTTCGATTTAACCTACACTCAACTAACCATCATAGTGGATTACCTCAAGAACTTGCTAACAATTTGGTCTTGATTTTCGGTTCGGATATCACGTACAACCACCACCGCTATGTCGCCAGATTTTGGTATGATCAACATTGAAAATGGCACAAATAAGTGACATGTTATAAATCAAGTTTATATGAGTTGGATTTTCATAATATACAAATAATTATCTATAGGTATAAAATCACATTTTTATGGGTTCAAATAGCAAAAAATGGTTTTTATGGCAATTCTTTTCTTTTATAAACACAAGCCTCATAAACATTGTTGTTTTTGATCCAACAAATAATGGATATATCTAAAAACCGTAACAAAACAATTTCTGAAGTTTTTATTCGGAACAACGATATATTATTAAGACTCTGCAAAGGAGCTAGCGAAAAAGAACAGATTAAATGGAAATAATAACAAGACAAGGGTTATGAAGTCAACCAACCTAGTCCATATTACATTTTTATGCCTATTACAAATAGAAAAGAAAAAACCAAAAACGGTGTCGTCGAAGTATTTGCTTTTTTAGGTTTAGCCGATACAAATATCATATTGTTTTGAAATATCCATAACACCAAAAAGACGATAATGATCACTACAGCGAAATACTTCCTCTACACGGTATTCAAAAGCCTAATGATTTGGCCAATGGATGAGACCATCAATTCGCCTATTGGTAGGTGTGATGAGGCTATACCATCTACCAATAAGAGTCCAAACTCCCAAAATATGAGTACATTCAACCACGACATGATGCGTCCATATCATCAAAATAGAACATAACAACGAATCCAAATCAATACATTTGTTTGTCAGCTTCGACCTAGTAGGAGTTTGTGTAAGCCCCACCCTCAAAAGTAAGATATTGAATTTGATAGGAGCATAATTATTCCATCTAGTTGAAACGACACTAGTAATCAAAAAGTACCATTGTCTAAAAAAACATCTCGCTGGATAGATTGAGAAAGCGTCAGAGGATTCCAGTCAAAACAATCTTGACAATTAGTCAAAGCAACATGTTAAAGCTTGAAAACGAAGGCATCCCATTGTTTTGCTTCTGCTCCACCTCTTAGACTTCACCTAAGAAAGACTCCTCCAACAACCCTAGTCTTTGGCGATCAAAGGCCTATCCCTCATTCATAAGGTCTAACGCATAGACTCTAGGAAACTGAAAACTACACGAAGCATTCCCAATTCAGGTATCTAACCAAATTTTAGTACTCAAGCCTTTCCCCGCCTTGATCTTGCAAAAATCACACAAATCAAGACCCTTACACAAATCATTCCCAATCTAATTGTCAACCTAAATTTAGCACTTAGGTCATTCCCTACTTTGACCTTGCAAAAGTGACATATTTCTCTAGTTTTAACTTCCCATAATGTGTGATTTTTAAGGATTAAATGCATCTAAAATGAAAAAAAAAAAAAAGAATTCAACATTAAGTCTGCTATATTTTGATTTCATTTATTATTTCATCTAAGTTTAAAGTCATTTTATTATATTTTTATAAATTATTTTTTATGAAAATTGTAATATACCTTTCTCAAAATAAAAATATATGGTTTATTAAAAACAAGATTTCAAACCGACAAATAATTTTCGGATATAACATTCGTTTGGATATAATTTGAACAAACTTTAACCTATTTCACCCCTTTAAATTTATGTTAACTGTAATATTATACATGCCTCATGAATGTATATCGGTGGAAAAGTATAGCTGGACAAGTTTTCATTGATTTATTTATCTGCTATTTAACCGTAAGATGGTTGCATTTGGATATCGGTGGAGAAATTCACCAATATCAACATATTTTAAACAATTGTAGACACGAAGCGGGGATAGCTCAGTTGGGAGAGCGTCAGACTGAAGATCTGAAGGTCGCGTGTTCGATCCACGCTCACCGCAATTTTTTTTTTTTTTTTTTTTTTTTGTGGTTTTCATATCTTTAACACCGACCAAATTGAAAAGGATTGATCAATAATTGTGTTTTCGTATTATTTTTAAGAAATTAAGTTTTTTTTTATCAGAATATAATGGTTTTATATCAGTTTTAGTTAACATACGCAATATTTCTAAAGTATAGTTAACACGAATTTACTAAAATACTTGCAACAAAAAAAAAAAAAAAAAAAACCCTAAAATATATACAAAATGTATCATGTAAATATATTGGCTAGAGTTCTATTCATTTCCAAAAAGAACGGTTTAATCAAAATTTACAGATGACAAAGCAAATGAATTGAATTATCGAACGCCTCAAGTGTCGATTCAAAACAAGATGAGATCTAAACGAACTACTTTCTACGTTTTAATTTACTTTAATACAACTTGAAACCCAGTTCATCCGTTTCATTTTTATTCTTAATATTCTAACCATTTATCACGCCACATAAAATACAACCCAAATTTTAACTCATACGTAAATGACAGAATTACCACCTCAACTAACAATCTCCAACACCCAAAATTCAAAATTCATACAATCTTCCATTTAAAATTGTGCAATACTTCACACTTCACAATGAAGACATAATACTCCATTCTATTTACAGCAAAAAAAAAAAAAAAAAAAAAAAAAAAAAAAAAAAAAAAAAAAAAAAAACTTATCATTCATTCATTTCAATATGAACGGCCTGTCATTTACTTGCCCAAAGGACTGAATTAGCAGCTTCTTGAAGCCATCTTCAGTGCACCCGTTGTGACCTAAAATCTTCAATTTACAACACAACACCAAAACTTCAAAAGGCTCCAACCCTCCAAGAATCTCGCTATCTCGATCATAATCCTGTAGTCAACCATGGTCAACACAAATCCATTCAAAACCGATAATTTGTGGAAAATATAAAGTGTTAATAAATCGAATCAGATTTACGAATACTAACAAACCTTTTCTGTCACAACAATCACAGGTTTGGATCCAAACTTGTTCTTGAGACCTTCAAGTCTCGCTTTGATCATCTTAATGTCCTAAATCAAGTATTTTGGTTGGAAGGTAAATGTATATTGTAAGGTAGTTTTTCGTATGATAATGGAATGGAATGACTTATTCCATTACTATGTCAATTGCATTCCATTCAACCAAACAGACAAACCGTAAAGAAGTAGTTGTACCTCGTTTCGAAACTGGTGGTGGTCGCTATAGTCTAGCCTATCAACAAATAACGGTCCCATCTGGAAATTATTATAAAACAAATTAGAGTAAATTACAGTTTTGGTCCCTCAAGTTTACCAAATATTGCACTTTAGGACAAACTGTTGGAAATTCACGTTGATGGTCCCTAAAATTTGTGAAACGCTACAAATCGGTCCCTGGGTCAGGTAAAAAGACTAACTCACCCTTTTTCATTTCTTTTTTCTTTTTCTTTTTTTTATTAATAAAGTAAATAATAAATTCAAAGAAAAAGGAAAAAGAAATTAAAAAAGGTAAGTTAGTCTTTTTACCTGACCCAGGGACCGATTTGTAGCGTTTCACAAACCTTAGGGACCACCAACGTGAATTTCCAACTGTTTGTCCTAAAGTGCAACATTTGGTAAACTTGAGGGACCAAAACTGTAATTTACTCAACAAATTAATAAAACTTTTAGGGGGTAAGTCTAAGAAGGACATTTACGTCTTTTACACAGATGAGAGATTAAGAGCTGGTCCATGTCCTAACTTTTTGGGTGAGACAAAAAGCTGCAACTTTTTGTCCTATTGGCATCAGTGTCAGTCAAATGCACGAAAACACAGTACAACCTGTCCTGTTCAAAAAAGACAAAAGATACCTTTTGAATCCTCTTCACTAATGAATTAGGGGAACCAATTGCGGAAACACATAAAACTATCTTTTTGGATACAACTTCTAAAGGTAATTTTTTTGAGACACTTTTTGTCTTAAAGAAGTGTGTAGGTGTCATTGTAGAATGGAATATGGGAATAAACCGATTGGATTCGTATATTGTTGATTTAATTACCGAAAGACTATGATCCGAAACCTACGATAAATAAAGAAAGATTTTTATCATAAAAAGATGATATTCCATGAATAGTATTGTTTTAAAGTTTAATGTTGGGAATGGAATTTGATATACCAAGTCGGAATGGTGGATTACGGCAGCATGAGCGCGGGAAAATGAAGTCAATGGCTCGCGTAATGGTCCAAAGGGTAGTAATTGGTAATTTCCCCATGGTGACAATGCGTTCACCATTACAATATCCAAATCACGTGACATTGTTATATGCTGTTAATAAATGCACACCAGTTCCAAATATTTACAATTGAAGAACATTATAATCCAAAAAAAAAAAAACTTCTAGTTATGCAATTGAAGAAGATTATCAAGAAAGAATTGATATTTTTACCTGCATTCCATCATCGAGAATTGCAACTCCAATTTTATCAGTAACAATACGTCTTTCTGGTATCTGTTTCTTAAAACAGACAATATCAAGAGGATTAACAAATCCATATCTATGAAGAAAAGAAGCAGCAATAACTGCTCGATTTGCACCCACACCAATCTTCACAGATGTTCCATCAAAATGCCTTTGAAGCATCTTAGCTTCATCGGCACCACCATAACCCTGCAATCGCCATGAGGTCAACTTTTGAAAATTTAAGATTAACAACGATTAAACATAAAGAATTGAAAGAAGTGAAAGAATTGATAGCTGCGTAAGATTAGAAACGTACTGAAACACAACATATATGAAGCTAAATTTGCAGTAAGAGTGATCGATTTTGCATTGAAAAGGTAAAAGGTTTGACCCGAAGTCAAAGTATATAGTAGTAGTAAAGTACCCTGGTGAGAATGAGAGGTGAAACGCCAACATCATTAGTCAACCAATTTGCAATGAACTCGACCATCGGAGTCTTCCCATTGCCACCCCATGTCAAGTTTCCGACGCTGATCACCGGCACCGGTAACCTTCAACAGCCATGAAAACGCATCAAACCCTACATAAACATATATCTGATCAAGGGGAGAAAATAACCCCAATGTGATTAGATTGAAAAGATAGGAAGAGTGTTGTACGTACCTGTGCTTGCGAAGGAAGCCAAAGTGGTGGAGAGTGTGACGAAAGGAGATGGCGATTTTGTAGAGGGAGGAAGACAGGAAGAGGAGAGGGATGAGAGGGAGATGAAGCGGAGAGATAGTGGAGAGTATTTGAGATTTTGGTGTGTACGCTATCTGATTGACAGTTTTTCTCCATTTCTCCATTGATAAAGACTTCGATTGTTCGGTTTGGGGGAGAGAACCCTGTAGAGGGTCCAAGCTTAACGACGATGGCCGCAAATACCCGAGTAAATTACAATAAGAGTGCCTGTGGTTTGGGGCAACTTGCAATAAGAGTCCTACTTTTGGATTTTCACTATATGGGTCCTCAAGGTTTGATTTTTCTTTCAATAAGAGTCCCAAGACCACTAAAAAGACTAAATTACCCTTTATATTTTCTTTTTGATTTTTCTTTGAATTTATTGTTAATAAATGAAATTAAAAAAAAAAGAAAAAAGAACAAAGTGGGTCTTCTTCCGCCTTATTTTTCTTTGACGTTCAATCTCACCACCATAACCGCCGTCTCATCTGCCTTCCGCCTTCCTCTCCCGTCGCCGGTCTTCTTCCACAGCGTGGGGCTTTCTACCGGGCCCTTCAATGGACTCGCTTCCCCCTGATATCCCACCCCCACCCCACCTGATCGTATTCCGCCTCCTGTGCAAGATCGTATTCCTTGAAGCGTAGAACAAGACACGTTTGATCGTCGGATTCGAGGAAAAACTTGTCTCTCTAACCCCAAAATAATTGTTCCAATAGATAGAAACGCCAGGACCAAACAATCATCAATCACACTGTGACAAACTCATTCCTAAATCCGTGACTGATTGTTTATGGAGCACTTCCAAATCGTGAAAGAACACAACAATGACAACAATTTCGCCGCCAATTAAGAGCCAGATTCTTCACCGCATCCTGCACCTTCTTCTTCTCCACCGCATCCTCCACCTGATTCGAATGCAACTACTGCACCACCTGCTCAACTGCATCCTTCAATAACATCAATTCACAACCTCTCAACAAACCTGTGCATATATCTGGAAATAATCCGTAATCGATGCAGATCTCCTATCGCATAATCTTCTTACTGGTACTATTCCTTCTAATTTCGGTAATTGATAGCTGGAAGTGATTCCTCCCCTTCCCCCGCCATCGTCCACAGCGGCTCGGCTAATTCTGTCTCTCTATTTGATTCACGCATACAGACACGATCTGTGTGTTCTTCCTCCTTTCAATTTGTCGATCGTTTTCCCCCTTTCCTTTTTGCTGACTTAGGTGCCCATTGCCCAGGATGAGTGGGATGATCCATGTACCGAGAGATTGAGAGAAAGCGGATGGGTGGGGTGGGGGTGGGGGGTTTGGGGTATTGTTTCTTTTTTTAATTATTAAAAAAAAAAAATTGGTTAAAAGAAAAATGAAAAAAGAAATAAAAAGGGTAAATTTGTCTTTTTACTAACCTTTGGACTCTTATTGAAAGAAAAATCAAACCTTGAGGACCCATATAGTGAAAATCCAAAAATAGGACTTTTATTGCAAGTTGCCCCAAACCACAGGGACTCTTATTGTAATTTACTCCTGATAATATGATCAATATTTGAGTAGAGTTTTATGTAACATAATTAAAATATGATCAATATTCACTGAAAGGAAATGTTAACGTAGCTAGAATTTAGAAAATCATTTATATTTTGGAATTTAAACGGTTATTATCTTATATATTAAAACACAATGTTTTTTTAGAAGTTTTGTTGGGGTGGATTTTGTTTACCAATAACATTCTACCACCGTCTCTTCCACCGTTCCCTCTTTTCACGACAGGTCTCCTTCTCCCTCGATATCTTCACCTCTCCCAGAATCCTTCACAACCTAAGCCAAATCGATGAGGCTCTCTCTTCTCGCTTCCATGAAATCCTGAAAAACCCTTCTCAATTTCCTACCTCTATCACGTTCCGCCAACTCTGCTTTCACCGCTTCCCTTCCTTGCGACATCTATCCTGCTTCCTCCTCTATGTCTCGCTAAGAGAACAGCGATGGTGCTGATTTTTCGATCCCCTAATGTTGCTGATGCTAATTTTAGCTGCTAATTTCCTCATTGATCTTACTCTCGATACACTCCAAACAGTTGGCACAGACAAATACGACCTGCTATCCCCTTTCTTTAGTCTCGATTCTTTTTTTTTCCTTGCTGTCTTTTCTTTTATCTCAATTTCTCTATCGATTTTGGGTTGGATCGCACATACAAATGTGTGTGTGCGTCTGATTTTCACGATCACGAATCCCTGCTGATTTTCATTCATTGTGTGTGCGCTAAAATCGCATTTGAGAAGAAAAAGAATACACATTGTTCCTGCCTGTGGTCGTAGATGCATAAAAGTTGAAATCAAATATCTGCAATTGTTTCACCGTGCTTGTAATTTGTATGCAAATGTTGAAATCAAATATCTTGGATTAAAATTATTGCTGAAATCATAAACTTGTGTCTATATAATTGCTAAAATCAGAATTTTGTCTGCATATTCTTGCTGAAATCAAATTTATTGGATTAAAATTGTTGCTGAAATCATTTTTTTGTTTGTATTTCATTGCTGAAATAAGTTTTTTGTGTGTATTTGATTACTGAAATCTGTTTTTTTATATATTAGTGCTTAAATGTCTTTATTTTTGCTTAAATGTGTTCATTTGCAAAGTAGGTTGCTGTTATTAACACAATTTACATAGTATGATGCTAAAAAGATGAAAACTTTGTACAAAATTGGACCGTTTATGTAAATTTTAGCATTTTAAAAGAAATTGTCACACTGATTATTATTCATTCACCCGCGTTTTAGAGTTGATCACCAAAGCACGGAAGCGATTCAGGAACTTACGACACCGAAGGAAGGTCCGCCATAATCTTAACATCTCTCTAAATTTGTGCGATCTTGATATTGATATTGATTTTGATTTTAATTTGAATCCAATGCATTTTAATTTCTAGATACCTGCCAATCCACTTCGAGAACATATTCAGCAAGTATGCTAAAACGGTGCCGAATTAGCTCACATTCGTAGAAATTTGGAACATCACAGAAGGGAATCGATTAGCTTTCGCTTTCTTTGGATGGTTAGTGATTTAATATTTCAATTCAGGCAAACAAACCCTAATTTAACGAATGAATAAAGAAGGATGATATTTTTTAAACTTTTTTAACAATACAGGGCTGCGGGGAAGATGGAGTGGGCGATATTGTATTTGCTTGCTAGGGATGAAGAAGGTATGTTGTCGAAGGAGGCGGTGCTTTGATGGGAGTTTGTTCGAGTATTGTATACTAATTGAAATTCGGATAAGATTGTATTAGGTTCAAGGTCGAATAATGTTGTATGTGCTCTGTAATATCGCTTTACAATTGGTTAAAATGGATTACCATTAAAGAATCATATCAACTTTTGTTGTCATCCTGTGGATTTCCCTTTTCTTATTGTGTAGGTTAAGTCATTATGTGATAAGGCAAAAGAGATCCTGATGAAAGAAAGCAATGTCCAGGTATCTTTTTGTTATCATTCCCCAATATTCAATAATATAAAATGTGAGATTTATGAATTTAAAATTGTTTTTGAATATCTTTTTGCAGCCTGTTAAAAGCCCAGTGACAATTTATGGGGATATTCATGGGCAATTTCATGATATTGCTGAGTTTTTTAGGATTGGAGGGAAGGTGATTGTTCTTATTCCCTTTCTTTATTCTTTTAGGATTGTATTGATGTGGAAAATGCTTTATGAAGGTTGGAATTCAGATTGCTTTGCTGGTGCTAGCAACCGTTTGTAGATATTCCATGATCCAAACCCAACCCGTGCGGAGCACGAGTCAACCCTAGTTGTAATTAAAACCCCATAAACTTTATCTGTTGGGTTTACATGGTTCCGGAACTCATTTTTATGCCTTTTAGACCACTAAAATAACAAAGTCCATGTTAATTATATCATTTTGGAAGAAATGAAGGGGTCTTCCGGTAACCAAGGTAAGGACGCTGACCAAAAAAATCTCCATCTTAAATTTCCACGTGGCGCTGACATGGTTTCTACGTGAAATTTTAATTTAGGATCTAAATCTATTAGTAACAGACAAATCAACCCACAATCACCAATCACCATTACCAACCACCATCTCTCACCATGATCACCAATCAACAACATCAGGACAGTATGTAAATGACATGAGCTTTAAAATGTCAACAGCTTCAAAAAAATTTCTGGAAAAAATCAACCCTAATGAGTTTACATAATAGAATTAACAGAGGTAAAAAATCAAAACAATTGCCATTCAAAAGATTATACAGCCACCAAAAGACGCATCAGAGCTAACAGAAGAAGATACTAAATACCTAAACAAGAAAATGCACGAATCCGCACCAAAATCTCCTATCGTAAGCCAAATCCGCCACCAGAATCTTCTCCAATTATTTGCCAATTTCCCGAGAGTTCGACTGGCCCAGAAGGCACAAGATCATTGTTGGTGTTACATTTGGGCTTGAGTATCTCCATTTGAACCATTGGCCAAATCCATCACCAGAATCTAATGATTTTTTTCAACACACGCCGAAAGTTAGGTTGGTGAAATAGAGGAGGAGGATGATGAAACTGGAGTTGCAGATCTTACTAACTTGAGCATATAGAAGGTGGAGGAGCCTATAAGCATGCCACCAACACCACCAGTGTAAGAACCTGAAAATTTTGGTAAAAGTCATAAAATAAAAATATATAAAAGTTGGGTTGAATAAGGGCGTAACAGTAAAAATTGGTAAAAAGGGTAAAATGGTTATTTGGCATACCAATGACTTTAATGCAAAGAAAATAAAACTCATAATGATATAAAAATGAATTTTGGTGCCATTTTGGGAAATAATAGAATTTTGTACGAAAAGGGTAAAACGGTCCTTCGTTGTATTATAGACCAAAGTGTAAACTAATTTTTGTAATGTGGGGCAAATATGTAAGAAAATAAACTCTATGTAATAAAAGTTGATTATGGTGTTAAATTGTAAGAAGTAGAACTTGAGGGGTTAAAAAAGAAAAACTTGGAACTATAAATAGGAGAAAAATCTCCCAAACTTCTCAGAAGATTGTGGAGTGTTCGAGAGAGAGCTAGATGATATGAGTTCTAGGAGTCACGAGAGAATTGAAGCAAGGATTGTAACAAAAGATTTGGAAGTAAAGATTTTCATGTGAATTGAGGTAAGAAATCATAACTTGAACATGTACTATTCATCATCTTCTCGGGTTAGAATTGGAACCTGGATTTCTGTGATTTATGAAATGGTTCCAGTGATTCTCTCCATCCAATCATCTTATAAACACTAAGTAAACACACTTCAATTGTGAGGTGTTGTTGAATTTATGAAAATGATCATTTTTGGGCCAAGAACCCTAGTTCACGGGTCCTTATGATCAAAGATGATTTCTGGGATTTAAGTGAGTCTTATATACTAGAAAAGATGTAAGAAATCAGTTTTGATAGTTAATTTGAAGTAATTTCAGTTTTTGGTGTCAAAACTCTAAACACGGGATTTTCATAAATTTGAATGGAATCAGTGATTTCATGTTTTAAAAACATGTCTGAATGGTGGGTTTTAGTCATGGAATAAGTCTAAAACAATTAAGTTGTGTATAAAGAACATATCTCAAAATCATCAAAGTATGTTGCTATTGTTGAAAAATTGGAATCTTGTTCAAGAACCTTAGAATTCAAGTTTACATGATCAAATTGATTCTAAGGAGTTTTGATGAGTTCCATATGTGGTAATTGTTGAAATAAATCAGTAGAAGTGTTTAATATTGGACAATTTCGATTTTTGAATCAAAAATGCAAAAACGGGAATGTTTGGAAAATAATTAAAATCTATGATTTTTATGGTTAAAAACCTGAAGTAAATGAATGATTTTGGTCTTGGAATAAACCCTAGTGATTAAGTTGTGTATTAAGGGCTTAAAATGAGAAAAATGGGAATTTGTAGCATAAAAATCGGACATTCTGGTCTGTACCAGCAGCGATCGCGACGCGACCAGGCCCTAGGTCGCGACGCGAGGCCGAGGCAGAAGCAAAGTTGTTCTCTGTTAAAATTTTGAAGTATGAAATCGATGCTAGGCTTGTCCGTTTGACCTGAAACTTTGAACATAGATTTAAAATAGTGTGAAACTACGTGGAAAATTTTTAAATACCGAATACGACCTCCCGAGGGTACTGTAGCAAAATACGTGTATTTTTGGGAAAGTTTATAAATTAAAAGAAGTTAGTTATTAAGGGTTATAGCTTGGTTATGACCCTTAACTGTATAATATTAGACTTTAGTACTTTGGAATTAGTTGTAATGTGTAAATATGTGTTAACCAAGTATGTGAACTAAATGCGTATATAGGCGGTGGTTCAAATATGGTTGGTCGAGTAAAGATCAATGAATAGGAGGGACGAGGAAGGGAATAGTTCTAGTTAGACTTCTCTAACTAGTTGAGGTGAGTAATGTGTTGATTTTTGAGTACATAGCAAAAATGGGTTTTATACAAAGAAATGAGTTTTATTCAAAAGGTTTTGGAGTCAAAGTGGTTTTATGGCTTTAAAAGTATTTTATGAAAAATATGCTTATAATGTGTACAGAAAGAGAATCAGAAATACAGTGAACTGATAATGTGATTGGCCCATGATGATGAGTTGCTTAGTATCCGGATAAAGACCACGGCCTGCTGCAGTAAGGGTGGCAAAAAGACACTACTGGGATGGTGCCTCACGTCGCGAAGTAGTTGTCTAATTACCTTGGTAGATGAATTCATTTCATGCTATTGAGGAAGTAGCTATACGGGTGCGTCTCGTATAAAACCTACGGGTGCGCTCGTAGGATTGTGCTCACAAATGAAAAGAAAAATCTATGGGTGCGCTTATAGGAAGTTAAATAATATGAAAATTTGGAAATGTTTAAAATATGGAAAACTGTTTTGGGTCTAAAACCCATATTACTCACGAGATGTATGTCTTACGTATGTTTTTAAAATGCTATATACTCAGGTAATCAAACAAGGGATTAGAAGAGTCGAGTGTGGGACGGTAGCTTTCGTTGTGCAAAGTATGTGCTGCTTGAATTGTGGTAATGATACAGAAGAGTAATACCCCGTGTGTATAACTAAATATTTTGTATTTTAAAGTCTTGAAAAAAAATATATTTGTGTGAGATTGGGGTGTTACACACCAGGACGTAAAAATCTTTTGATTTCTAGAACTAGGAGAGATGGGATAAAGACCCTGTTTAGGGTTCTAGAAAACACGAAATCAAGGAAATTGGAATCAAACTCATGTTTGTGTTGGAATTGCTTCTGTAAGAAGAATAGAAGAGGGTTTTTAAGAACGCCTAGTGCATTGGAGACTTTTTAGGGGGATTTGAGTTGTGCGTTTACGATTGAGCCGATGTTTAAGGAGCATTTATCGAAATTTAGCAGGATTGATTCGTTCGTTTGAATCTCGTTGGCGATACGAATGAAAGAGAGAAGAACCATTGCTAACACGAAGAACATGGCTTTGAGAATCAAATGCCAGGTTAGAGCCTCGATCATAGGAAAGCTTCCATTATAGTTTTAGGGGCTGTTTGGATATGCTTAAAAATCAGCTTATTGGCTTTTTGGAAAAGTCATAAGCCAAAAGCAATGACAAATAAACAGTTTTTAATAAGTAAGAAGACCCTTATTTATAGCTTATGACTTTTTTAAAAAGCCAAAAAGCCAATAAGTTGATTTTATAAACACATCCAAACAGCCCTGTGAGTTTGCGTTTTTGAACAAAAAACCATACAAAAGGGAACAAATAAGGTCAAAAATTAAAATAAAGAAGTATATATATATATATATATATATATATATATATATATATATATATATATATATATGATTATACAGGTAGATGTGGCTGTCTATGTGGCCCCATTAATCCACATTACAAGTCAAAGATGTTGACTGACCCACTAACGGGTTATAATGCCCTAATTACCATTTTTAGCATATATTTTTGTATTTTAATGGTCCGAAAGTCACAAAATTTAGTTCAGTGACCATTTAAACCCGAAATATGATGTTTATGGAGGGTTTTATGACAATAACCCTTTAACAATATAAATATTTGTGATTGCAAATCATACGATACTATTTTTCTAAGTAAAGCAAAACATATAAATATTTGTGGTTAAATCAGATAAAGAACATCTTAACTATAAAGAATATTCTAAGATTTATGTAATTTTATATATTTTTTAATGTATGAACATTAGAACATCCGAGGTATTTTCATAATTAATGGACAAAAATGTTAATAGATATTTTCACACAACAAATATTAAAATTCACGATTATGAAAACTACAACTATCATGACTAAAATAACCCCAATTAAGATAGCATTGTAATATTCAATTCTTTCCACTTAAAAACTATCGTTTTTGTTCTTCTTCTTTGATCCCAACTTTATTCCTTCAACTTCGCGTGCATTTCAAGAAACAAGTATTCGTTGCTTTGTAGATTTAGTTCATCATCCATCCGAAATATATAGAAGATTTTGGCCTTTCCTAATGTCCGTGTCAAAAACAATATTAAACGTAGTTGGTTTTTTTTACTCCATGAAACTTCCTATCTAGACATCTTGAACACACACATTAAAATCAGGGCATCTAAAAAACTTCTATTAGGGTTCTTGGTAGTCCAGGATGTAAAATAATAATAAAGATTCCACATCACAATAACAAATTTGGATCTCACAATTCCACATCAACCTCCTTCTTTTGTAGCTTGATATAAATGATAAAAATGACATTAGAAAAGATAGGGAATATGGATTAAATTATTACATAACAAAGCATTCTCTATTTAAATTAGATTGAAAATGTCACAAAAGCTTCCACATCATCAATTAAAGATAGGGAATATGGATTAAATTATTACATAACAAAGCATTCTCGTTTTAAATGGCCACTTAGTTTTTTCTTGTGTATTTGAAGTCATTGAAGTATGATTTTATATGTCAAAACAATCCTTTTGCAGAAATTGAAGAGGTCATTCGGTAAAATGAAGCTAATGTGGACTTCAACCAAGGGCTGATGTGGACTAAATGAAGGCGGTAGAGCTTAACCTCTTACTATCTTCTTCACCAACCACCTTTCTCTCTCCCTTTCATTATCTTCCCTATCCCACCGATGATGTCTTCCCTCCACACTGAACGAGAGTTCTTGATCGGTCAAGTAACTCAATGCCATTAAAAACAAGAACACAATCAAATAATTTCAAAAGAGAAAAAGAAAAACCATGTAACATTACAGCAACACTTTCTTCATTATAATACTCACAAATTGTAAGGGTGCGTTTAGTTACGGAAAACTGTTTTCCGTTTCCCATTTTTCGTTTTCTAAAAAATGAAATGAGTTTTCATTTTTAGTTTTCAATTGAGAATGTAGAAAACTCGTTTAGATAAAATCGATTCTGTTTTCATTTTCTATTTTGGAAAAATAGAAAACATACTTATATATATATATATATATATATATATATATATATATATATATATATATATATATACATATATATATACATATATATATATATATATATATATATATATATATATATATATATATATATATATATATATATATATAATCAATTTTCATTTTCCAATTTTTGTCATTTCAAATAACACACATACATCCCATCAACCCACCCTTACCCACCCTATCCCACCGTTGGGTAGGTAGGATGGTTGGGGGCTAGGGTAGGTTGGATGGGTGGTGAATGGGGTGGGGGTGGGTCGGATGTGGTGGATGCTGGTTGGTGTGGGGTAAAGTGGGGTGGGGGTGGGTCGGGTGAGGGTGGGTGGGTGTGGGGTTTTATGTGTTCTCATGACAAAAGCCTTAGAGTTTTATGTATTCTCATGCCATCATTCACTCCATGTTATTCTTTAAAATCTAACAACATGATCTAGCTATGTGAACTATATATACATCTATTAACCTAGGTAAACTATATATGCATGTCATCTTTCTCGTTCCATACAAGTACACACACTCCAATGTAGATTTTTATGTGTTATCATGTCATCATTCACTCCATGTTATTCTCTAAAATCTAACATGATCTACCTATGTGAGCTATATATACATCTATTAAGCTAATAAGTGGCATATACACCATAATTTAGAAAACTTTTGAGTTGTAGTGATTAATTAGTTGAAAGTTGAAGATGTTTAGTATTAAAATATATTTTTTTCATGTATTTAAGTATTTTTTTTCAAATTCATATGGATTTAAGATATAAGTTAGAAAAACTCTTGAGTGATATATGTTTAATAGTTGAAAGTTGAAAGGTTGAAGAGTTTCAAATGAATATGGTGCAAGGATATTGTTTATCTTGAACCATATTGATTTGAATGACATCTATTATAAGAGTTACTAGGCGTATTCCCGCACGTTGCGGGGGAGTAAATTTATATAGTAAAAATATATTGACCGATTAAATATAAACATAAACACTTTAGATCTAATCAAAATACATAAAACTAAAAATAAATCAATCATATGATATATGTATCAATAAGAATTTTTCATTGAAACATCGCACAGAAAAAATAATCACCTTTTTGGAGTCAAACATTATAGACGGTCCAACATTAAAAATATATGGAAATATATTTACATAAATTATCTCAAAATTTAAAATAAATATAAAATAAAACGTACTAATAATAACATAAGGATAGTCTAGAAGAAACATATTGTTGTCGATCATTTTCTGTTATACTCATATGTGTAAATAATACTTCAATAATATTAACAAAAATAATATATATATATATATATATATATATATATATATATATATATATATATATATATATATATATATATATCAAATAAAAATTTGTAACTGATAAATATTTAATAAAAATATATGAATATGTTTCTATTAAACTTATTAATTAAAAAAATTTTCAATCAATTTTGAATCCCTTATTCACTTTCATTTATAAAAAGTTACTTGTATTTGAAAATTTTATCTTTCTATTTATTCTTCAATCACTTTAATGGAGATTTATAGCATCATTCATGTAAATAAAGATTAAGATCGGGCATGTGGCCCAAGGCCAAAACATTATGCTGGTCGTGTGAGAAGTTAGTGACAATTTTCTCGTTTTTATGATTTGCGCGGGCCGTGGGGATTCAATGCAATTCTTCATGCTGGCCGCATGCAACATGTTGTAAGTGTGATTTTTCATCATTTTTAACCATTCTTAACCCAAACCAAGTCCACCCTAATATACATGGAAACACAAGTTTTGGGGTTAATTTGCCTTATTTTGAACACTTTTTCTACATGTATTCCTAACTTAATCCATTAGGAACTTCTTGTCCCAAATTCACATGGTTCATCATCACACTAACTTCTTGTTTAACCTAACTAAAACTTGTTTCCAATGGTCATCACTAAGTGAACCATTCAATGACAAAACAAATTCCAAATCAATGGGTTCCAACAATGGAATACCCAATTCCATTCCATCCATCATGTTTTAGCAAGATTTTTATTCATCCTAATTGGTTGGATTCACAAGGAAACAATATAGAATAGATTCCTTCATCCAAAACGCATCAAAATGGCAATCGACTACTAGTTCTAACACCAAATCATCCATAACCCATCTCTAGAGTTCATCATCACCCAAAATCCATCCATAGATTCAATGGTTGTTAGAATTCTCAATGTTAAATTGTTGGAATCACTAGGAAATCACTTTAGAAATGATTTATTTCATCCAAAATACATCAAGGAGCCAAAACACAATAGCATTTAAAACTTCAGTGGTTCAAGAACATATGGTTTATAACACCCATTTTCATCAAGTAAGTGAATCTAGATCATTCATGGATTGGATTTTGATCAATTAATATTCTAGAATCATAAACTAACACTTAGGATCCTAGGAATTTCCTCCCCAAAGCATAAAATTTGGATTTGAGACTAAACCCCACCAACAAATGGGTTTTAAGCTAGAAGAGGATGTTATTATATCTTAGATTGCTAGGAAACTTCAATAGCTTTGAGGAATCTTCAAAACCAAGCTTAATCTTCCATGGAACCACCACTAAAATCGCCATCTTCTTCTTCTCATCTCATTGAATTAGTCCAAATAATGAATATGGGGAGAAATCCCCAATTTAAAGATCCTATCTTACAAGGGTTGGCAAAAATGGCCCCTAAGGTTTTATCCTCCTACAAATAACACCCAAAATGCTACTCCTTTAATGAAGGTTTCTAACTTAACAAGTTTTCCCTAATAATTAAATTCACATTCATGGAAGTCATTGAGTAGGTCAACCCTAACCATTGGTTTGATCATTTGAGAGAAATGATCATTCTTGCTAAAACTTCTACATTTAGGTCCTTCTTATTGATTTTAAAAAAATACAACTTAATTTGGTTTCCCTTTTTTATTCCCTCATCATAATACTAAGTCTTCCAAGTCCTTGACGATTCAAAGATAGATATACGAGGTTTAGCAAAACTGACACTTTCAGTCCTTATGTCTTCATTTTTTTTCATTTTGGTTCCAAATGGATTGTAAATCTCTCAAGTCGATCACGAAAACTTTATTTTTGCCCCTTTAAATATATTCTAGACCCTTAATGAGTTTTAAATTTATCACATTTATTTATCTGTTTAATTATTTATCGATTAAAGCCCAAAACCTCTAGTCCCCAAATCACGGATGTTACAATAAATTTTCTCACTAACATGTATTGATACATTATGCAATTTCTTCCGTTAGCATATATACCTATACAATCTCGTGTGAATGCAAATATGCAATGTAGTCAATTAAGATGATTTGTCAAATCTTCCAATGAGTGGCGGAGAATTCTGGTCCCGATTTCATGCCGCGGCCCCAATTGTCAATTTCCCATTCTATTGCATTTGTAGACATGCAATCAATTCTGTCTTCAAAAACTAGTGGTCAATGATTGGTATGTTTGTTTCGGTCAAAAATTTTGACCCCAAAATCAAACCAAATTCATAGTTCGATTTCTGGTATCGGTCAAAACAAACAGATCTTTGAATCGGCTCGATTCGTTTAAAAACTTGCAGTCCATATTGTTAAAAGAATTGTTAAAAGAATTTCAATAAAAACAACAAAGTTAGAGTGTAGAAGTTTAAAATCAATATACAAGGAGATGAATAAACTTATTTCACCTCTACCGTTAACATCATTAACACAAAATTATAGAGTAACGTTATAACGTCAGGATCAATTTATAAACTTAGTAGAAATTATTTTAATCATATCCAACCATTAAGACATACAAGAAGCTGACAATTTTCATTTTTTATTAACGTGGACAGGTATAAACTCCTCCACGATTATGGCTTACAAGAAGCCATGTGGGCAATTTATTAAACTGTTGGTTATGCACATTTAATAATCATAATCCAGTAAGTTATCAATCATGTAGTTTTGTTTGAAGAAAATTTTGAATCCGAAGTGAAGAGAAATCCATCAGATGAAACACACAAATGTAGCGACAGTTGATAGCAAAGTTTGCTATAATCATGAACTCTTGAACGTGATAACGAAGTTGAGTTTATACATAAAATCGAATAAAAATCATAACATAGAACACATCATATATACGAGCAATCAATTTAGCTATCAAATCGAATCTGATTACTGGTGAATGCAGTAAGTACACTTACAACGAAATTATACTTGTGTTTACAAGCTAGTTGTGTATCTATATCGATTAAGATCTGGAAGAGATACCATGATTTCATGATCGATCCATCATCCATGATTAATTAATTAGCTTTTTGACTCGCACAAATGGAATCCGAAGGCTGCGTTGTTGCTTCTGGTTCTTCTTCAATTTAACGCTTGCACCACTGCCGATCGATCTATTTTTTCTCAATTCACATACATCTCCGTCACACACGAATTTTCCGGTCGGTGATGTCTCAGAAAAGCAGTTGAGGTAATCAAACAAGGAGGCCATCTGTAAACTATAATTATGACTTTTCAGATCTCGATCCTTGTGTCTGTGCTTGTGTATTCGTGTATCGATATGAGTATATGATCGATATAATGTATTTATATATGTGTAGAAACACGCAGCAAAAGAATATTAAACAATGCAAACCTGATCAAACAACTGCGTGTGGAGAAGAAGTCTGGTCAATGGAGATGTGCTGCATGTCCATTTAATGGTTTTAGCAACGAGTGGCGCATGTAATATAATAATTAGTACATTATGCATACTGCCGTTGTCCGAATAAATATATTTTTTTGGAACCAACGAATAGATATATGGTTTCACCTGAGGGTAATCAGCCCCGCAACCCAGGGCGGTTGGCGATTACCTAAGACGCAAAGGCGTTTCCCCTCCACCTAATTCGCCTTCCAGGAAAATCCCCCACATGGGGTTTGTCGGAGTCGAACTCCAGACCTCCCACCACATGAGTATATAACCCGGGTGCATCCACCCAGCTAGGCTGGACTTCATTTGCCCGAATAAATATATAATGTACAGCAATAATTAACATGCCAAATAACACTATAGTTCTCGCGAGAATAATGTAAAAGCTTTCAAAATGATGGATACTTTCTTTTTAAAACTTTGATTACAAACCTATGTTCGATTACGCAAGTTCAATTCTAGAACTCAATGAAGTTTAAATCTAATGACACTACTAGAAATTTAATTAAAGTGCGGTTGAAATTAAAAATAGAATGCGGAAATTCAAACTTATTTTATTAAGGGTGTATTATAAATTTATTATATTTATAATACATATAGCCTACCTGCTATACAACCTATTATATTATAGAGTAAATTACAGTTTTCGTCCCTGTGGTTTGACCCAACTTGCAATATTCGTCCAATTTTTGGATTTTCACTCTATGGGTACTCAAGGTATGCTTTTGGTTTCAAGTGTGGTCCATAAGAGCGTTACCATTTAAACGTTAGATGCGTACATGTGCCTGTCATGTGAGAGCAAAATCGTCATTTTATTTGGGACTGCTAACGAAACACAATCTTGGCGCCTTTAATGCAAACTCCTTGCACATCACTTCACAAAATCTCGAGGAAATAGACTGTCATAATTTCTGTCTATGGAAGAAGATTTTCAGTCAGTCAAAGGGAGAAGGGAAATCGCCGGAATCGTCAAGGAGGTGTACACGTAGGTGGAAGATGTGGAAGGGAAGATGTGGAAGGTTAGGGAAAAAGATGGCGACTGTGAAGGTGGAAGATCATACAGTAGGTTTTTGATTGTAAATGCGAGTTTACGATGTTCGGTCGTAACCCTAATTTCTTGTAGAAGGTAATCGGAATCTGTTCACTGTGGAACTAAACCACGGTGGTTGTTTCGTTGAATCCCCCAAGCGAAGGTACGGCAAAGGCAAAGTTGTCTTCATTTATAATGTCGATATTGACGAGTTCAGTATCATTGAGTTGTCCAAAATGTTGAAAGACATATCTTACCGTTCACCGGAACCTGTGTTCTTCCACTTTCGCATGCCATTGATATACCTAGAAATAGGGCATGTACCCTTTTGTTGTGACGCCGATGTCAACATACTTGCTCGGTATGTTGAACTTACCAACGAAATTGCTGTTTATGTGGAGCATGGAAAGTCGACCCTAACCACTTATGGAAAATCACCCTTAAAAGATTTCATGATCATTGATGAGTCGTCGGCTTTTCCAGAATACAATCGTGAGTTGACGAAATTTTATCGTATGAGTTAAGCTAAGAAAAAGTTAACCTTTGATTTGAACGTCCCTTCAAATGGAAACGGGATGATTACGTGGAAATGGGTCTTCATGTAGATGGTGGTTTACGACCCAAAGGAAGCCGCGATCCAATTAACAAAGTTTGTGGAAAAGTCTAACAGGGTTTGTTCTTCAAGTGACCCAAACAATATGTTTGACCTATCTTCGGTTCACGTGGTTTATTTAGACCTCGATGATGGCATCCAAGGGTATGTTGGGGTTAACTCAACTCAGCGTAGGTTACATTCAGATAATGTAGGTTTGAGGACCTTGAATACCTTATATGAATATGGGTTTAGCAAGTTGGGGTTGGAATTGAATATGACGGATGACTACGATTTCAACTTGTAAGCAGATTGTCAACATGAGTGGTCTGATGCAGTCTGTAAGAAACAAACTTCTGCAACCAAGGAGAAGGAGTCAACAGTTTGTGTGTCTGACGAAGAAGGAAGTCTGGGTAGTGAGTTTCAGTTTGCATGACAAGAAGCTGATGCTTTTGAAGAGGTTGACGTGGAAATTGGCCTACTTCAAAGTGTGTTCTGTAGAGATCGTACAAGACGAGGATCCTCAAACTCTTGATAAAGATGAAGTCGAAGTTCTAGATACAAGCGCTTTTAAAAGCTACGCACAACCTCCTAGTGCACGTGACATTCTCTTGAGTAACTTAGAGAGACCGGTGAGATGTTCAGCCGGTGAAGTTTATGAAGCGGACTTCAAATTGGGGGAAACGTTAGCCAACAAAAACTTGGTAAAGGAGGCAATAACAAATTTGGCACTCCATTCACAAAGACAGTTGATTGTCATGAAAAATGACTTGCAACGAATACATGCAAATTGTAGAGGAGTTGTCCCGGGTTTTAATGATGGTCGAAATGGAAAAAAAGAAAACCGGAAGGGTAAAAAGGTAATAGGGTAGACATTTTTTGTCTTTGGGTATTGTACGTGTCTAGGTTACAAGATGAAGATGTGTGGATGGTTAAAACGTACGACCCAAAGCATATGTGTTGCTAAACACGTACAGTTAATAGCTGCATGCAAGGTTATATCGTGAACAAAATCGCAATTCAAATTGCTGGAAACCCTAATATTCCTGTTTCATCACTTCGACACGAATTGCAGGAGAAATTCAAAATTGGGCTGTCCTTCATGAAGATCTTCAGAGCCAAATAAGTTTCCCTAAACAAGATCAGGGGGGATTACGAGAAACAATACGGTATGCTCAGATACTACGGACTCGAACTTCAATTGTAACACCCTAATTTTTTTTGAAATTATTAATAATAAAACTTTTATATAAATCTATAAAAATCTTTCATTAACATTAAATAACAAATTATCAGAGTAATGGTGTGACCAAAACATAAAATTAATAAAGACTTTAAAAGCGGAAAACTTAAAATAATAAATTGTTTAAAAGGTCCCTTTCTTTATTCTGATACGAGCTCAGAACGGTCACGCCGTGTCCTTTCCAAAAATACCCTTAAACCTGAAATATTAGAATTCAACGGGTAAGCGAAAATACTTAGTGAGGAACACAATACTCACATATTATACCAATGACATGCATTCACGTATCACTTTAATACATAAAAAAATCAACGTAACTTAACTTAACATAAACATCATCACATTATCCTAAACACATATAGTTGGTACCAACTCTTACACACTAGACACTTCTCCCCCCGGGTGCTTCATGACCAGATAGTCAAACCACTTCTCCCCTGGGTGCTTCGTGGTCAGCTTTGTCCACTTCACCCCCGGTTCTTCATGGACATAACTTACATATGCATACATTGCCCACTTCACCCCCGGTTCTTCATGGACAACACATACATAACACATAATACATAAAACATTTAACCATTAAAAAACCATAAACATACATTCATAAAATATAACACATTACATGCACCGTTACTATAATAGGTAAGTCAGTGTAACTCACCTTGTGGTGAGAACTGAGTAGTCAACACTGATCCACGCAATCTCCGTCTCTAAACTCGTCTAGAATTAGACGTCGTCATCGCTTATCAATTCATCCTATGAGACCATTCGTACAAATATAAGTATACTCAATATAAAGTTTATTACACTATTCATTATTTAACCAAGGTCTCGATATAACTTAGCTCGACACTAGAATTAAGTGTAACCGTCTAGTCCTAAATACAAATCATTATTTTTTAACACACCCTCTCGTCAAAAATAATTTTAATAATTATCATCTTCCATTCATAAAATACCCTATTATGATTAATACCCTTTATAAATCGGAATGATCTCGTTAAGAGATATTAGTCTTTGATAATTATTTTAATAGGATAGAAATCCTAACAATCAAATAATGAATCAATATAAGTTATCTTACTTTTATCTACGTTTCATGATCTTTAAGCAAAACTAATATATATTTATTGCTCATAATCTGATTACTGATAATCCACAATAATTGTATTTAGTCCAGCACAATAATCCATTACTAATGATCCTAAAGCGAATACCTTCCTGTGTCCGCCTCCCTTATCATCATCGGCTATCCCACTCCCTCGATCTTTCTTCTACTGTAGATGGACCAGACTTCTCTACTAAACTCACCATCGTTGGCCACCTGCGCCATCATCGGACTTAAACCGATCATTACCGCTAGTAACCATGAGCTCCGCTGTTCGCCACCTTACTGTCGTTCTATATGGGGGACTCACTCACATCGCACCCACACCTAGACCACGTCCGGCTTCCTTTTTCAGTCGCAAACTCTCGCCGGTCCCAAAACAGGCCGCTACCGATGCAGTGATTTATAATCGGACCAAGGTTAACCTAAGTCTCGCTGCTGCTATTGAACCAGACCGCCACCCCGTTGACACCTTCATCGTCCATGTTCCAGAGCCGGTGTCGCCATCTTTTCCAGCGTCGTGCTCTCTTTCTCCGGCGACACCTACTTCTCTTGCAACCAAAACGAGTTCGTCTCTCTTCTGTTTTGAGTACGATCACTAGATCGACTGAAGTCGTGACCCACCGAAACAATCATAATTAATCATTGACGATCAAGATCAACAGCTTACATACTCGGTCGATTTGCATGAGTCTCGATTCTTCGTCTCGTCCCCCAAACTCACAAGTGACAACGTATTGGAATGCAAATCTGCCCCTCTAGTGGGTGCGGGTAACTCGTAACCTTGATCGATACGAAATGATGAATCAAGGAGCTGGTCGTGTCGGGGTTGTTTTCTCGCTACCGTCGATGCGTATGACCTCGTCTCGGGACTATCTTGATTGCCGGCAAATATATTTCACATAACTCACTTGTGACCCAAACGGGTCTCACAAACCTTCCTGTCGATGTTGTCAGCGGCGGATCCATAAATTATTACTAGGGGTGCATCCAAAAAAAATTTTCCCGGATAGAAACCCTAGCTAACATCTTTCGGTAAACTTTTCTGATTTTGCTGCAATCTGTCCATATTTTGTAAAAATCATAACTAATTCTAGAAAAGTCGTATGAGGTTGAGGTTGGTGCCAAAAGTTTCATATTGGAGTTTAGTATCTTCGGTTAGTTGAGCCCGAAAGTTGAATATGAACATAAGTAGTGTGAAAAGATCCCTTTCTCACTGATCATTTTGGGTGAGTCTGTTTTATGTTTTATGGTCATAACTTGTAAAATTCATATCAAATCAAGGAAAAATCATTAGAAGACGAATTATATATCCACGCGAAGCTAAGAGTATGAACTATATGACAGAGTCGCCCGAAAGTTGAGCCGGTGCAAGGGCACACCCTGGAACCCCCTTGAATCCGCCCCCGGATGTTGTTACTTGGGTGGAGGTTTGCTCCCGGTGCTCCTCACTCTCACCATCTCAATCTCACGTTTTGCTTTGCATCGCATAATCGAGAGATTTACAATCTTCTCTTTATCCCTCGTCCTCCCTTTATCTCCTTCGTTCTCACCTAGCAACCTCCAACCTCCATATAGGAGCGATCACATGGGTATTTAGGGATGGAGGGTCGAAACGTCGACAATCTAAAGGAAACATAAGTTGTGACGATTGCTTGCGTTGAAACGTATTCTTACTTAACGTTACATATTGTTCGGAGATATTGTATCGTATGAATTGGTTATATGAACACCAATTTACAACAGTAACCCCTTGCCTTTCTTTATCTTATCACAAACTATCTTTCACTTTTATTTGAATTATTGTTAACCCTCACATATTATTAGACATATTTATTTATATATATAGTTTGCCAAATTAACATCTTAACCCCTCTAACTTCCATCGAACGTAACTAAAATTCCTAGAATTTATTATATTGCTATTATTATTATTATTATTAAAATCTTATAATTATTTAATTTACTTAATTGATTTTCCTTCAAATAAAATTTAATCGAACAAACCAATAATTAAAACTAAAATGAAAATGGGGCGTTACATCAATTAAGGAACCCATGTATGTCTGTTAAAATCGCAGTTGAATCGGAGCCCATTTACATTTACAGTGCTCAAACAAGAATTTTAAAAAGAATTTATGTGTGTTTGGGTCCTCTCAAAGATGGATTCAAGTACGCTGAGAGGGAATTAATAGGGTTGCATGGGGCAAGGTCCTTCTCCGGGGCAAGTACTTAGTGCAATGAGTATCGATGGGAATAATGGCATATATCCGGTTGCCTATGCAATAGTGGAGACAGAAAACAAAAATTCTTGGACTTTGTTTCTTGAGTGTTTGGGGGATGACCTAGACATAGGATCAAGTACAAATTTTACCTCAATCAGTGATCGCCAAAAGGTTTGTAACTACATAGGATCATGTACGCATCTAACGTTTAAATGAGACGGTAACACTCTTATGGACCAAACTTGAAACCAAAAGCATACATTGAAGACCCATAGAGTGAAAATCCAAAAGTTGGACGAATATTGCAAGTTGGGCCAAACCACAGGGTGAAAACTGTAATTTACTCTATATTCTATATACTCTATTAAAACAACAAAAGGTATTCTATTTGTAAACTACCATATTGTAAATCTATGTACTCCAAAACAATCGTATTCTATGTACTATCTAATCATATTCTAGATTACCAAACAACCGTACTCTATTTAAAAAACAACCGTATTGTATCTATATAGTTAACCGTATTCTAGATTACCAACCGTACTCTTTGAAATAACAACCGTATTGTATCTATCTAATTAACTGTATCCTAGATTACCAATCAACCGTACTCTTTAAAAAACAATCATATTGTATCTATCTAATTGTACTCTTTTTCAAAAACAACCGTATTGTATTTATATATTTAAAAAACAACCATATTGTACTCTATTCCATATATTACTCTATTTCAAAAACAAGCATATGATATCTATGTACACTATACTCTATTCCAAGTATTGCAATTATATATCGATAATAACAACCATATTTCAAACATTCTTGATATCAATATCCAACCGGATGCAAATATCGATGGTATCAAATAGTAAGCTATTACCTCTTGTTTTATCCTGCATTATCTATGGTATCCAAAAAAATATGCCTAAGAACACCTTTTTCAAAATTTTGCCCTTTCTTAATACTAATCTGCATGTTTTCAGAAAAAGACCAAACTACCCCTTCTACAAAATTCTCCTAAACCTTTCCCTTTTGAACGCCAAACTTCCTTTTACCCGAAAAAGACCAAACATGTTCGTTCACCTTCCATCAACAACAGCTATCTGCACCTGCAAATTAGATAGCTCCTGCAAATTTCAAACTTTCATCATAAAAAAGTTTAGGTACTTTCAATGTTTTATTACCAAGAAATTACACTTTGAAAATCTATCCTATTATAGCATTTTACTTTTTAGTTTTTCTTATTTAACCATATATTTTTTTACAAACAACTAACCGTGAACCAAAGGCTTCATTTCAGATATTCATTCCCAAAAGTTGTCATCCATGTCTCAATGCATTCATCCAACTCCCCATCCATAAGGGGTTTTTTGGTTTATAAAACAGTTCAAATACATAAAAACGGATTGAAAAAATAACCATTTAATTCAATCTTCATAATTAAAATAGTTAAAACCGAGTTTATCAAAACAATTTCAAATACTATCCAGCAGAACACTCGAATGCCGAAACCCCATATGCGATAAAGTCGCGCCGTGCTCCAAGCTCAAGGTAACGAATACTTGAAAACCATTTAGGTAAAAGAGCAAGTACAAAGCTTAGCGAGTTCCCCAAAATATCACACGATACATCACATTCAAACACATAAGGCAGGTAGATTCACATAGGCCTCCGAGCTCACCCCAAACATGCCATCGCACTATCGGGTATCACAACACGACCCCTCATGGCTCTAACCTAAAACTGGCCCTCGGCTCTGGTCTGGTATTGGCTCCATGGCTCTGGCCGCATTTTGGGATTTTCGAAACGGGCCCTTCCGGATCTGATCTGAGACTGGCCCATCTGGCTCTCGTCGAATACTGGCCCCTCCCCGACTCTGGCCTCACCCAATGCTGTGACTGTCAGCAGGGGCCTTCCAGCGCTGACCTGACACTGGCTCTGGTTCTAGTCAGGTACTGGCCCCTCCCCGGCTCTGGTCTCACCCCAACTCGGTTAAGTCGTAGAACATATCATACGACTACACATAAGCACATACAGTCCTAACCACAACCAGTCATCTCTTTTCCCTACAACATTGTACCACCTACACATGCAACATCACACATATTATAGTGAGAAGACACCTGATCCGCAACCTCAAGCTAGACAACATTCCACGCCAGAAACCTCAGATCCCGACAACACAAACTTCCTATTAAGGATAAACTTCACTTAGTAAATCCTAAACCCTAAAAGGATAAATCTCCAAGACCGGTACCCCGAACCCTCAAGTCTGACCAAAAGTCAAACCGGTCAAAAAGTCAACGGTCAAAGTCAAAGTCAACTGTCAACAACGAGTTAGCGTGCTATCTTCCCAAGATAGCGTCGCTAACTACGAAACTTTCCAAAATTCCATTAAGAACTTAATCCATTAAATCAGGGGCTAATAACTCGTCCAAAAGATCTGAAATCCCATAAGGTTCCAAGCTTTCTTGACATGCATGCCCCATGCATGTCAAATCTCACACTCAAATCCAAAATAATACTAATCCATGCTTAAACACTCAAGGGAGCTTGGCTCACTCCCAAGATCAAGTCAAAACTCTCAAAGAAGACCCTATGGACATAAAGTTCCAACCTTTATCACTACACTCCAAAGATCAAACCACAAAGGGACCAAAAACTCATCCAAAGTATCCATAACTATGAGAACAACATAAGAAACACAAAAAGGAGGAAACTTTAAGTTCACAAAGGTCCAGAAATGCAGATCTTGATGACTCAATCATGAAAAACATCTTCTAGCATCACCATGCACATTCCATCTTCCAATAATCCTCCAAGGAGGCTAGAGAAAGACTTGGGACGATTTTGGGAGCTGAAATGTGACAAATGATAGCCACCTAGGGTTGTGCACCCTCATATATGGATCAAATCTAGAAATCTAGGGTTTTGGCCCAAACAGTGAGGTTAGCGTTGCTATCCTTATGATAATGTCGCTATCTGGAGATCGTACAATCCCACTACTTTGGCCAGTATAGCGTCACTATCGGCCCATGATAGCGTCGCTAACATCCATAGTAGCATCGCTAATACTATAATTCCAACTATTCTCCAAAACTTGATTCTTTTAAACATTAAACTTGAGCTTTTCGGGATTAGGGTCTTACATTTTTTGTCCTTTCAAATGTTATATAAACAAACTAAAACCAAAAAAAATTGTTATTTACCATAATAATATCATAAATAATAGACTCGGACAAACCTGAAATTCTTCCGTGGATTTTTGAACAACAAAAGCTTTCCAGATTGTTTTTCGTCAAGAAAAGGGTATTTTCTAATGGATCTACACCTCTGTCTGTCAACTTAAGAAGTTTCGACTTGTAGGCCCTCTGGTGTGTATTGCAATCTACAAGTAGTTGTCTTTTGTGATCATCATTTGGTAGATGCCAATAATCCTGTTTTTTATAAATCGAGGATAATAGTTATTAGTAACTTATATTAGTTAATAGAAATCGAAGCGCAAGTATTAGTTATAATAACTTTATGTTTAACCATAATTCATCCTTCTTAGGTTGATGAACTAAATCCCAACTTTCTATAAGGATAGAAATCTGTGACAACTGTCAAATTAGTCAACGAAAGTCAACTCAAGTCAACCAGAGCGTACGTTAGGTCAATATATTGAAACGTAAATTTCATAATCTCTACGGTGTATTATTTGATATTATAATACTAAGTATGTTAATTCAAGTCAATTATACGAACAAACGCAATTAAGTTAGATTTTTTTGGTATAAATGAAAAAAAAATTTACATCGTGAATAGTGTCCGACGTGAACAGTAATTCGACGTGAATAGTGTTTAGTAAAAAAAAAAGAAAAAACAACAAAATTTCAAAGTCTTCTTCAAAAAAGATGGGAAGACTTTGAAACTTGTATTTTCCATTTTTTATATAATTTTATTAAAGTGGGCCCCACTTAATTATTTATTTATATTTATATATGTTACCCCCAAAGAATTCGTATTTTCATTTCGAACACTACGTATTCAATACGTATTGTTAAGTTTATCAAAAATATTATGACTTTTTATAAAACGAAAAATTTACCGTCAAAACCGTATCGTCGATACGAACAACCTGACTTCAAAATTTAATATTATTGATATCAGTTTTATATTTAATATTTTTTTCTTTAAAATGAAATTGTATTTACATTTAAACCCTATATTTTCATTAAACATACAATTAATACCCTTACGTTAATTCGTTAAAGTTTTTTAGATAAAAAGTTGATATTATTAAACTACGATTTTTGTAGATTATATTTTAATAAACAAAAATCATTTATTTTATATAAAAACTATTAAATCTATTTAAAGAGTATTTTAAGGGTATGTTTTGTCATAAACAAATTGTAAAAGCCATAAAAGTCATATATAGTATCTTGAGGGCCGCAATACGAAAATAAATCTACTATAAATATAGCCTCATTCTAGTCATTCAAATCACACAAACAAGTTTTTCGATAAGTATAGAGAGATATACGAAGAATGAGAGTTAAAAGTAGATATTTCAGTTATACATATAGAGAGTTCGAGTTAGAAGCACGAAGAGTCGGACGATCTAAAAACAATTGGCGATAAGATTCTAGTCGACATTGATGTGAGTTCATACCCCTTCTTTTTATCTTTATTCAAGTTTTTAAGGGGGAGAATACAAGTTATACTATAAAAATAGCTATTTATACTCATTTGTAACAATAGTAAACAAAATGTGAATTTTGTAAAACTACATTTTTACAAGTTACAAATATAAGTATGGTTTTACTTATCTACACTGGTTCTATGGGAATTAAAACTACGTTTTATAAAAGATATAAATATAAGTACGATTTACTTATATATACGAGTTTTATGGAATTAAGTCTACGATTAGTCTACAAGTAAACATCTATTTATACGGTTTCATACAACAATAAAACTACGTAATACTATTTTGAAGTATAGAAATACTTATACATTTACGGTCTTTGGGTTTTAAGACTACGACTCATTTATAAGAAAATATTGAATTTTCCGGTTTCAAACACAATCCTTTTACAAGGAAAAAAGATTATGGATTTTCTCATACAAAAATCTTATGAACTCACCAACGTAATGTTGACACTCTTTCAAATTACTTGTATTCTCAGGAAATTGATAAGGTAACTACAACCTTTGACGATGGGTCGCTATGGCGTCATACTATGTATTTTGATATCATATTGTAATTGTATTTAAGATGTACAATCTTTTGAACTCTTGTAACATTTACAATTATGTATATGATGGATGTGTTTGCTTTGATCACTATTGTACAAACGTGGTTGTGATACTGTTCATGAAGTCATCCACCCTCAGACGTTTCCGCCATCGTGGTTTGGGGGTGTGACAGATTGGTATCAGAGCATTGTTTATAGTGAACCAAGTATATCAATCCATTTAAGATATACAACTATAAATACAATGAGACTAAAACTCTCTAAAATAATCTGTACAAAGTATACTTTAAAATACAATGATATTTTTATAAAGTATAAGTACAAGTACATACGTACTAGAACAATGTCATAACTAGAACAATACAAGAGTAATAAGATGAGTTGAATACTACGAGTAGGCCTAGGTAGTTATGTAATCATACCTAGGACAAATAGAGCCTGATCAACTGTATTTGTCCAAGGTATGACTAACATGTACTTAGAAATAGTCGTAGTGAACAACAAGTCTAAAAACTTACCAAGAACCATATACAAAGAAAACTCTAAAACAAAATATAAAGCTAAAATACTAAAGGAGTATTTTATAATATTATAGAACCATACATTTAGACACTTTATGTACCTCTTATACCCCTATCCTTACATAGTAGACCTGACAATTCGATAATACCTGACCAATAACTATTATCAAAAACCTTCCATCATCCCTATCAACAGTTCCATTAAACTAATATTGGTAGAAATTCAATCTGAAAGCCGAAGGCGGGCTAAGTCACCTGCCAAGTCTTCTGGGTTCTCTTCACTTGTGATCTTGAGAAAATCATGGTTAAAACCATTTATAGCAGAAATAGAAGGCAGAGATTGTTGCTGTGTATGGGTCCCTGATGAAGCTTCCTCCCTCTTTTGAACCTTTCTTTTCTTGTAAACAGCCTTAAAGGCAGTTTGCCTCAATCGCTTTGTGGTATCAGTTATCTCCGAACTGGAACCCTCGATTATTGCTCTTTTCTCGTTCTCTAGACCAAGTATTACATCTGCTTTACTAGGATTATTATTCAATTCCTGTTGCATAAATACTTTCAGTCATTGCAACCTCATGGTATTAAAATTGGGGAAAAGAAATACAATTATTAACCTGAGTATGGTTAATAAGAGTTTGTAGACTCTTAATCTTTCGTCGAGGCCAAATTTTGATGCCTAACTTCCTACAGCGTTGCTTCAACTGTGTTGATCCAACGTTGAGTTCCCTTGCAGCTTGCATAAGTGGCTTGTTAAAGTGCTGAGCTGTCGCTTCCTTACTTAATGGCTGTCTAGAACCACTTCCACTGCCAATTACTATGGTTCTTGGATTCAAAAAATCAAATCCGGTTGTACTATTGTCATTCTGGATCATTTGAGCATGATCCTGATTTGTTAAACCAAAGATAAAATTTGGTGCAATAACATTAGAATCTGCCGTCGACAGTAACTGTTGATTTTCAGCTATGAACCCAGGGTTTTGAAATCCCTCCAGATTCCTTTGAATCATCTGAAGGTGATCCTGGTATTGAAAACCTCCCTCAAACTTGGGATTCATTCCAACACTATCGTTATGAATCACCTGTAGTTGATCATCGTTCTGCATGCCAGCCATGAATCCTTGATTCATGGCGATAATCTCACTGTTCGTTATGTACTCGTCCATAAATGGATCTTAAAAAAATGTTAGAAGATAAAAACCAAACTGACATAAAAGTACTAAAATTCAACCTAGAAGTAAGTTTTGAGATTGCTCATAAGCAAAGCCCAAAGATGAAGGTCCTGGATCTTCTGAGATAATACTCATCGGAAGAAGAACTTCAGGATCATTTTGAAGCTGATCCAGCGGTAATATATCTGGAAAATCTATACCTCACATAATTTAAAATAAAATCAAAACGCTAGAGAAATGAATAAGAAATAAAAGGAGTTAAGGATATTATAATTACCAGACTCCAGTAGAGGTATCTGATTAAACGATAGGGAGGTACCCTCTTCCCTTAGGAAATTCTGCTCAGCGTCTGACAAGTTTTCCATATGAGTTCTGTTTTCCATGCATCGATTGGAAATATGAGATTATATAAGAATAAACTAGTAGTAGGAAAGAATGAGACTGAAAAGATCTTAGATACAAATGATGATACATACCCGTTTATATAGCATCTTACAGCAGGAACTGAAAGGACAACTCACGTTCTTAATACCGAAATTCAAAATATCTACAGTAGATGCAATCTTTTCACCACCCTAAGTGATATCTTTTCCAAATTCGCGGCTTGACTCCGATGAGGACGGGATAACGAAAAGACATTATATATATATATATATATATATATATATATATATATATATATATATATATATATCTTCTGATAACGGAAATAGTTCAATGAACAGTTAATTCAATAATAGTTTATTCATAAATAATGAAGTAGAACCTACTCATCTGACATCGGTACAGCTCATGATTCATCTGTATCTTACATGTATCCTTCTATCCTACTAGTATCTTGTAAAATGACATCACGTATCATATCTTTAACATGTTTAGGCATTTCCATAATACTTAACTCAAATGATTAAGAAATCAATAGCTAATACAAATCACAATTAGAGAATTCCATATGTTATCAAAGCGAAACTCCTAATTTCATGATTTTACCAAATCAACTGTTAAAACATCACAATATTGTAACAAGGACTCGATACGACATATATTAGCAACCTACATATGAGGTGAACCAATGCATACTTTCAGATTTGGACATCTAGGGTTTGAAATCCTAACACTCAAGATCATTACCCTTGTCAATTAAGAACTCGAGAATGCATTTCGGGTATTAAATCCAACCATCCCAAACTTTTTCTACGCAAAACCCTTGATCAAAATGACAAAAATTTCACATCATTTGCTCTGAAAATCGCCTAGGGAATTTTTGGTTCACTGCCCGAATAACTCCCCTGAAGCAGGTTAGCGACATTAACCTTTAAAGTTAGCGTCGTTCACTTTTAAAATCCAACCCATACTCCGAAACCGACCCGTGTAAGTCTACTGGATACTACTGGATGTTATGGTAACTAGAACACAAATCGTTTTCATAAACACGACCTGTGTAACTCCTACAAGGCTAAAACAGTTTCAATACACAACCCGGGAGGACCCGTGTAACTCCTCTTTGATATCTTTAAGGTTTAAACTCCTTCTAAATGAGTTTCAAATCCTCCTAAGTCATATAACAACCTAGTGACTCTTATTAGCTCAAGTTTACTTACCAAAAATATTACAGCCTTACACCCCAAAACCAAAGCAATTGAAAACTGGGAAGCGTCAAGCAAGGACCTGAATTTACCTAGGAACGTGAGGACCAGATCAAACAAACAATACCCACATCTCTTTCCAAACCCTTGAGAATCCATTCAAAGTGCTAAATTTCGGGACGAAATTCCTTCTAACGGGTAGATAATGTGACAACAGTCAAATTAGTCAATGGAAGTCAACTCAAGTCAACTCAAGTCGACCAGAGCGTACGTTAGGTCAATATATTGAAATGTAAATTTCATAATCTCTACGGTGTATTATTTGATATTATAATACTAAGTATGTTAATTCAAGTCAATTATACGAACAAACGCAATTAAGTTAGATTTTTTTTGGTATAAATGAAAAAAAAATTTACATCGTGAATAGTGTCCGACGTGAACAGTAATTCGACGTGAGAAGTGTTCAGTAAAAAAAAAAAAGAAAAACAACAAAATTTCAAAGTCTTCTTCAAAAAGGGTGGGTAGACTTTGAAACTTGTATTTTCTATTTTTTTATATAATTTTATTAAAGTGGGCCCCACTTAATTATTTATTCATATTTATATATTTTACCCCCAAAGAATTCATATTTTCATTTCGAACACTACGTATTCAATACGTATCAAAAATATTATGACTTTTTATAAAACGAAAAATTTACCGTCAAAACCGTATCGTCGATACGAACAACCTGACGTCAAAATTTAATATTATTGATATCAGTTTTATATTTAATATTTTCTTTTTCTTTAAAATGAAATTGTATTTACATTTAAACCCTATATTTTCATTAAACACACAATTAATACCCTTACGTTAATTCGTTAAAGCTTTTTAGTTAAAAAGTTGATATTATTAAACTACGATTTTTGTAGATTATATTTTAATAAACAAAAATTATTTATTTTATATAAAAACTATTAAATCTATTTAAAGAGTATTTTAAGGGTATGTTTTGTCATAAACAAATTCTAAAAGCCATAAAAGTCATATATCTGTATCTTGAGGGCCGCAATACGAAAATAAATCTACTATAAATATAGCCTCATTCTAGTCATTCAAATCACACAAACAAGTTTTTCGATAAGTATAGAGAGATATACGAAGAATGAGCGTTAAAAGTAGATATTTCAGTTATACATATAGAGAGTTCGAGTTAGAAGCACGAAGAGTCGGGCGATCTAACAACAATTGGCGATAAGATTCTAGTCGACATTGAGGTGAGTTCATACCCCTTCTTTTTATCTTTATTCAAGTTTTTAAGGTGGAGAATACAAGTTATACTATAAAAATAGCTATTTATACTCATCTGTAACAATAGTAAACAAAATGTGAATTTTGTAAACATCATTATGACAACAATTCAATTATAGTTCCAAAATATAATATTGAATGATCTACTTACGAGAGCGGTGTCTAGGCCGATCATTTGGGCTAGGTTACTGGATTTCCGAAAGGCTTATACGTTGAAAGGGTCCTGCCTCCCCATTTGATCTTCTACCTGGCTGTTCTTTATTTGATAGTCATGAAATATTATATTGGAATTAAATAAGAGTATAACCAAGTTATTACACCACTATTATGGAAAATATTTTAAAAAATATTGTTTATAACCATTTAAACAAGTTATTTTACATATATTCGTAAATATATGCTTTTCACGACAGAATACCAAAAATAAACTATTATAAGAATAGTTTGTGGATACAAATGTTACTATAACGGTTAGAACAAGACAAATAATTATATACAAATATATAATTTTTATACATTACTATGTTATCATGGGAAAAATGATAATTGGCAAATATAAGGGTTTTTCATATACAAACTTTACGTAAACAAGTTGATTGATACATACGTTTTTGTGAGACGGGTCTTCACAGTGCTTATTTAAGTACATACTATAAGTCCTGAAATTTATAACCAGATTTTCGGTAAGAGAGCGTGATATTTGTGTATAGATCTATACGGGATTGACAACCCCGCACCTGAGCTGCTAGCTACAGCTAGACCGACGGGTCTGAGGTGACAAATGTCATAACAGTCCGACGCCTGAAGAACGTCGAAGCAGGCCTACATGGTCACAGTATGGTTATAGGACGTCTCGCATGGGAAATCAACTTATTAAATTGTTTACGTGGAAATATACATTTTCAAAGGTTTTATACTACAAGCTACGCTATACATTTTAGTCTCTGGATTTTTAAGACTTGGATACATTCATTAGAAAATATTGGATTTTCTTGGAGTACAATACTACATTTTACAAGGAAAGAGATTCCTTATACAAGTTTTATGGTATTAAAACTACATTTTTACAAGTTACAAATATAAGTATGGTTTTACTTATCTACACTGGTTCTATGGGAATTAAAACTACGTTTTATAAAAGATATAAATATAAGTACGATTTACTTATATATACGAGTTTTATGGAATTAAGTCTACGATTAGTCTACAAGTAAACATCTATTTATACGGTTTCATATAACAATAAAACTACGTAATACTATTTTGAAGTATAGAAATACTTATACATTTACGGTCTTTGGGTTTTAAGACTACGACTCATTTATAAGAAAATATTGAATTTTCCGGTTTCAAACACAATCCTTTTGCAAGGAAAAAGGATTATGGATTTTCTCATACAAAAATCTTATGAACTCACCAACGTAATGTTGACACTCTTTCAAACTACTTGTATTCTCAGGAAATTGATAAGGTAACTACAACCTTTGACGATGGGTCGCTATGGCGTCATACTATGTATTTTGATATCATATTGTAATTGTATTTAAGATGTACAATCTTTTGAACTCTTGTAACATTTACAATTATGTATATGATGTATGTGTTTGCTTTGATCACTATTGTACAAACGTTGTTGTGATACTGTTCATGAAGTCATCCACCCTCAGACGTTTCCGCCATCGTGGTTTGGGGGTGTGACAAAATCGTCTTCCCAAATTTGGGGAGACCTATTCGAAAGAATAGGTTTACATTTATAAGTTATCATGGAGTAGTTACAAAGACGACGATTTTTATCCTTATAGAAAGTTGGGATTTAGTTCTTCAGCCTGAGAAGGCTGAATTCTGGTTGAACATAAAAGTATTATAGCTAATAATTATGCTTCGATTTCTTTTTAACTAATATATGTTACTAATAGCTATTATGCTCGATTTACAGAAAACAGGATTATTGGCATATACCAAATGATGATCACAAAATACAATTACTTGCATATAGCAATACGCATAGGAGGGCCTACAAGTCGACACTTCTTACGTTGAGAGACAAAGGTGTACATCCATTAGAAAAATACGCTTTTCTTGACGAAAAAAATATGGAAAATTTTCGTTGTTCAAAAACCCATGTAAGAATTTCAGGTTTGTTCGTGTTTACTATTTATTATATTATTATGTTAAACAACAATTTTTTGTTTTAATTTGTTTATAGAACATTTGGAAGAAAAAAAAACGGTTTACGGATGGGGAGTTGGATGAATTCATTGAGACATGGATGACAACTTTTGGGAATGAATGTCTGAAATGAAGCCTTTGGTTCACGGGTAGTTGTTTTTATCAGAAATAGATAGTTAAATAAGAAAAACTAAAAAGTACAATTCTATAAATGGATAGATTTTCAAAGTACAATGCCTTGGTACTAAAACATTGAAAGTACCTAATTTTTGTGTTTTATGATGAAAGTTTGAAATTTGCAGGTGCATGTAGCTGTTGTTTGATGGAAGGTGAATGAACATGTTTGGTCTTTATCGGGTAAAAGAAAGTTTGCGGTTAAAAAGGGAAAGGTTTGGTGCAGAAGTTTGGAGAAGGGGTAGTTTGGTCTTTTTTTGAAAACATGCAGATTACTTCTAAGAAACAGCAGAATTTTGAAAAAGGGTGTTCTTCGGCATATTTTATAGGATACCATAAATAATGCAAGATTTAACAAGAGGTAATATCTTACTATTTGATACCATCGATATTTGCAACCCATTGGAAATTAATATCGAGAATGGTTAAAATATAGGTGTTATTATCGTATATATACGTAGAATTGAAATATTTGGAATAGAGTACAGTGTACATAGATACAATACGCTTGCTTTTGAAATAGAGTAATATATGGAATAGACTACATGATGGTTGTTTTTGAAAAAGATAGCTACAATAGAGTTGTTTTTTAAATATAGTAAGGTTAGATAGATACAATATGGTTGTTTTTGAAATAGAGTACGGTTGATTGATAATCTAGAATACGGTTAATTAGATAGATACAATACAATTGTTATTTCAAAGAGTACGGTTGATTGGTAATCTAGAATACGGTTAATTAGATAGATACAATACAGTTGTTTTTGAAATAAAGTACGGTTGTTTGGTAATTTAGAATACGATTAACTAGTACATAGAATACGGTTCTTTTGGAATAGAGTACATAGAAATATAATGCAGTTGTTTTGAAATAGAATACAATTTGTTGTTTTAATAAAGTACATAGAATATAATACGATTCTTTAGCACATACCCTACATGTATTATAAATATAATACACCCTTAATAGAATACGGTTGAACTTCCGTATTCTATTTTCAATTTCAACTGTACTTTATATTTAAATTTCTAGTAGTGAGTCTCTCATGTACCTAATATGTTTTTAGAGCATTTGAGACATCGTAACCACTTTCTTAGTGATGCCAAATTTCATGTTTGGAAAATAATTGACAGTCTGAACAAAAAACGTATTAATTACTTTTTTAATTGTTCTTTTATACAATTTCCTATTATATTTTTGAAATTGATAAAGTGATATATGCAAATGCAACTGAATTACGTCTGTTTTTACATAGAAATATTTTAAATATAGAAAAAATATAATCGATTTCTAGACAAATTTTAGTACAATGTCTGAAATATTAAGAATTGTGATAAAGTGAGGTGGCCTTTTAGCACACGTTGGCTTCTGTTATCGCTCCTTTTGGAGTTGGACTCGTGAGAAAAAAAACAAATTTTATTTACAAAGTGGATCATGTGAAAAACCAGATCCTAAACCGAAACCGGTTTTAAAATCGACCTGATCCGAAACTGAAACCGGTTTGGTTCAAACCGATCCGCGGGTTTGTAACCGGTTTGTCATTTATCCTTGTGAATCTGGATACCGGTTTGAGTGAAACCGGTTATGGAAACTTGCCATTTTTTATAGATTCAAGCATATACTAATTGTTTATAGAAATCCCAAAAATTGAATTAAACCACCTTAAAACTGCAACAACCATTGGAAAACGCACCAAAATTAGCAGCAAACTTTGAAAAATACATCGGAAATAGCAATGTACTTTGGAGAGCACATTAGAAATAGCAATTTACTTTGCAGAGTACACCAAAAATATCAATGAACTATTGAAACAACCAATTTTTCAAACCGGTTTCTATAGGATCGAGATTTTCAAGTTTCAAACCGGTTTCAATCCAATTCCCTTTTCGTTGAATCTGGTTTTGACTTTCTTGACCCAAACTGAACGGGTTTAGGGAAAAATCTGGTTTGTGCACCTCTACTTCAGTTGGAATTATGAGAAATAAAAAGGGAAACATTTTTACAACTTTTTAAGTAGATGGTACAAGATAATAGAGGTGCACAAACAAGGTCTTGAATCCGTCTTGGGTCGGTTCTAAGATGGTCCGGTCTTTTATAGGACCGGTCTCGGGTTAGATCGGTCTTTCTTTTCGGACCGGTCTCGGCCGGTCCTGTTTTTTTTTCGGTCGGTCTTGTTGTAGACCAATTCGATCTCGAGGTCTTTTTGTTCGGTTTATTCGGTTCGGATTCGAGTCTTTTCCAAGTCGGTTCAACTTTTTTCCGTTACGATTTCACCTTTTTGGGTTGTGTAAACTTCGAAATGTTGTTGGAGAATATACATTTCGTTCTATCAAGAAAAGAAATTGAGATGAAGTGAGAAATAAAACTAACCACGTTCATATCATTTTACTAACACAATGCAAAAATAAAGCAAACAAATTTAATGCCATCATTTTACTAATATAAGGATCGAGAATGTAATATGCTTTTTATTGTTTTCTTAATTAACTAATAAGAATGTGAAATATAAGGGGGAGGGGGAGGGGGGAGGGGGAGGGGGCGGCGTGGGCGGGGCTGAAGTAGCTAAATGGCACATCTTATCCCACAATCGATGAGGTGAAGTAACCTGGCATGAGACACTTGTGTATAAATAGGGTACGTAAGCCTAAGCCAAGACACAGAATTTAAGATGGGGATCGTTGTAGCATGAACCTTGAGCTATGAAGCTTGGGCATTGAGCCATGAAGCTTGAGGTGGTGCTTTGGATGTCAGCCCATTTTGGCTAATGACGCATTGAAGTTTAGTTTTTCGCTTCGTTCAAGTTTTTAGACTAGTTTAGGGTCGGTTTGGGTTTGGGAAAATGCTGGTTCGTAGAAAGACCGGTCCGATCTTCAACAGACCGCCTAGAGGATCGAGAAATGACCGTCAATGACTAAAATGTAGCACCGCAAGAGGAGGGTCCGTCTGGACTGCTTGATTGTGCAACTCTACAATATAGTATACCTTTTGGGGATGTAAATAAGACGAAGGTGAATAAAAACCGTACAACATCTAAAAAATAAAAAAACCCCATAAGTCTAAACCGATTAACTTAAATCGAAACGAAAACCGAGTCCGGTTTTTAATTCTGCAAATTAAAATTTTTTGGTGCAGTGAGATTTTTAATTTAGTAAAAACCGAAAATAGCATAAGACACCGCATAAGAAAACCGAACACCATCAATTATATATTATAAATAATTGTATTTAATATTTATTATCTACTTATTATTAATATAATAAAAATTAAAAATTATAAGATATGGTTCTGAAATTATATTGCTGAAGTGGGAATTGGACTTAATCCCTTCACCCTCGTTGAGTTATGCCCTATTTGTTGGGAAAATAGTCTCAATGATCTCTACAAACCTTCCAAAGACAATACTAGAAAAATAACATGGATACAAGAATATACGTGGAAAGTCTAAAACGAAGAAAAGCCACAAACCTCCAAATAGAAATATCCACTATATGATAAATTGTTACAATCAAATAGACTAATCTCTCAAGCCTTCTCCCAAATTATACCCTCACTCTCAACATTTTAACTAACACTTTAACCACTCTAAAATAAGAGAAAGAAAGAAATAACCAAACACTTATAGTGTATTTTTGGTTAGGATGCTTTGAAACCAAAGTGTTAGTCTCCTTTTATAAGCTTGGAAACTAACCACACTTTCATCCTTGTAGCAATGTGGGATGAGAACATTTTTTTCATATAGCCAAAAACCAACACTACTATTCTAGCCCCACTCTCGATCTATCTTGGTCTCACGAGTTGCGACTCCAATCCCCACATTAAACCAAACTCCAACTCTAGCACAAACGCCACTATTATCGGTTGTGACATGCCGCACAATCCCCAGTTGCGACCGTTAAGAATCCACCATCGTTGGTGTTGTCGATAGTCTATAACCCACGATCTCATGTGAGAATCCGGTAGCACAAAATAAATCAACTTCTTTTTGTGTCTTTAGAAATTAGTAGCAACTTCTGAAATTATATATAAACTAGGTGAATGTCTGCGTGTTGTGCAGATTAAAATTATATACATAAAAATTTGGAAAATACATATGTTGTTAACATTAATTATGAAATAATAATTTTTACATTAAGTTTATGTATAATACTATAATTGTTTTGAACGTATTAGAATCTTATTATTCAATAGACTCAACTCGTGTCCTGTGATTGAATAAATTATTGTTGTTTTTATCGTTATAATTAATTAACTTATAAATTACTTATTTGATTATTTTTTCATTTTGATCATATGATTATTATTTAAAATATCAATCATTGTTTGTAAACATATGGTTGATATTTTAAATAATAATGATATGATAAAAAACACAAATTTTAAAAAGTTTACAAACAATGATTGATATTTTATAATTGTAAATTAAAAAGTTTACTAACATTAAATAACAATCATATGATCAAAATAAAAACATAAAATTGTAAATTACATTACATATGTAATCTAATTTACAGTTTTATGTTTTTAAAACCATTTAATTAGAAAACTTTCAATAATTATAAAACTTATGTTTTGAAAACTTTTTAGTTAATTCAATTTAGGTTTTATAAAAAAAACATTTAACATGTTTAACTATATTTACAAAGTCTGTTTCTAAGTTTATTTGATATTTGGTTTAGATTTGATATTCATCATGTTAAAATTAGAAAATTAAGTATAGTTTATTGACACTTTAAAAAATCTTTCATTAATTTGATAATATTTAAATGTAATAAATATTTAAGTTAACAATTTAATTTTTTTAGTTAATTCAATATGTTGATTCCAGGTTTATATTTAATATATTTGACATATTTAACCATTTTTACAAAGTCTATTTTTAATTTTATTTGATATTTGATTTAGATTTGACATTTACCATCGTATTTAAAGTAACAAACTAAGTATATTTTATTGATAACTTAAATTCTTTCATTAATATGATAATATTTAAATGTAATAAATATTTAAGTTACAAAATTAAATATATTATGTTGGAAGTTATAAAATTTAGGGGTTTCAAATCAATAATAATATGTTGATATATACAATTGTAACTATAACATTAACCCATTTGTTGTTAAATATGATTATGTCATTGGCATTAACTATGAAATTATAATCGCAATACTGAGTTAATATATAAAATTGTAACTAATTTGATTAATATTACTCAATGAGCTTTATCCACGGCTTGTGTATTAATTAAATTAAGCATAATTCTTGATTTAATGTTAATATGAACTAGTGTTATTTTTAATTAATTTAAAAATTACTTATTTGATGATATTTTAATTTCGATCATGATGATTGCTTGAACTATCAACGAATGTTATATTTTTTTAAAAAACCACTTAATATAATTAATAATTTAAAGAAGACGTTTAAAAACTACTACTTATTAATAAAAAGTTATTGATACTAAGACATTTGAAAAAATCTCAGGATATTTGCATAAAATAACTACGTGATAATTATAATGATTTAGAGGTTGTAAATATTTGAATACAATTTTAAAATTTGTTAATCCATTTGTTTGTTTTAACTATGTCGGTTATAAAATTTTATTTTACTCTTTTAACTTGTGATAAAAAATAAATTAATTTAATATATATTTGAATAAATAAGAAAAAAATATAGCCTTTAAAATTGAGTTGTTTGGTTAGCAAACAATGTTTATCTCGATTCTAGATAGCATCTAGTTAACATGATGAATTATATATTTAATATGATATTTTTAAATTTACCAACAATATAAACATATATGTGAATTTATTTAATAAAAATATTGTACGTATAATTGAACAATAAAAGTCATTGATTAAAACAAGTATATTAGAATAATATCCACAATTTATATTTTGGATTTAGCAACATATTTAAATTAACAAATTAATTATATTATGTTGAAAAGTAAAGAGTAAATATTGAATTTACAATAATAAAGAGATATTGTTGAAAATAGAATAATAAAAGATTTAATGTATTAATTGAAAAAGAAGTTGAAAAGTTGGAGATTTTAAATGAATATAGTTAGAGTAAAAATGTTTCCTTTATAATATACTAGGCGAATGCCTGCGCATTGCGTATGAAAACATTATGTAGTTAAAATATTAATAGAAGTTACAACAATCGAATCCAATTAACGAAATACTATTCAGATTATTATGCTTCAAAATAAATATTTACTTTATTTTGCATCATGATTATATATCTATCAACAATAACTACAAAGAAAATATAAATATAAACACAAATATATTATATCATTAGCGAATACCATCTCTAATCTCGGTATATCATTTTTATATTGCATCGTAACTGTATTTGAATAACTCACTCATTTTTCATAAAATTGAATTAACTTATCTTAGTATATGTCATTACAATGGAAAAATCTTTAGTTGAAATGAAATCTTTTCATGTGGTTATATGTAACGTCCCAAAATTATGTAATAAATTTTTCATTTTAAAAACAGTTCAAATACATAAAAGAGTTGTTAAATAAAACCATCCAAATTAAAACTTAATATTTAAAACATAATAAATCGTATTTACAAAAACAATATTCAGCGGAAGTCTTAGATACCAAAACTTCAAATGTGGTACAGACGCGCCGTGCTCTAAACTCAAGCCAGCAGACACTTGAAAAACAATTAGGGTGAAAGAGTAAGCACAAACCTTAGTGAGTTCCCCAAAATACCACACGATTCATCGCATAAAATCATCGCTTGACTCTCAGCCTTGCCCCGATCCACCTGTAAATTAATCATCGGTTGACTCCCAGGTTGCCCCGATCCGTCAGTAATAAAAGCATCATTTGACTCTCGGGCTTGCTCCAATCCGTCAGTAATTATCGTTTGACTCTCGGGCTTGCCCCGCGATCTGTCCATAATTAAATCACCGTTTGACTCTCGAGCTTGCCCCGATCCGTCTGGAAATACGTAAGGCACATACAACACATTTCTACACACATTATTTAAGATACCTACGCATGTAACTTCACCCATAGTATAGTGAGAAGACTCACATGATCCGTGACCTCAAGCTAGACATCACTCCACGCGAGTGCCCTTAGATCCAGAAAAAACGAACTCCCTAACAACAATAAACTCCACTTAAAACTTCCTAAACCCAAACAAGATAAACCTCTAAGACTGGTACCCCGAACTCTCAAATTTGACAAAAAGTCAAACGGTAAAAAGTCAACGGTCAAAGGTTAAAGTCTAAGTCAACAGTCAACAGGCAGTTAGCGTTGCTGACTTCCATAGTTAGCGTCGCTAACTATGAACAACCTCAAAAATCCATTAAGCTCTTAATCCATTCAGCCAAGGTCTTAGTTCTTCCAGGGACCTTCCAAACAGTCCCTAGGTTCGTATATATAGGTTCAAGTGAGAACCATTAAAATATTGAAAATTAAAACGAACTAATGTAGGCCACATATTACTTTATAAGGGTTGCAATGTTTGATCATCTACAACGTGTTCACATTGGTTAACCCCTTATAACACACAACCCTTCGATGAATTGCGTTAAGCGCCGATATTGGTTATCATGGTTCTCACTTTTTAATGGTTCTTATTTGAACCCTTCAATATATATATATATATATATATATATATATATATATATATATATATATATATATATATATATATATATATATATATATATATATATACTAGTTGTAAAACCCGTGTATTACACGGGATGATACAAAAAAAATATTAATTAAGAATATCTAAACATTAATAATTTTACATAACAAATTTGTTTGTGTATCGTGACATATTGCTTTTGATTTTTACTATTACGACTTTATATTTTGATAAATATAATTGATTATGAGAATGTCACTGGTACTAAAATCAAATTCACTATTATGATTGGAATCGTTCTTCAAAATAGTATGACGTCAATTGTCTCTCTATTGTCTCCCAAATCATTCTACACATTAAAAAAATAATATGATATTAAAAACAATTAATTTTCAAATTGAATGATAATTAAACCGATCATGAAGGAGTTAGAAACGTTTCAAACCAATTAGTTTTTTTTAAGAAATTTAAAATTATGAGAAAATGACATGTGGCAAAATGAATGTGGTGATGACATGTGGCTTTAAGTTACTTATTTATTAGGATACTAGGTTATAAACCCGTGTTAAACACGTGTTGACAACTTAAAACTTATTTTGTGCAAATATGGACAATTTTTGTAATTTACTCATTAGATGCAGTTTCAGTCTCTGACTATACCTGAATTTTTCAATTTTGGTCCCAAAAGGCTTTTTCTAGCATTTTATTAATATCTTAGTTTTTTGTGGCTTAGGATTATCAAAGTTTACCTTTATCTTATTTATAAAAATCAAATTGCAAGTTAAGTCCCTAGTTCAACTAATATAAAAATTAAATTGCATTTTTAGTCCCCGATTGGTCATTTGTGTGCAGAAAGTATATTTTTTAATGGTTATAATTTATAAATATGATATATATGACAATACTTCCTTTAATGTATTTGTTAATTACAAGTTTACCCTTCTAATATAATAATAGGTGAAGCAAGCACCTTTGGGTGAAGTTACAAGTTTACCCTTCCATCTAATATCATTAATTTAAAAAAAAATAGGCATTTATGTAAATCATGGAATTGGTTAACACTGAATATCAAATTTAAAACTGGAGATCATCAAAAACCTTTTGACTTGTACTGCAGCCTCCTTATGTTTCCAGCTTGGCATCACAAGTTTGCAAGAACAAATAATACTTTTGTTTCTTCCTTTATAGAATTCTACTTTGAATCTGTATGCAGTATTATAAAATCTCATCCCCAAGTTTAGTAGAGAGTTAATTACAGTTTCTATCATTGAGTTAAGGATTTTGTTTGGTTTTGGTACCTAAAGGGATCGATATTCATTACATGAAGCATATGAAAACGACAAACTAGGGTAACTTTGCAAAAATATGCCGAAGGAAGGGAAGTTTACAGATTTGGGTGAGGCGGGCCGGTCGTGGGTGGCGAAAGTACAAACCTGTATGAATAGAATAACACATTCAACTGTAAGTGATAAGATAAACCGAAATAACCATTTTCCACACAAAAGATAGAAACATGTCATACTTTCACTATTTATAGATATATCCATTTAACCATTATCATAATAATATTTAAAAAATAAAAGTTTAATGGCAAAATTGGTAAAATGTATGTACGTTATCTAATGTAAAGTAAACAATTAAAAATGATATCTACCATGCTTCCTGTATGTAATACCGTGCTATTGAAATTTTGAGATTTTGAATTAATCTTAGTGTAATTAAGATTTTATTAGGCCATAGTATGAGTTTGAGTAGTTAAAAAATCCCATTTGGTAGAAGTTTGAGGTTGAAAAATGCTAAAAAGGAGTTACACGGGTCGTGTAGGAATTCCATGTAAATGTTTTGGAGCATACCGTGAATTACACGGGTCGTGTTATTTTTGACACGGGTCGTGTAATTTTGTAGACTAAAACTCAATTGCACACCGTGAATTACACGGGTCGTGTAAACATTAACACGGTCGTGTAAGTGTGCAGCACGGGTCGTGTATTAACTACACGGGTCGTGTAGTTCTGCAGACCAAATCTCATTTCATGCCGTAAATTACACGGGCCGTGTAATTTTTAACACGGTCGTGTAATCGGCACAGATCTGTTTTAAGACACGATTTCTTTTCATTTTGGGATATTTCCACTTCGATCCAAACACTCCCAAAACCCTAGAAACTTGATTCTAACCTTCCAAAGTCGAGACTAAGGCTTATTAATCACGAATTGAAGCTAGAGATTTATCCTTTGAGCTTGAAAGGTAATCCTCCTTGATTTTTATCCTATTCCAGCGGTTGAATCATTGAATTTGAAATGGTTCCTTGTGATTTTGATGAGCCACTTTCAACTAGCACGAATTAGAGTGAGTTTGTTTGGATTAGGCTATGTATGTGAGTTCTAATTCGAGACCCAAGTTAAAGAAATGTTGATTATTGCAAATTCTAGGGTTATATGTGTCAAAGTGATGAGATTGAAAGCTACAATTATGATATTGTTGCTATTTTTGATTATAACTTGTTTCAATGATACAAGTTCCTTGATTATGATGAATATTGAGTGTGATTAAGATTATTCTTAACTTGAGAAATGAAAATAAGTTGTTATGCTACAGCTAAAGCTAGGCAGGAGCATACACGAGGTGCAGGAGTTCCACACATCGATTCCACAACAGGTGAGTAGTTATTAATAGATGAATTATGTAATTAGTATTGATGTTATTGTAGAAGAAGTATGATTTGAGTTGTTTTGATATTGGTTGAGAATACCAAATATGAGTGTTTGGAGTAATAAACCTCATTATTAGTATAAATTAAGGATTAAGATGGTATATTGAGAAAGTTGTGAAAGGAATGTTGGACAATTGTTGTCCAGTTAAAACTTTAATTACTCACAGAGCTTTCAAAGCTCATATATTGTTTGTTAATGTAAATTGTGTTAGGTTCTGGAAGTACAGATCGTGGGAAACGCATCACTGAGGGTTAGCTAGATGGGATATGGACTTTGGACTTGGACTTACTTATTTTCTTGTGTTGGACTATGTCTTTTGTAAACACTTGGTTTTTGAGAACTAGTATGAAACTTGTTATATGTAAATAAGTACTTAAACTATGCTTTTGATAGTATCTTGTCATACTTGTTGCTCATCTGTGAGGATTACACCTAAAGAATAGTTATTTTGATTAAATTATCAATGTGTCCTCAATATGAGAAACTGGGTGTTACACTGTATATGTTCTTTCCTCGTGAATAAAAACCATATGCAAAATATAAATTCCTCTCATACTTGTTGAAAATAATCAATTACTCAGTAAACAAAAATGGCCTAATTTATTCTAAAGCATGCCTTTGCAAAATAAATTAACATTTATAAACCATGAACACAATAATCGATCAATAATAGGAAACCCTGTTCACTTTCATGTATAAATATGGATTCTGGAACATTGATGCATACGTAAGACACAATTGTATATGGCTTGTGGTGATTTTCTCTGTATGATGAGAGTTCATATCAAGCAGAATTTTAAAAGGAATCTAATACAATAACAATAAAAATTCATTACTTGCCTTTTAGTTAGGATTTTTTCCCTTGTACACTTCACCCCCATTTTAGACATCTCTTCAATCGCAATTCTACACTTCTAGACTTCATTCTGAAAATCAAAGAAAAATAAAAACAATTTCACCATTCACGTTTCTTTCATAATTTTAAGACAATATAAAAGGTTAAATGCATATTGCTATTCTTGACTTTAGCATAAACTATAAAGGTTAAATGCATAAAATAGCAATGTACATGTAATTCTTTACCCGAAACAACAACTTACCCCCTCCCCCTGATGCAATAACACTCATACTATCGTACAAATACATAACATACACACAGACTTCGTGATAAGCAGTATATTTAATGCAAGAAATAGCAACGTACTTTCACCCACAGGGGCATTTCTGGAACATAAAATTTTTTCTATAAAAACCCCAAACTAATTTTCTATAGTGTATGAGTTCTCTTCAGCAAATTATCAATTAAAATGATGTGTAGCAATGGAATGATGTGTAGCAATGGTATAAAGTAATGAAAAAAAGCTATGTTTAGGGAAATATTCAGAATTTTTGGTTATCATATCTACCACAAACACAACAAAACTCGTAAACAATAAACCTTCGATAATAGGATAGCAGAGGATTATAAAATTTTATGCTTAAGAGAGCCAAAACACCCAAGAAAGCAAAAACCCAGATTTGATACTACTAAGAATTAAGAAATAAAATTTTAAAATCATGAAAGAAAAGTCAAAGTTATACCTTTGTGGTGATGTTAATTGCGTTCAGGGTTTCGAGATCCATGAGTCTCCAAGAGATAAACAATAATGTATGCTGGTCACAAATGGCAGGATCTGTCCAAAAATCATCGACATATCCATATTATAAGCATACCTCTGAATTTTAGGTTTGAAAATTGAAATCAAAACCCTAAATCGAGAAGAAGAAAAGCAAAACACTAAATTGAGAAAATGAAAAGCAAAAAAGCAAAAACGGAAAACCCAAATTCGGAAGAACCCTAAATAACCAAGTTGATGATGAGTACCTTGTCTGGTCTGAGTAATGAACGAAAACGGAAGGTATTTGTAGCCATATATGCAGAACCGTTTTCAAAATTGGAGATCATTGCTGGCGGATGAAATTAAATTGATTGAGGGATTGCCTAAAATAAGCGAATGCAATTTATGCAGAACCGTTTTAAAAATTAGAAGTTTCCAAGAAATCAACGATGAGGAAAGCTTTACGTTATAGAATATAGATGAAGATTTGAGCGGCAAAATAAGGTTGAGGTTGAATGAGGAAGGGACACGTGGGACACGTGCCAGCTATATTATTCCTTTATTAGAGTAGGAATATATATATATATATATATATATATATATATATATATATATATATATATATATATATATATCTATATATATATATATATATATATATATATATATATATATATATATATATATATATATATATATATATATATATATATATATATATATATATATACACACACACATATATATATATATATATATATATATATATATATATATATATATATATATATATATATATATATATATATATATATATATACTAGGTATATATATACACACATATATATATATATATATATATATATATATATATATATATATATATATATATATATATATATATATATATATATATATATATATATATATATATACTAGGTACATTTTAAGGGCCGTGCTTAGTTAAATTTTGTCTGAAAATGTATTGATGGTATTGTAAATGGCTTCTGTCAAATAGGATCTATTACTTATTTAGATAATTTGTGAAAATGTGTTGAATGTAATGTAAATTTTATTGTTATATGTGTGATCTATTATATATCCGGTTCAAAAAACAACATATAGAAATTAATGATTATTATTAGCATATTGGTTAGCTTATGAAGTCTTGAAAGTTTACTGGGAAAGTTAGAATTAGTCACGAACACAACTTGTGCAGTCATACACACACATAGCTTAAAATACATGACTACTATCATGTAATTGTATTAAATCCTATTAAGCATATTAAAAAAATCAAAGAATACTTTCTTTTGAATCCTTCCTTTGATATGTGTTTGTGTAGTTCCTACATTCCAATTTCAATTTCCAATACACTGTTCGCACTTGTGAGATACACCGTTTACTGAAACATATAATTTCAATTAATGAATATAAAAGGAAAGGGAAGGTTATAGCGGCATGAATGAAATGATTACTTATGACATGAACACATGTTTCAATAAAAAATCAAAATATATGAGTAATATAATTATAAATTTATTACCATAAATTCACAAATCATAAATACAATATTATAGTTCATACATTAGTACATTAAGAATACTGTTGATGTTATATTAATTTGTAAGTAGTATACATTAGTACATTAAGAATACTGCTGATGTTATACTAATTTGTAAGTAGTTAATAGTAATCGGAATATTGCTGATGATGATTCAATCGCCTGTTTCCTCTGGTTATGGGAATTAATAGGAGGGTTGTTAATGAGTTATATATCGAGATGCGATTTGTTTCTTGAGTGGCCTGATCTGAGGGTTAATCGGGAAGTTGTTGAAGATGAATGAGAGGGGCGATGTAGGAAGAAGGGAACGATGGGCGAAATGTCGGATGGAAGGCTTTTGTTAAGCGCAGCCGGCAGAAGAAGATAAAAGGTTTTATTACGTTGAAGGGGTGGAACCAGTTAAAAGACGATCCATGAAGGTTTCTTTAGGAAAATATAGAAATCTTATAGTGTCATGTAATCACCCAAGCCATCATGTAATAGTATCCTAAGAATTCAAAAAGAAAAAACATTCATTACTGAAACCAACTCCATTAACATTACAATTTTGTTAAAGAACGTAAAAAACAGCCTAATTTAGGTTAACATTCTAGTTTTATTATTGTTGAGAATTTGGGAAAACAAAGCCTAGGCTATGGCTCACTCTCAACCACAAGATGCACCATTTTCCTCTAAATTATTTAATGTGTAAATTATGATATTAAAGGATATGTTTTACAACTTTTGATCTTTTAATATGATAGGAATGATAAGATTATCTACTTTTATTTATCTCAACACTACTTATCCTTGGAGCCAACACAATGTCCTTCTTTTGGCTTCTACGTTATAGTTAAAGAAATCGTCTTTCTTGGATGCAAATTTGTTAGGATCGAGACACTTAACATACGAACACTAGACTCACACACTCAGCTCACAAATTAAGAACACAAGAATTTAACGTGGTTCGGTCCAAAACTGACCTACGTCCACCAGGTAACTAGGAGTATATTCAACTACATTGTTGTGGTGTGGTGCATCTTTAACATTGCAGTTACACCCATATATATAGGTGTTGTGATACATTAAATAATGAATACATTGAAGGCCTTAATTGACTAATTTGATTTCACCAAACATCTTCACCAACCATGGACTCACCAACCATGGATTCACCAACCTTCTTTCTACAGCTACATTGACCAACCAGTGGCTTCACATTTAACAATCTCCCACTTGAAGCCACGGAACAATCTTCACCTGTGTTTCAACTGTGCATCTGTATTTCCGTAAACTCCTTCTTAGTTACCCCGGCCTTCTCATCAGTTAACCTGAAAGGCCCGTTAAAAATCCCATGAGTTTCAACATGTTCGTCATGACATAAACTGCCCTTGACCCGTTCTCTGTCCTTATCGGCTCCCACTGAAAACGAACTACCGAATCCTGGAACAATCTGAGAACAAACAACAACACTCTCCATATTTAGCAAGTTATCAAAAACGGAGAGACTTTTATAGCTGAAAACTAGTTCTAAATCCACTGTCGTCCTGGACCTATGATTGAAACACGACCTATGCTCCCACTGTTGCAAAACCCTGCAACTGAAACAATACTCTATGCTCTTATTGCCACAATATCCTTTGACTGATTTTTCTGAACCTTTCCATGCTCGTTCAACCTGAATCTTCGTTGTAGCTCTAGGCTTCCTACTTACAAAAGGTCACTCTCTTCTGCCCATGAGATTCTGTGAACCAGACTTTGTTTCTCTTCTGAACCGGGACAGTCACTCCCTCAGACGGTAATCCGACCATATACAGCGAACATTCATCGTTCACAAGTCTTACCTTTCCAAAGTCTCCAACTTTCAGATTATGCAGTGCTTCATTGTTGTGGGTAGCGTGAAATGAAGCACCAGAATTCTTGACCCAAGAGTCTTCACTGCCTTCCACTGAGTCTTAATGCATCAAACCCATACACATTCTGAGAAGCAGAATTTCCTCTATTTGGACATCGACTCTAAAGAATGTCCACACCTCAACGTCATGAATAACATCGAACTTTCTGACCCGGTGATTACACCTAAGTCTGCTGACTTTCTAATCACTGCTGGATCTACCGAAAACGGATTTTCTCTTAATTACTTGATCTGTTCATCCCATGATCTGTTCTTGAACCCTTGAAACTCTGATCATCGCTGGATTTGTCTGAACGTCTGATCTTTTGTAATTCTCTAATTTTCTCCCTTTACCAATACCACATCTTGAACTTTCTGACACATAATGCCTCAATCTGCATCTTCCACCAACTTTTCAATCTTCACTAAACGAAGCCTTGTCAAAACTTAACGACTGTTCTTCTGAACTCTGTTAAATAATCAACCTATTTAAACTACAGCGGAATACCGAACTGAGAATCAGAAACTGAAATTTTAAACTGAATCGATAAAACCCGACAAACACTGTTGGCACTGGTTTTCGATTTATTTAAATTTCTTCTGAGTTCAACTGTTCTTCACCGATTAAATAGAATTTTGATTCAACTGTTTTTGGCTCGTTATTTGCAAAATATAATCCCCACCCAAATTATTTTCTGGCTAAACTGCCCAAAACAAATGTTTGAGTGACTGTTTTGAGACTTTGACAAAGTTGAGGGACCAAACTGCAATTTTCTTGAAGTTTAGGGACTAAACTGTAGTTTTCTGAAAGTTCAGGGACTAAACTACACTTTTTCTGAAGTTTAGGGACCAAACTGTAATTTTCCTGAAGTTCAGGGACTAAACTGCACTTTTCCTGAAGTTCAAGGACCAAACTGTAATTTTCCTGAAGTTCAAGGACTAAACTGCACTTTTCCTGAAGTTCAGGGACTAAACTGCACTTTTCCTGAAGTTCAAGGACCAAACTGTAATTTTCTGGAACTTCAGGGACTGTTTTGTAATTTTCTGGACTTGAGGGACCTGTTATGCAAATTTTGGAACCTTAGGGACCTGTTTTGCAAATTCTTAAACTTCAGGGACTGTTTTGCAAATTTTGGTACTTCAGGGACATGTTTTGAAAATTCTGGAACTTCAGGGACCTGTTTTGCAAATTCTGGAACATTAGGGACCTGTTTTGCAAATGCTACAGTACCGCTACAGTATCATCTTCTCCGGCCAAACTCCGGTGCTACAATGTCGTCTTCTCCGGCGAACTGGTTTTTCCGGCAAATTTTTCAGCAAGTTTTGACCAACTTTGACCTGCGATTTGGAGGTCTTCCGGTGCTCAAAAAATTCAAAAAAAATATATTTTCGGAATCTTCGGAACGAGACCTTTCCAACAGTGTAAACCAAAATCGTTTTTGAGACAAAAAATTTTCGACCCAAAAACAGAAAATCACTCTCTGGAGCTATACCAAGGCTCTGATACCACTTGTTAGGATCGAGACACTTAGCATACGAACACTAGACTCACACACTCAGCTCACAAATTAAGAACACAAGAATTTAACGTGGTTCGGTCCAAAACTGACCTACGTCCACCAGGTAACTAGGAGTATATTCAACTACATTGTTGTGGTGTGGTGCATCTTTAACATTGCAGTTACACCCATATATATAGGTGTTGTGATACATTAAATAATGAATACATTGAAAGCCTTAATTGACTAATTTGATTTTACCAAACATCTTCACCAACCATGGACTCACCAACCATGGATTCACCAACCTTCTTTCTGCAGCTACATTGACCAACCAGTGGCTTCACATTTAACAAAATTATCAATGTCTTTCCATATATGGAAAGTATAAAGAGTGTTGAATTAAGGCTCTATTCAGCAAAAAAAAATCTAGAATTATATAAATAGAATAGATTATCAAGTTCTATGAATGAGATTCATAACAATAAAAAATTAGTATGAAAAATTCATGTAAGGGCCCTGCTCTCCACGAAGAGATGTTCAACAATGATATATCCACTATTAACGAAGTGCATATTTTATAAATTTATAAAATATGCATTTATAATAAAAATATTTACATCTATAGTGGTAAGTTTACAAATTATAATAGAGATATTTCACTAAAGCTATGTCTTAATGTTAAAATGGAATTTTAACCGGAATACATATGTCTAAATGAGATTTAGTTGAGTAAATGTGAGTCACTCCGATGAGCACTTGTTGCAAAGTATATCAACGTCATCATCTTTTTATATTTTATTAAAAATTAACCAAACTAATTGATAATAACCCCATGAATTTTGAAATTTATTTCTGATACAAAAGGTATAAACAAAACTTGCTAATTTTAAAAATGGTAAACCGCACTATTTTAGGGCCTCATGTCAAACTGGCTAATTTTAACTGTTAATTAAGGAAATCGATCAGATTTGTGAATATTTCGTGAGGGTTATACATTTTCGCAAGTTTAACAGGGTAAAATAAATATCTTTGTAACATTGCAACCACGTTAGTGTCTTTGACTTCCATAAATCCACAATACCACATATATCATAAACAACAAAGTAACTGTTTTAAATACCATGTATGCTACCTGGTAATGAATCTAATGATCAAATGCTACGCAAATCTTTATTAAAAAAGACAGAACCATGATACCAAAATCAATCAATTCCACATGAACATCAATGTTCAAAGTTAAGTAAAAAAACACTAACTTTTGAGGTCAACTATGCAGAAATAAGTACAATGTTGTAATACTAAAATGTCATTGCACTTTTAGAATAAATATTGACAGTTTGCAAATAAGAGAAAGGAAGAGGCAGAGGGAGATCAACTTCCATAGTCTAAACCATCATTATAATATAATGAAATCAGTAGGTATTTACGAAAATTCTCAGATCCAAGAGGCAGGAACAGTTGGAAATTACAAATATCATTGGAAATTGAGAAGTAGGAAAACACTCTAAAAGAACCGAATTAGGACTAAAAACCCTAAACGTAGAGCAACAAAAAATCTCGGTTTCTCCCTATTTAGCAGAAATAGAGAGAGACTCGTCTTCTTTCGAATGAGAATGAGACCAACAATGAAAAAGATAAATATATAGGTTAATGCATACATAGCATAGCTAGTATCAGCCATTGTAAAGAACTATGAAACTAAAAGGAGATTAAACAAAATTACCAGCAATGTGAAAAATGGTCAGTCCAAGACACAACTATGTCCTGGGAAAAAAAAAGGAATCAACATTAGAGATTAAAGAACATAGCAGAAAAATTTACTGGCATCTCTGTCTCAGTTAACAATGCTTCTTCTTCAGCCTCCCTATTCTCTTTTTCTTCCGACACAAAATACCAACAGGGACCAAATCTATATTCTATTAGATTAAAAAGAAATAGTTTTTTTGACAATTGTAACACTGGGTAGCATTGTGAATGGTCGACTTAAGAGTTTTGGCCAGCATGCCGGTGACATCCCTAATTGCAGCATTGCCTCTAATTATTATAATCGACCCATCGCCTTCCTCTGCAAAAATAATCGATTTCCACAAATTAACAGTACAATCAAGACGAAACCCCTAGCCAATACATCTTAGAAAAACAAGGAGAGAAACAGGTTGACACACCGGTTGCTATCAAATCGAAGAGGGAGAAGATAACAAGACCATAAATGCCGAAGCAGAAGGAAGCATCATAAAGAGTTAGGCCAACGAACCTGGAGGAGTAACAAGGAAATGAAACGCTGTTAATCTTGGTTTCTCTGTGGAGAGAGGGAACATCGCGAAGAAGATGAAGACGAAGAGATTACATGTTAAAAAAAACCCTAATTTTTCAATTCCATTTAAATGTACCTCTATGACAGAGGACTCCAGAACGAGGAAGATGACTCACAAAAACAGTAAAAAGATGAAGATTGTAAAGATTATCTTCCGGCACAACAGAAAACCCTTCATTACATTAGTACGAAAAGCCATTAATCTGGTTTTCATCCAACTAAAGGCAGCGAATGGTTTCGATCCAAAAATGTCAAGACGTGACTCCCGTGGCTGTGTATTTGCCGTCGTCCAATTTCGTTCTCTGTCGACCAATTTCGTTCTCAGAGATGGAAGCGAACGCCATGAAGAGGTCGATTTCTTGGTTTATTTGTCGGAGAGAAGTAGGATTTCCGATGTGATTTGTTCGTCAATACAACAAAATCATGGCTTCCAGTTCCCCCGAAAAGAGTATATGTTTATGAGAAGGAGGGTATCAGTGTTGGTAAGGGGGAAAAAATAGAAGTGGTGAAGCAAATATTTGACTGTGAAAGAGATTGTCGGTGATGGTAGGAGAAAGGGAGTTTTATGGATCGTAGAAAACGGAGTGATGGTTGAAGAAACGATGTGATGGTATGGCTTAGCGGTTGAAGAAAATGAAGCGATACGGGCGTATTGGAAAACGTAAGACATTGTTCAAAGAATGAATACGTGGATAATGGAAAACCCTACTAAATCCGGAATGCGCCGATGAGAAAAAGAGGGTTTCCATATATAGTAATGATATATATATATATATATATATATATATATATATATATATATATATATATATATATATATATATATATATATATATATATATATATATATATACACACTAGTGCTTGGCCGTGCTAAGCACGACCCATGGATATAACTATATATTATGCATCAGACAAGAGGTCGATACTTCTTTCTCAATAAGTTCTTCTGTGTTGCGTAATATTTGATGACAAATTGCAAATGCTAAAATAATAAATGAAGCACATCGGTCATTTTGGTGGTGAAATGCAAGTACATTGCCATAATCAATAATCTCTTTAATATACATTGCTATCATTCGTGCAAAAGTGTATGGCCATTGCTGCTTAAGGTATGGAAATAAGCACCTTGCTATTACTACGGTAAAAAATAAATTACATTATCCACATTGTAGTGAGAGTAATGGACTTGCAGGTTTCCAGTATCATATAAACTACCGATGCCGTCCAGAAAAAAAAACTACAGATCATCCCAACTTTTATTCAAAACACATGTGTCTAAAATGAGTTTAAGTGGATGAATATCTAGTAATAAGTAATACCACGTGCCTGCAATGGATTTTACTTGTAAAATGGTTCCATTATCCAATAATTTATAGAAAGACTTTCTTGCTTCCTTTCATACCTTTAAAAATAAATACAAAATAAAAATTTCCAATAAAATTCTTTTGGAATATACAAATTATGCATGATTCCAGTTTCCAATAAAGTAGATCAAATATCTAATGAATATTTGGAACATAAAAAAGCAAAATCAAATGGAGAAGTAAGTATTACGGATAGAAAGGGGCGAGTCTTTTAAATGCCACAAAATCTTTTACATGCCACAAAATCTAACAGGATCCTAATAAACTCAAATATACAAGTCTTGGAGTTTAAATAGAATAAAAAATAGCCGATGATTCCGTTTAAGTGTGTCTGAAAGAAGAACATATAAACATTATGGTGCTTGATAACAAAATAATCTGCTTTAAATCATATTTTTTGTAACCAAATAATATTATAGACAATCATATTGATGACTAAGAGTTATCAAGTTTTAAGTTCTTACAAGAGTTATTTAAAGAAGAATGTATGTGATATACCTTTGTTTTTGGGCCATGTGGTTGGAGATCAGAATAGTAGACACAGACATTCCCCTGCTCCTTACCTTGTTGCTAGTTCACCAAAAACCCAAAAAAAAAAAAAAAAAAATCAAACAACTAAAGAGGAACAATCAAGATTTTGAAACCTGCAATTACTAAATTTTATAATCCAGAAGAGCAAAGTTTTGTCTCTATATGTAACACCCCATTTTTGGCGTTAGCGATTATAAATATTTCCAATTATTTAGTATCGTATTTTAAAATAAAGGAAATAGATTTTATATTGGAAACGAATCGTGGAATCAAACACTGATTATTACGACTAATAATAATAATAATGACGAAATAATAACTCTAATCTTATATCTTATAAAGGAAGCATTTTTCCTCTCACCACATGCATTTGAAACCTCCATGCCTTTTCAAATTCCAACTTAATATAATCAATCTATTAACAAAAATACTTTTTACCACATTAATTTGACATTTTTTATCCCACATTGCTTCACATACATATATAACCTATTCTCTTTCTCTTATATAATACAATTCATTTGCTTTCATTATCCATCAAACTTGATCTTGCAAGTCTATTATTACTTAGTGATCATGTTATCATATAAACATTCTTTTATCACAAGTTTTAAAAGATTTTTACTATTCAGTTTCAACTCTAAAAAGTATTGAAACTCAAAAGTAAAAATTAAAATTACTTAAAACTTTTAAAAACTTGACTAGGTTGGAAGCTTATAGTACGTCTTTTTAAAAAGTGACATCGGTGTAAACATTTTTCGATTCACCTATATGTATATACATTGAAATTTAGTTCCTTAAAAGTTTTAAAAACTTGACGAAGTTTAAAATATAGTGTGTCGTTTGTAAAAAGTGACACTGGTATAAACATTTGTCGATTCACCAATATGTATATACATAGAAATTTCAATTGTTAATGTTAACTATCTATTATAAAAGAGATCATTTAAAACAATGTGGTTCAACATTAATAATTTATTTTTTAACATATTATGTTGATATTTTTCTGTCTCACATCGTGTCACATATTTATCTAACATTTCATCTTTCATTTATACAATACCACTAATTTGATTACATTATCTATCAATATTCATCATAATACATCTTTCAATATCTATTATTAATTAAATATCATTTTATTGTACAAACATGTTTTCTCAAAGTGATAAAGGCTTCTATTTAGAGGTTTTAGTTTCCAAAAGTATTAAAACTCAAAAATGAAGATGAATATTATTAAAAAGCTTTTGAAGTTTATATCTAATCTAAACGTATAATATTAAACATAAATTGTTGTCATAATAGATATCATGTTTGCATCAAAAACACGAAAAAGTTACATAATAACTTTCTTTAAAATCAATTATAAATAGATAGACAAACATTAAAACCTAGAAACATGCTATTAAAATCTATTGTTAATTAGTGGTCAGTTAATCATAAAAAACATGTTTTTATCTCAAATATTCAACAATTATCCTATTTCAAAATCATTGAAACTAAAAAGATGAATATTTAAAACAGTTAAAATTATTAAAATACCAATTGAGTTGCACGTTCATAGTAAGTCGTGGCCACAGTTCGATGTGTGATGACAACGTTGTAAACATTTTATTTCGGTTTCATAAGATTTATGCACATCGAACTTTCAAACAGTAATTCTTCAAAGTTCAAAAAAATATGTTTATATATATAAATATTATAATATATATCATTTAATCAAATATAGTTTAAGATGATTTTTTACCATGTACCACATTAATTTGAATTTATTAGAAAAAATAGATCGAAGTGGATATCGGTGAGTACCCGTCCAAATTTTACGAAAACAATTCTAAAACTAAAACCAAAGGTTCATGGAATGTTGCAACCGATTCCTAATATGGTTACAATCAATAACACAAAAGAACAAAGATATTAGAGAAATAATTTTAACCTCTCTACTTATAGATGTTTTCATTCACTTGAAATTTGTTTATTAAGCTATGTGGGATGAAAATTATATTAGTCTCTTTACTTATAGATGTTTGATTTCTCTTCAGTTGTGTTTCTTAAGCGATGTGGGATAACAAATTGACACAAAATAACACACTATGAAGGTAATTTTGATCCCACATCGTCATGATAAACCAACTCAAGAAACTTTTTTATTCTATAAATAAAGGTCCCATCAAGTTAAAACAATTATATAAATCATTTGATTATTTTTTACTTCTGGAAATATTTCCAAATATTAAAGTTTAAGGGAATATATAGTTAAAGTTTTCTTATTTTTTTAATGAAGTTAAGCTTTAAAAATTTAGCAAGTCGATCCAAGATGAGCTATGGATTCGTTCATCAAGTTGTACAAAATCGCATGCATTGTGCTGAATAATGCAATTTTGAACTTTTATTTCTTATGTAATATTGATGGTCAAAAACGATGATTTCTAATTTTCTCAGAGGTCATTCAATCAATATATATTTCGTTTATTCAAACTATATCTATTTTTTATTATAAACGAAGTTATCCAAATCAATGTGGTTCAAGATAAATGATTCATCTTTTACCACATAAATTTGAGGTTTTATTCTTTATCACACATTGCTTCACATACATATATGACCTTTTCTCTTTCTCTTATATACTACAATTCATTTGCTTCCATTATCCACCAAAGAAAACACTATTAATTTAAATTAAATATTCGAAATTAAAACATTACCAAATACACAATCTTTAAATTGATTTTAAATTATATATTTTTTAATTTGGTAAAGGAATAACATGTATTTGTTTAAATCAAGAATTGTGCTTAATTTACTTAATACACAAGTCTCGGATAAAGCTTATTGACTAATATTAATTAAAATAGTTACAATTTTATATATCAAATCAGTGTTAGAATTACTATCACATAGTTAATGTCAATGACATAATCATTTTGATCAACATATTTGTTAAAAATTTAACTACATGACTTTCACTTGCGCAACGCGCGAGCATTCGTCTAGTATAATTTATAAGTTGAGAGGAGGATTATGTCATATTTGTATACTTAATAAGTTGTATTTGGAGGTTTTGGGTTAACTAAAATTATAGGACCAAAATAGAGGGACCATTTTTGCAATTAAACCATAGTGCATATAATTCTTTTTCTTTTGGGGGCTGCTGCGTTTTTGGATGGGGAAAAGAAAGATCAAGAGCCTCTTGGCTCTCATGGAAACCTAACCCTCTCTATTCCCGTTTTTGAAGACCCAACCCCAGTGTTCGATCATTTCCCGTAGATTCAGATGTTGGATCGCCACGAAACTTTAACCAAAGGGTTCCAAGACATAAATGAAGGTCCTGATCGAAGGGGTTTCGATTTCAATGTCTAGACTTGGAGTTATGAATTTTGCAACATGACTTAGGGTTTCTGACAGATTCCTCTGCTGAGTCTCCCTTCTTGAGAAAATCATATCTGGAGTTCCAGAGGTCAAATAAGGTTAGTACCGGTGCACACGGTTCACAAATTGAGTTGAGCAACTTTCTACAGTAGACCATTATCCGTTTTGAAGACCAGAAGTACGGGGTAATTACTCATCTTTACGTACTGCTCTAATTCCGTTCAGATTAGTCATGTTGTTTTGTTTATTTTATAAAAGGAGTTTGGAGAAACGTTTTACATGATTCCGCCTCCTAGAATCATTGTATTTAAGTAAATTTGATATCTGGAAAATATGGATGTCTGATTCTATTCCCAAGTTTATGGGAATTGGACAATATCACAGACCAGTGTTTTCTCATCAGCACTATCGTTTCTGATTTGTTCTGTATTATGAATTTTATATCTTGAGTTCGAAAATGTATTTTGAGTTGGTTCCAACTCTCAGACCTCTATTATTGAGTCTATTGTACTCATGAGTTTTCCTAGGGTCTGGTTCCATACGAAAATTGGGTGGAATTGGCTAACCTCACATGTATGCCATTTCGGGACTGCAGTGATATGTATTATTGTAAAACTCATATAAAAACGTATAAACATCATAAAAATGCAAGACCAGTGCCCATAGTTGAACTATTGAGTCTATAATCTTCCTGTAAAATCCCAGAACCTAATTCCTTGTGTAGCTACTTTATTCCGGTACATTTTAAGGGTTCGTCAGAAAACTGTAATTCTGGATAGCCTGTACCATTTCAGCCATAAAAGTGAATTGGTAAATGATCTAGATTTGAGGCTTATGTCCCTGGAATCCTAAGACAATATAGTTTACCCCTGTAAAGTAGCTTGTCTTAATTCCTTTATTTGATTATATAAATATGGTCACAATCAGAACACAAAATCTGGGAAAACGTTGAATCTGAAGTTGTTAATCTTTTAGAGTAGTAATTGTACACTGTTATTATATTGATTATGGGAATTGCTATTTTAGGAAAGAAGGAGTGAAGTGGGATACCTATGTGACTCAGTGACTTTGTGTGTGGACTTATACTTTTACGGTTACTTGTGACATATTAAGAGGTGTTCAAGTTTCACTTGGGAATTAACAACCTACTTCAAGAATCGAGGTGAGTTTCTCACTACATTGTGTGGACGTTATATGTGCTTTACCTTTATTTTGTGTGCTTATAAGATGTTTGTGGACAGTACCAAGTTGTGTGTATTTTATTGATATATAACTTGCTGTTCTAGTTGTATGGGTTGGGGTATGGTGTGTGGTTAGTGCTAGACGTGTCTAGGTCTAGTGTGTAGAAAATACGGGCTCGACGTACTGAGCAATAGGTTGGCTCGACGTACTGAGCAATATAGAAATATCCGCAAGATGCACTGAGCAGATACGCATGACTCGACGTACAGAGTATGTGCGGCTCTGAGTGCTGAGCGGTGGGGTTTGATTTATTGAGCAGATACGCATGACTCGACGTACAGAGTATGCGCGGCTCTGAGTGCTGAGCAAAGGTGTTAGACTTACTGAGCAGATACATATGACCCAACGTACAGGGTATACGCGGCTCCGACTGAGCAGATACGCATGACTCGACGTACAGAGCATGCGCGACTCAAAATGCTGAGTAGAAGACTATAGTTCGGTGTACTGAGTATAGCAGGTTATGCGTGATAAATGGTAGTATTTTCCCTGTAGGGGTTAAGTATGTATGATTGATATACTATGTAGATGTTGGAACTCACTAAGCCGTGTGCTTATCCTTTTCCTATTAAATTACCATTTCAGGTTATACAAGTGAAATTGACGGCTTGGCATGGTAGGTACACACTGATGCTGCTTATTGGGAATTTATACGGTAAATTGATGTTAAAATGTTTTTAAATGTTTGTAAAATATTCATTTTAAATAAGTTGTATTCTTTTAAAAACTGGGACGTTACAAGTTGGTATCAGAGCAATAGCTTGAGTGAATCAGACTCACTTGATGGGTTTTGATCTTAATCTTGAGACTCAAAAGTTTTCTTTAAATATATTTTTACAAGAAATTAAAAGTTGTTTTTCGAGTAATATGTTAAATGAATATTGTTGCGAAGACGCAGTGTGTACCGCCAGCCGACGTCAGTGGGGAAAAGGTTTAAGTGTTTAGTTTTTGTTGATGTTTCTATAATATATGATATATGTATGCTTGATTGCCTGCTAGAAAACCACACATTGGTGTACAATTACTTGTTGCATGTTATTGTGAATAAATGTTAGTGTTGATATGTTGTTTAAGGATTGTCATTAAAGTGTAGACAGTAGGGACTAAATAGTCCTAGAATGTTTGATTTGGCCTTGTTGCATGTTCATTGTTGGGTGGTATCCGTAAGGTAAATCCTTTTATTTGAAAGATTTTCTAATTCAATAATTGCATACAACTATGTTCGTGAAACAACCTGGGTATATGTGTTAAAATTATCAGTGAGAAGTGAATTGGGGACTTCTGGACAAGTCCTGGAACGGACGTGGATAGGTGTGGAAGGTAGTAGTAGAGCTCCTACTATTGAAAGCACAGGATCCGCGTTCAAATCGGGAGTTGGTCATGAGGAATCCAATTAGCTGAGGGTGTGGGTAGTTATAAAAATATAGATACATGATAAATAAAAGTAGTAACACGTTGGTACATGTGAACCATTACTATAACTTTATATTAATACATTAAGAAAAGTTTACAAAACTACTAACCTAAATCGGAGAATCAGAAAGAAACGAGAAATGATCTTCTACACACCACTCTTTGTCATCATTAGGTTGACTTGTACCTTGTTGAGGATTGGGAAGGGGTATGCTTTCAATTATTGGAGGAGGAGCTCCAAGGTATGGGGTCTCGATAGGGTTGGAACCTGTAACCCCATGATTAGGGGCTAAATATTGAATCATTTGGGGCGTGTGTAAGTAGGGCAGTGATGAGGAAGGGCTCTAATTCGGAACCAGTTGGGAGTAGCTATAAGAAGGTGGAAACCAGGCTAGGTCACCTACAAAGCCTAAAAAATTCTCCTCACTCGAAGACTCGAGTAAACCAGGGTTAATACTACTCATACCAGAATTAGATGGCAGAGATTGCTGCTGTGTATGAGTTCTTGATGAAGTTTCCCCCTTTTCCTGAATTTTTCTTTTCTTATATTCAACCTTATGAGCAGCTTGTATCAGTTTCTTTGTGCCGTCTGTTAGACCCGATTGTGATCCTTCAATTATTGCTTCTTTCTCCCTTTTTAGGTTGGGTATTAAATCTTTCGATAATCCTGCTGCTCTGCTAAACTCGTTACCAAATTCCTGTGACACAAATAAATTTAGTAATTACAATTTTATGATATAAAGGAATTAAAAACAAAAATGTAATTCTTTACCTCAATACGATCAATAAGAGTTTGCAGACTCTTAAGTTGTCGTTGGGGCCAATGTTCGATACCTAAATATCTACAGCGTTTTTTTAACTGAGTCGATCCAATGTTGAGTTCTTTCGCAGCTTCCTCAATTGGTTTATTAAAGTGTTCAGCTATTATTTCTCTACTTAATGAGTGTCTGAAACCTCTTCTAGTGCCAGCTACTGTGGTTGTCGGAATCGGAAGATTGAGTTCAAATGTACTATTAATATTTGGGATCATTTGAACATGATCCTGATTTTCTGAACCAAATATGGACATTGATTCATTAAAATCGGTAGCTATCAGTGGTAATTGTACGTTTTCAATCATGGACTCAGGATTTTGAAATCCTTCTAAGTTCCTCTGAATCACCTGAAGGTGATTTTGATATTGAAAACCAACCCCAAGTTCGGGATTCATTTCAATATTGATGTTATGAGTTGTTTGTAATTGACTTTCATTCTGAATGTCAGTCATGAATTCTTGATTCATGGGGATGATCTTACTACTCGTTGAGGGTACATCGATGAATGGATTGTAGCCAGATAGATCATCCACAGATGGGTCTACGAATAACAATTGTCAGATGATAAAACAAAATCGAACATTCATAGAAGCAATCATTTAAAGAATTTAACCTGGTAGAAGGTATGGAGTCTGATCGAGTGTGAAGTCTAAAGGTGCATGCACTGGATCTTCTGAGTTAATGTTTAGCTTAGAAAAAATTTCCGGCTCATCGTTGAGTAGTTCTATACGTAGTATATCTGGAAGACTGTACCATAATTTAAAATCAAACAAAACATTAGAAAGAAAAATGAAGAATAAATAATGGATGTTTAGAATGTTAAAGTCACCCGAACTCCAGTAAAGACGTTTTATTTGAGGAACTCTCTCCTTGCGGAATACCAGGTCCAGGGTTCGACAGATCGCCCATTGAAGATCTGTTTTCCATGACTTAGTTTTAAATATGAGTTCTTTTACGAACAAACTGGTGATATGAGAGGATGAGACTGAAAGTGAATGTGGAAATGAATGATACTATATATATATATATATATATATATATATATATATATATATATATATATATATATATATATATATATATATATATATATATATATATATATATATATATATATATATATATATCATCTTGCAGCTGGAACTGAAAGGACACTTCATGTTTTTAGTGCCAAAATTCAAATCAACTACACTAGATGCGACTCTTCTCTATCCTAAGTGCCATTCTTTTCAAAATTTGCTACATGACTCCGGTGATAACGGGATATTGAAGAGACTTTTTGGAATAAAGGTGAATAAAGTGGTGTCGTTTACTGATTACTTAATGAACAGACTGATGTAGGCTGTTGATTATTAGTGATGCGATGTCATATAAAACAAGTGAAGTCGTTATCTATTGTCTTGGTGTTGAATTTCGGGGACGAAATTCTTATAAGTGGGGGAGAGTTGTAACACCCAATTTTTGGCGTTAGCGATTATAAATATTTCCAATTATTTAGTGTCGTATTTTAAAATAAAGGAAATAGATTTTATATTGGAAACGAATCGTGGAATCAGACACTGATTATTACGACTAATAATAATAATAATGACGAAATAATAACTCTAATATAATTTATAAGTTGAGAGGAGGATTATGTCATATTTGTATACTTAATAAGTTGTATTTGGAGGTTTTGGGTTAACTAAAATTATAGGACCAAAATAGAGGGACCATTTTTGCAATTAAACCATAGTGCATATAATTCTTTTTCTTTTGGGGGCTGCTGCGTTTTTGGATGGGGAAAAGAAAGATCAAGAGCCTCTTGGATCTCATGGAAACCCTAACCCTCTCTATTCCCGTTTTTGAAGACCTAACCCCAGTGTTCGATCATTTCCCGTAGATTCAGATGTTGGATCGCCACGAAACTTTAACCGAAGGGTTCCAAGACATAAATGAAGGTCTTGATCGAAGGGTTTTCGATTTCAATGTCTAGACTTGGAGTTATGAATTTCGCAACATGACTTAGGGTTTCTGACAGATTCCTCTGCTGAGTCTCCCTTCTTGAGAAAATCATATCTGGAGTTCCAGAGGTCAAATAAGGTTAGTACCGGTGCACACGGTTCACAAATTGAGTTGAGCAACTTTCTACAGTAGACCATTATCCGTTTTGAAGACCAGAGGTACGGGGTAATTACTCATCTTTACGTACTGCTCTAATTCCGTTCAGATTAGTCATGCTGTTTTGTTTATTTTATAAAAGGAGTTTGGAGAAAGCTTTTTACATGATTCCGCCTCCTAGAATCATTGTATTTAAGTAAATTTGATATCTGGAAAATATGGATGTCTGATTTTATTCCCAAGTTTATGGGAATTGGACAATATCACAGACCAGTGTTTTCTCATCAGCACTATCGTTTCTGATTTGTTCTGTATTGTGAATTTTATATCTTGAGTTCGAAAATGTATTTTGAGTTGGTTCCAACTCTCAGACCTCTATTATTGAGTCTATTGTACTGATGATGTTTCCTAGGGTCTGGTTCCATACGAAAATTGGGTGGAATTGGCTAACCTCACATGTATGCCATTTCGGGACTGCAGTGATATGTATTATTGTAAAACTCATATAAAAACGTATAAACATCATAAAAATGCAAGACCAGTGCCCATAGTTGAACTATTGAGTCTATAATCTTTCTGTAAAATCCCAGAACCTAATTCCTTGTGTAGCTACTTTATTCCGGTACATTTTAAGGGTTCGTCAGAAAACTGTAATTCTGGATAGCCTGTACCATTTCAGCCATAAAAGTGAATTGGTAAATGATCTAGATTTGAGGTTTATGTCCCTGGAATCCTAAGACAATATAGTTTACCCCTGTAAAGTAGCTTGTCTTAATTCCTTTATTTGATTATATAAATATGGTCACAATCAGAACACAAAATCTGGGAAAACGTTGAATCTGAAGTTGTTAATCTTTTAGAGTAGTAATTGTACACTGCTATTATATTGATTATGAGAATTGCTATTTTAGGCAAGAAGGAGTGAAGTGGGATACCTTTGTGACTCAGTGACTTTGTGTGTGGACTTATACTTTTACGGTTACTTGTGACATATTAAGTGGTGTTCAAGTTTCACTTGGGAATTAACAACCTACTTCAAGAATCGAGGTGAGTTTCTCACTACATTGTGTGGACGTTATATGTGCTTTACTTTTATTTTGTGTGCTTATAAGATGTTTGTGGACAGTACCAAGTTGTATGTATTTTATTGATATATAACTTCCTGTTCTAGTTGTATGAGTTGGGGTATGGTGTGTGGTTAGTGCTAGACGTGTCTAGGTCTAGTGTGTAGAAAATACGGGCTCGACGTACTGAGCAATAGGTTGGCTCGACGTACTGAGCAATATAGAAATATCCGCAAGATGCACTGAGCAGATACGCATGACTCGACGTACAGAGTATGCGCGGCTCTGAGTGCTGAGCGGTGGGGTTTGATTTATTGAGCAGATATGCATGACTCGACGTACAGAGTATGCGCGGCTCTGAGTGCTGAGCAAAGGTGTTAGACTTACTGAGCAGATACGTATGACCCAACGTACAGGGTATACGCGGCTCCGACTGAGCAGATACGCATGACTCGACGTACAGAGCATGCGCGGCTCAAAATGCTGAGTAGAAGACTATAGTTCGGTGTACTGAGTATAGCAGGTTATGCGTGATAAATGGTAGTATTTTCCCTGTAGGGGTTAAGTATGTATGATTGATATACTATGTAGATGTTGGAACTCACTAAGCCGTGTGCTTATCCTTTTCCTATTAAATTACCATTTCAGGTAGGTTATACAGGTGAAATTGACGGCATGGCATGGCAGGTACACACTGATGCTGCTTATTGGGAATTTATACGGTAAATTGATGTTAAAATGTTTTTAAATGTTTGTAAAATATTCATTTTAAATAAGTTGTATTCTTTTAAAAACTGGGACGTTACACTATACTACTTCTAGCATATTATAGTGAAATGCAAATTTCCTGGAATTCCAAAGAGTCGAGACTGATGACTCACGTGTCCTTAATCTTCAAATTAAGGTGAGGTAGAAGAAAACTCGAAACTCTTAATGCTTAAATCAAACTTAATAAAAACAAAAATATATAAGTAAAATTGAGAAAACATCTTTACCAGAGAATATTAGAGTACATGAACGCTTCATTGTTCATGCTAATTTACATACATGGATAACCTTTTTCCCGATATATATGACATTATGACATTAGCTGCAACATCTCCTCCATCTCCACTTTAACACAACTTCTGCAATGGTGGAGTTTTATGAAAACACAAAACTGAAGATATCTACAAATTATTGAAGAATCAAGTCGATTAACAAAAACAATTTACAGTTGAAAACATATATATAAAATAGGGAAAAAACGAGAAGCGGTGGTTAGGGTTGCCAATTTCATCCAACAATGTTCTGAAAGAGATTAAGGAGAAGTGATAGATGATACGTGAGGGAGACAAAGACGATGTCGTGGTGGTTGGCTATGAATTGCAGTGATGGTTACCATTAATTGAATCTACAACTCAGTACATAAGTAGAAAAGTTATTGCAATTACGGCAGAAGAAGCTTGAACTCCCAAATCGGTCCTAGAAGCAAACCTTAATGTCCTTGATGACAGTGAGACAAAACAACAATAGAAGATTGTCATACAACAACGCAACAACTTGAATACAGAGGAGTGGTGGAATAATGAGTGGCTCTAATTTGAAGCGAACAAGAATAAGAAACAAGGTAGATTTAACAGTATTTCAAAAAATGAAAAAACAGAAAACAAAGAAATGGTTACCAGGTCTAATTCCTTCACAGAAATGCGACTCCCCCACGCCTCCATTCATGTCGTTTAACCGCTTCACATCTCCGATTGTAAAGATGTTATAGCGTTAATAAGAGAGGGGGAGGGGGAGGGGGAGAGAGGAAGCGGTGGTGGAAAAAACGTGGCAAGAGAAGAAGAAATCATACTGTCCAAGTTATTCTCTCTGAAGCCTCAGCTAATGACTCGCCCGTTTTTATTAATATTCTAGACATATTAGATGTGATGACCTGTCCAAGCATCCTACGTACGCCCCAAGTAAAATTGAAAAAAAAACCCAAGTTTAATTCTCAAAAATAAGCTGTTAATTCTCAAGCCATCAAGTTTCCTAATTTTTCAAGTAAACTGGCTTTTGTATATAATATATATATATATATATATATATATATATATATATATATATATATATATATATATATATATATATATATATATATATATATATATATAGACATGCTTAGGTTCATATAAGAACTATCTTTTTTGTGTGAACTTGTGAACTATAGACATGCTTAGGTTCATATAAGAACTATCTTTTTTGTGTGAACTTGTGAACTAAATATGAACTTTGATTAATATTAATATTACGGTCTCTATTAATCACTAATAAAAATTTAAAATGGTGTATCCGGAAATTTCACAAAATAATTAATATTTTAATTAAATTAAAAATCCCTATAATTAAGGTAAATATCTGGCTTCCTTCTTTTTAGCATTTTAAATTTCGAATTAATTTACAACATTTTTATTTTACCATTTCAATTTTACATTCTACAATAATTTTTTTACAGTATTTAACATTTCATATTTTTTCACAATTATCAACTATTTTCATTTAAATATAATCGAACACATTATATTTATATTATAATACAGTATATTTTAACTGGAACACTTATATTCGAATATGAAGTATTTACAAAAAATGTATTTTAATGTAAACAAAATATATTCTAAAATTAATACGATATATTCTACACTAAATTAAAAATTTTCTAACATGATCTATGGTAATGCTTTGGTTAACATATCAGCCGAGCCTTGTGCTTCACTTTGTTACCCTCTGCATCATTTTTCAATTTGAATGCCCATTTAAATCCTATTGGCCTTTGACCTTTCGAAATGTGTGTTAGTTTCCATGTGTAATTTTTGTTGATTGAATCAAGTTCCAATTTCATCGCTTCCTCCAATCCTCCCAGGCACGGTCTCCTGCTGCTTCCAAATAATTCACTGGTTCTTCTCCTACTAGCTTTAATTCTTCTGGATCTAGCTCAATTGGTTCAGTTACATTGAAAATATCAGACAACAATTGAAAGTCTTGAACTGGGGTGTGGTCGAAGTCTAAAAAAAATTCCATCTTGATCGGATTCTGTAGAGGCTTCGACATAGTCTGTTACGAGGGGTGTTTGAGTTGAAGACTCACCAGAGTTGTGGCGTTAGTGTTGCATCATATTGAGGAGTCGAATTCGAATTGAATTGTGGAGTTGACGTCGAGTCGAACTGAGGGATAGGAATCCTTTTACCATCGTCGATTTTTGCTTCTTCCTAGAGTCCTCCTCCACCTATATTTTGTTCGGTGTAGGTTTTTACCAAAATTTGTTATGAGTGGGCTCACTCCCTTGGGCCTTGGCCCAATTCCATTTCATTTTTTCTTTAAGTATAACATCATGGACCACAACATAAAACATTCTATGTGCCTTGCTTCCAGCCTCCAGGTTCGATCCCCACAGCCAAACACTTTCATGTGCTGAAGTGTTGGTTTCTTTTTCTTCCATGCTTCGAATGGAGTCATCCCCTTCACCCCTATCGTTGAAAGTCGGATGAGAATGTAAATGGCATGTCGAACCGCCTCTCCCCACATCATGTCTGGAATACCCATGGTTTTCAAGAGGGATCATGTTGACTCAAGTGTTGTTCTATTCCGGCGTTCCGCTACATTATTTAGTTGAGGGGAGTAGAGCAACGTCAGTTGGCGTTTGATTCCGGTTTGTTTACAAAACTCCCCCCCCCCCCCCCCCCAATGATCGGTCTGCAATATCTTTATCTTAACAAGCTTCCATTTTCAACTTGCATCTTAAACCCTTTGAAAGTTGCAAATGCTTCGTCTTTCCTTCAGAGCATGAACACCCACATATACCGGATGTAGTCGTCAACAATTAATTGGAAGTAGAGGTTACCTGTAATTGTTGGTGGATTAATTGGACCGCATGATTCAGTGTGTACTAACTCCAAGGGCTCACTCGCACGCCATTGTGATTCTTTAGAAAATGGTAGATTAGTTTGTTTTGCAACCAAACAACCTTCACAGCCTTGTGTTGGGTGCTTAATGTTTGGTACTCCGAGCACCATCTCCTTACGCACCATCAATTCTATTACCTGAAAGATTACGTAGCCTAGTCTCGCGTGCCACAACCATGCTGGATCATCAAGGCTTGATGCAAGACATACATGTCGAGTACCGTGGAGTACTATCTTGTATAAACGATTCTTGGATCGTTGTACCTTCATTACAAGTCGTCCATATTCGTCGTGTACCATCAAGTACTGACATTTCTACCTTGTATCTGATTTCTATCGGTTGTCCCAGACTCAAAATGTTGGTGTGTAAAGTAGGGATAAAGTATACCTTTTATATCAACTTTTGTTTGTTGTTTTTGCATTCTAGTAGAATCGACCCTCTACCAGTGATTTTGACTTTAGAACCATCACCAAATTGTACTTGACCTGTAGTGTTGGCATCAAGTTCAACAAATTAAGAATTCTCATACTCCACTTATGTGGTTACTCGCCCCGTTGTCTAAGTACCAAACGTCTTCCCCTTTCTCGTTCTTTGCCCCAGTCCGCCTTAGATACACCTTCTCTTTGTTTAATGTAACTAGAGGTGGCAAAAACTTACACGACACGCTAACACGACACGAATTCGACACAAAATAAACGAGTTTTGGTAAAGAGATTTCAACCCGTTTTGATTAAACGAGTTGACACGACACGACACAATTATTAAACGGGTAAGGTTAGGGTTGAGAGTTTCAACTCGAAGATGACACGAACACGACCCATATACACGACACGCTTACATTGAGTTGTTGTCCCCCAATTACCGTTTAACACCAAATAAACATGCTTACTTAGCCATTTGAGGCAAAACAGCTTAATCTCGTGCATAAACTGATTTTTTTATCACCAACATGCTACATAGCGTCACTATCAATAAATATAGTGCCGATATATATGAAATTCAAATATAGGGTCGCTATGATTTATCCATACGCCAACCACAAACATAACACCAAATTCTCATTCTAAAGTGCTTCAGACCACCTTTCAGCCATGGGTTAGTCTTCTGTTGTCACCTTTTAGTTCTCAGAGGTACCACAACCTCAGGAATCGTTTATGGCTTATTGTTTATAACAAGCCAGGGTTAGGATTAAACCCTAATTTTCACTAATATACTCAAATTAAGTCACAATACTCCAATAATCATCTTTCTACCATCCTACTACTCAATTTACTAATCACAAAGGATCATCAACTTATTATTTCATGTTTATTTCTTTAATATGATTTTTGGTCATGTTATTTAATCTTTGAAGTGGCTTCTAATTGTTGTTATTAAACAAAACGCCACTCTATTCTTATTTTCATTACAACTAACCATATAATTTTTTGCACTTGAATCTTTGTTTTAGTCGACTTGAATTTTATGTTCTCATTTTTTTATTATGTTGGACTTCACGTTCGGTGCAAATCTTTACATGATGGATGACTGGAGGAGACTTGGAAGACCCATTTATGATGTGCGGGTTTTTACCTTGTGACTTGAGAGTGACTTAGATGCACAATTATAAATACCAATGTCTTCTTCATTTTATAGTTTGTGCTTAGGATGTAGTAAAGGGATGATTGTGAGTTGAGAGATATTTATTTAGATGTTGATCAATATCCCATTTTATACTTTCCTCATAAATATCAGTTACATCTTTAACATTGAAATCATAATCTTTATTGTTCATTTGTTACATAATTTCGCATGCCAAATCAAGTTATTATCTTTCATGTGGCATCAGAGATAGATTTGAAGATGTGATCATGAGTTGACAATTTCTACATGATCAATTCAAGTTCTATGTGTTTCGTTGAGTTTCTCAAACTATAAGATTTATTTTGGAAAAAAATTAAGAAACCCTAGTTATTGGTGATGCTCATCTAACTAAAAATATTATATGCTACCATTTGTTGAAGATTGGACTATTGTTGTTCATATGGCCTATATACACAATCTAATTGGATTTTCAATTCAAAAGCCCACTGAACACTTCAGATCTAATTTTAAGACCAATATCTTTCTAGATCATGTAACCTCCTTTCTCCTCATCCGATTCATGATTCTCCATCATTCCAGTGATCAAATTGTCTCTACATCCCTTTTAATCTTAACAAATCGACTTTAAGATGTTCTTCAAAGTTTTATATCATCAACAATTCTCGTTATCAATCTGCTCCTGTGAGAATCTCTTTCATCTCTATATTATGATATATTCTTCTAGTTATACTATATCGACTTTGGTACATTCAAGGTTATATGCTCGATCTAATTTCATCTTGTTGATCAAAGTCGGTTTCATGTCTTGTTTCATACATAAGTTATCATATCAATTTGGAGATTAGATCCAGAGTTTTTTTATGTTTAGTAAGACCGAAATTCATACTCTATAGATCTCATATCATTCAGCCGATTCAGTAATACTACTGGAAATTCTCATCAAATTGGTTTATCGATTCTTAGGTGCTTGTTAAATATGCTTTAGTTTGATTTTCTTGGATATGTTCTTGATATGCATATTTACATCATAGGGGCGATGTTTGCTTTTATTGAAAAGTCCAGTTGAGGTTAAATCTCATATGTGTTTGGATGAAAGTTGTCTGTGATTCGATTTTTTGAAGGAGTTGGGTTATGGTGGTGAATAGTTATAATGGTGACTGAATAGTTTTCTTCGAATTGATTAGGAGGTAAGATCAGTGTTTCATGTGGATATTCATATTCTTCGAAGGAAAATTGCATTATCCAATAGTCAATTTCTTAGGAGATAACATGGCTTATTATCCTCCAAGTTAAATCATGTGGATGTGAAGGAATTTAGATACCAAACACACTGTGCTTAATTCAGATTCATAGATGGTTTAAAGAAGTTAAATGAAATATCTTGTTGTCAAAGATAGTTTCAAGGTGTATATTTTCTATCTGAATTATTTGAAGTAGATGACGTTCCTTGTTCGTGTCTATGTTAATTCATGTGGCCTAAATGACAATTCGAAAGTCAACGTTATTTGAAGGTGAATGATGGTGTTCTATATTCAAAGATGGGGTTAATGTTACCTTAATGGTGTGATATACCAAGTTAATTATATTCAGAAGTATATGTGACACGTTCGAAACTCAATGACGAACTAAATGGTGCTTTGTGAAATGAATTCATGGGTTGTGCATTATCTGTATTCATGGCGTTCCCTGTCAATGATTGTGATCCACACGCGTCTCACACCCATAATTCGAAAATTGTAATATGCTTTTATAAGAGTTTAGAAATTGCATGATTGTCGAAGATCAATGAGTTATGATTTCGATGCACTCATGCATATACAAATTTAGATTTCATATGTGCTATTAAATGTTATGGTGATTCATGACTTATTTCTACATGGGGATTTTTTCGAAGAGTCTGTTGACTACTTCGGAAAATTTTAAATGTGACTTCGACATGAATATTTCTTCGGAAATTACAGTCACATAACTTCGACACTTCCTCATATGCTTTAGATAATATTTACATGGATTTGGAAGTTTTATCTACCACATGATACCAAAGTTCAGAATTTTACAAACATTGTTCGACTTCCATTTCCAACCAAAACTTTGACATTATTTCTTGATCTTAGGCAGACCTTTGAGAATAGATTCAAGATCAATTGTTGACAGTATCATGAACATAGGATGAACAATATACATACAGATTTTGATGTAAAATCAAAGGTGGATCTGAAAGTCCAAATTCCCAACAATGTCATATTTTTGAATTTTTTGGATTTAGATCTTACTGTTTATTCCACTTGTCAAGGGGGAGTATGGTATTGATTTACCCATTCGACCATATTCCCATGCCCATTTGAAGGTTTTATGATCATATTTCAATCATAAAAAGGGGAAGAATTCAGTATGATCATTCGAAAGAAGATTTTTATATTTCAAAGTCGTGATTTTTAGTGAAGCTTGGGAAAGATTAGTTGAAGTTATGTTACTTCATATATTCATTGGTTATAGAAAAAGTTGTTATGGGGATCATGGTGCTTGTATTGACTCGATTTTGTTTTTCTTGATTTCGTATGAGTGAGACTCAAGATCTAGATTTTGTTACATGGCGTTTTTAGATATTTATGCCATTAGCAAATGTTCCTCATGGATGATTTTGAAGATCCATGTGAGACTGAGGGGTATTCTTAATTGATTTGGGAATCATAGAATTAACCTGAAAACTTGATTCCAAACTAGGTTTTTCTGATAGGTTTGCACTTGAGTTTCTTATTTTTGGAATGCATTGGAGTTTAATGACCACGTAAGACTAGGGTTTCAGAATTCTTCATCATTGTTTGTCATTATGGTGTCACAATTGCACTTCTTATTTTTAGGTTGCTTAATTTGGATCTTAAAGTCGCGTCATCCATTTTTGTCTGGGAGAATGTTAAGTGTAAATATTTACATGGGGGATGACTTAATTAGGCGTGTAAGACCCATTTATGACATGTGGATTTTTACCTTGTGGCTTGAGAGTAACTTGTATGCACAACTATAAATACCAATGCCTCATTCATTTTTTATTTTATGCTTAATTAAAGATGTAGTAAAAGGAGAATTGTGAGTTGGGAGTTATTTATTTAGATGTTGATCAATATCTCATTTTGTACTTTCCTCATAAATATCAATTACATCTTTATCACCGAAATCATAATATGGATTGTTCAGATGTTACATAATTTTGCATGCCAAATCAAATAACGATCCTTGAGAACTAGTTGCTACAGACCATGGCTTCGCGAAAAGGTTTAATAAGACTGTTTGTACACCAATGTCAAAGATGACTGGTCTTAGCTCTTTAAGAAGTGGTAGAATTATTCAAGAACCTGATTACGGAGTTGTTTACTCACAAGTGAAGATGGGGGGAGCTAGATTGAAGGTAGTTTTCAGAATAGATATAAAGGAAAAGTTTTCTAACATTGTCATTCAACGAATTTTGAAAAAGGATTGTATTTTGTTATCCGAACACAAAAGCAGAAAGGAAGGAAGTAAGTCATTTGTTGAATTGGTAGTTGATGATTTGGAAGGTAGTACTTGATGTTGTTGACATGATATTTTGAAGAATGTTGATTGCAAAGGACTTGTCACTAAGGGGATAATGTTGAATAGCAAATTGTGTAGTGATAGTTTGTTCGTAATGAAGTCATCTTAGTTCACAATCAAATATTGTTTTGTATATCGAAGTATCCGCTAGAGCTTGCAACGCTATTTCAATATTTACACCAGAATGCTATAGTTCTCCTAACTGCATGCATTGTTGGAATCCTTAGTCACGGGAACCACACACAAACTAATGGAAAACAATAGTTAGTGGATACCATCTTTTAATTATTGCAAGGAGCGTGATATGTTCCTAGATGGTGTATATATTGTCTAGCATTTCTTAGAAATAGAGTAAGGCACAGAGATATGTATATTCAGTGAATCGGGTTTTTGAGTGAGATTTCCCGATTATTAATCAAAGAGAGTTTGGTTAATTGTGTTCATACATTTGTGGGTCTTGAATTGGTATCAGAGCTGAAGATCAGAAAGCTGTGAAATCGAGAGCCTTACCTGATTCATCATGTCGGATGGAGGAGTTGGAAGAAACGAGCAGCAGCGAGTGTTGCTCACTCAATCGGCCGGTGGCAGTGGCGGATCGAAAACCAAAGGGGGGGTGGCGCGATGCCATACTTGTCCGATCGGTTGTCGCATGTGGTGGATCGGTTGTTGCCGGTAGTGGATCGGTTGTTGGCAGCGGTGGTTCGGTCGGGAACGCCGGTTACTCGAGTCGAGGCAGCGGCGGAAGATCGGTCGGTGGCGGCTGCGGATTGAATCGAGAAGACGGAGGAGGCGGGAGGATCTCCGAAATCAAAAGAAAGAGAAGCGAGAAGAACACCATCAGGTTTTATTTACCCGATCCAATGGTGGTGCTAGCCCGATCCAGTGGCGGCGGTGGTGGTTCGATCGGAGCCGGCGGCTCGAGAAGTGGAGGCGGCGGAAGAGTTAGCGAAGAAGATGGAACACCGATCGGGAGAGAAAGAAGGCGGAGATGGAGGGCAGCAGCGGGTGCTGTTCACCCGATCCAGTGGCAGCGGCGGTGGACCGAGTGGCGCCGGCGGTTCCAAAGGTGGAAGCGGCGGAAGAAATCCGGAAGGGGGAAGGAACGATGAGGTCTCGTCGAAATGGAGAAGAAGCAGCAAGTCGGATGGGTTAAATGAAAAGGAATCTGGGTCGGGCGGGTCTGGCGGGTTCGGGTCAGGTGGATCCGGATCCGAAAGTGGATCTTGGTCCAAAAACAAGCCCAATTCCTTTAAAATAAGCCAAAAAATAATTCCAATTCGCATTCAGACTCAAATCGAAACCCGAAAAAAGATCCGTAAAAAATCACAAAGACGTCTCTAGAAGGACTTAGGGATTCGGGGGTGATTGTTGGAATCCTAAGTCACGGGGACCACACACAAACTAATGGGAAACAATAGTTAGTGGATACCATTTTTTAATTATTGCAAGGAGCGTGATATGTTCCTAGATGGTGTATATATTGTCTACCATTTCTTAGAAATAGAGTAATGCACAGAGATATGTATATTCAGTGAATCGGGTTTTTGAGTGAGATTTCCCGATTATTAATCAAAGAGAGTTTGGTTAATTGTGTTCATACATTTGTGGGTCTTGATGCATACAGTCAGCAGTTTGTTAATACATGTGATTAGTCGGACATGTCTTTTTATGATTGGTTGTTTAATTGTACCGCCTTACTTTGTGTGTGTATGTATGTATGTATATGTGTGTGTTTGTGTGTGTGTGTCGATATATATATATATATATATATATATATATATATATATATATATATATATATATATATATATATATATATATATCACTACAAGGATCGGGGTTATTACCGGCGACAAATCGCCGCTAATGCGTCGCCGCAAATAGTTTGTCGCTAATGCTTAGAAATCGCCGCTAATGCGTCGCCGGTAATACGTGTCGCCGCTAAAGACTCTCAATGTCGCCGCTAAAGGTTGACTCAGTTTCCTGTGATGACGTGTCACCGGAGATGGCGTCGCCGCTAAAGGCTCTCAATGTCGCAGCTAAAGGTTTTTCTAATTATTTTTTTTAATTATTATTATTATTATTATTGTTATTATTATTAGAATTACGAATATTTTTAATATAAAACTAAAATTGTAATAAATGAAGCAATATACGAGATAAACCATTTCAAACAAATACTAATATCTAAAACATAATCTTCGTTACACAAATTAAAATAGTCACACAACAAAAATAAGAAACTACTGTAAGTCGTCGTCCTGAACATCTTCATCATCTTGATCGCCTCCATCACCTTCGGTATCCTCGGCACCCTTGCTCGTTCCACCACCGTGCCCTGGCGTATACGTACGTAAAAATTCTGCCAACGCATCTTTATGTCTTGGATCCTCAAGCATCTGTGCAAGCGCATCCTTCAAAAAAATAAAAATGTATATTATTAGTTAAAAACAAATTAAGTATTTAACAATGAAGTAGTTAACAATTAATATTTACCTTTGTAGGTGCTTCTTGGGAAGGTTGACCTACATCAAAATGAGGCGGTATTGTCGGAGTCACAGGAGGTTTACGGCCAATCCCTTTGTAATGTCCACGGCGAGAACCCAACACCTTTTCAAATACCCCAACTTCCTTCGCGGGTTCCGGGGAGGGATCATTTAATAACTCAAACTCACGTTCCAACTCAATCTGCATTTTACATAAATAAATAAAAAGTTAGCATTTTACATATATTAAATATAATAATGATGTTGAACTAATTTTTTTGTATAAACACTTACATATTGTTGATAAGCCAGGTCACTGTCCCATGTCCCATCTTTGCGGGTGTGAGTCTTCTTGAATTGTTCGATTCTCTTTCTACCATGTTTAACAATAAAAAATTAGATTTGAAAAAAAGCATTATCGATTTGAAACAAGCGGTAATATATATACAAAGCATTACCGATTTGAAACAAGCGTTGCTATATGTGCTTGTCCCCCCACGGTTGGTGTATTGTTGTTTTTGACGGGTTCCTTTGTTAGAATCAGAACGTTTTCGATATTCTGGTGTGCAGAAAAAGTCTAAAGCTTTGTTCCAATTTTGAAGAGGCATACCCTCGGGGGGTGAGTTCTAGCCCTGTCTATATCGTTATATCCTCCTGCGTCATCAAACTTAGTTTTTGCATCACTTTTTCGGTCCCCATACCGCTTCATCAGCACCGAATCAATACCACCCTTCAAATGCATACGCTCGCAATCATCCTCAATCGCATCAAAATCGAAGTTCCTCTACAAATTGAAAATAACTTAGTCAAGTAAAAATAAATAAATAAATAACATACAAAAATAAAGTTATATAAATAATTTACCTTGAGATGATGTACTAATGCATCCTTCTCGGCTTTGGTAACATTTTTCCAATCTTTTCGATCAAAGGGCATGTTATTCCACATGTATATCCCCACCTCACGAACAAAGAGGTCATACGGTCTACCAACCGGGGTATACGTGGTCGCTCTATCAAACTCAAATGTCAATTTTTGCCCTGTCTTATCGCGTTGTTGTTGCAGTTCAAGGTTTTTAGCTTTGCCTCTCGTTTTTCTTCTCGCCGGTACACCTGCAATATAAATATAAAAATATTAGTCACGCTTGTTATAATAAATGAATAAATACAATAAATTAAAAAATTATAATAACACTTACCATCCATCTCGTGTAGACCCGCGCCTCTCCAAGGCGGAAGTGATGGATCCCCGGCCCCATCTCCACCATGGCCCATCACATCGGCCATGATATAAAGTAGCATCATCCAAAACGATGTCATCTCCTAACACATAAATAAGATTATGTTTAGGGTTTAGGGTTTAGGGTTTAGTGTTTAGGGGTTAGGGTTTAGAGTTTAGGTTTTATGGTTTAAGTTTTATGGTTTAAATAAGTTTGTGTTTAGGGTTTAGGGTTTAGGGTTTAGGGTTTAGGGTTTAGGGTTTGGTGTTTACGGGTTAGGGTTTAGGGTTTAGGGTTTAGGGTTTATGGGTTAGGGTTTAGAGTTTAAGTTTTATGGTTTAAATAAGTTTATGTTTAGGGTTTAGGGTTTAGGATTAAATAAATTTATGTTTTTGTTTTGTGTTTACGGTTTAAATTTAGAGTTTAGGTTCAAAGAAGTTTATATATTTTCTTTTAGGTTAATTAGGTTTAAATAATTTTATTAAAACGTTACATTAACGTATAACTTTATTTTTTATAATTTGCGATTTAGACGTTATATTTAAAATGATTTAAAAAATCTATTTAATTAAGTATTTAATAATTAAGTTTACAATTTAAACATTATATATTTTATAATTTACAATTTCAACATTATATTTTTTAGAATTACGATTTAAACGTTATATTTAAAACGATCTAAATGTTACATTTATAACAAATCAAATAATTAATAATTAAGTACTTAACAATTAAGTTTTTAACATAAGCATTAAGTTCTTAGTAATTAAGTTCTTAAAAATTAAGCACTTATCAAAAACATTTCCAAACATATTATATTTTCCAAATCATTTTTCAAATTAAGAACTTAATAATTAAACACTTAAAAATTAAGTACTTAACACATTAAGAACTTAACACCATCACATTATACATTTTCCAAATCTTTGGTATATTTTCCAAACATATTACAATTTCTAAATCATTTTCCAAACATATTATATTTTTTCAAAATCATTTTCATGTTAAGCACTTTTTCATTAATCACTTAAAAATTAAGTTCTTAACATATTAAGAACTTAACACCATCACTTCCAAAACATATCAAAACCATTAAACATTTTTTCATAAACCATTAAGAGCTTATAATAAGTCATTTTCAAGAACTTAACACATTAAGAACTTAACAAATCAAGACTTTAACAAAATTGCAAAATTCAAGAACACATACTTAGGGTTTTAGATGTTGTTTCTGGTGGTGGCGGCGTTTTTCCGGTCGGTGGCGGCGTTTTTCCGGCAGCCTCGCGGTGGTGGTCTTGGTGGTGGTGGTGGTGGTTCTAACAAGAGAAATACTTAGTTAAAAATCAAACATTAACACAATATAAGTTGGTAATCAAAAAACTTACACAATAGAAGATAAATCTCACCGGAAAAGAGGAGCAATCGCCGGAAAAGAGAAGATCGCCGTCGGAAAAGAGCTATTGCCGGAAAAGAGAAGAAATCGTCGGTAAAATCCAAGCAAATCGCGGGTAGAAGTGAAAGAGTGCACCGGAGGTTGTTTTGAGGTGGATTTGGTAGGAAAACACCTCTCAGTCGCCGGAAAGTTCGAGAGAAAACGGATGGGTTTGGTTGTCGCGTAACAGGCGACTGAAGGGAGTCGATGGGTTTTGTTCTGTTAGGTAATCTTTAGCGGCGACACGTAAGGGCTTTAGCGGCGACATCTCAATTGCGGCGACACCTAAAAAGCCGCTTCCCATCTGGACCGTTAGATCATAAAGCAATGGACGGTGATGATGCCGATCCGCGTGAAAGGCAATAGCGGCGACACATTTGAGCTTTAGCGGCGACGCGAAAGGAGGGAAGTTTTCCCGCTTCTTTTTTCGCCGTTGGATCAAGCAATTCACCTACGGCTGTGATTGAGAAGGACACGGATCGCTGACATGGCAATACCGGCGACACCAAACGCGTGTATTGGTGGCGCCGGTATTAACGGCATTTCTTGTAGTGTATATATATATATATATATATATATATATATATATATATATATATATATATATATATATATATATATATATATATATATATATATATATATATATATATATATGTGTGTGTGTGTGTGTGTGTGTGTGTGTGTGTGTGTGTGTGTGTGTGTGTGTGTGTGTGTGTGTGTGTGTGTGTGTGTGTCTAGTTTAGTGTATGTATATAACTTTTGCAGTGTTCGTGTTACCGATTAACACTTGAGCCTTTGTAAACATATTAGAATCAATCAAAGATGAACTTCGTATTTTGTCTGGTTATCGATTACTTAATTCCGTTATTACTTTGTCATTTGATCTTTGTACTCATCATACTTCCTCTCTGGTTTAACCAAAAGCAACCACAACCACAACTTATATGCATCTCTGAAAAGTTGAATGTAGAACAGTCGTTAAGGGGAGGTGGTGAACGAACTTGGAAGAAGTCACTTCTATAGGTGGCAGAAGTTATATTATTAGGACTTAGGAGGTTGCACAACGATTAAATAACCAATAAATAGCGAATTATAACCACTGACATTGAGTTTCAAGTTGATAGAACAGATGAGATATACTAAATTATATATTAGCCGTTTTGATGTTTTTAAGTACTACCAGTTGTTTTTTTTTTTTTTTTTTTCTTTTTAGCTTTTATGGATTTGAACTAACACCACCTGTAACTTTTATTAGATTGGGGTAAGATCAAAAGATAGTCAATAGACTATGATTTCCGATTTAATCTAAAAAGTTACCATTCGAATTGTTTCTCTCGACCGAATAAACACTAATTTTTCATAAACGTTTTGAACTTACAGTTACAATTTAAGTAATAAATACTGAATTATATAATTTTAATAAACTTTGCATTTTGAAAATAATTACAGAAATCTATTGAAATTCAACATAATAACTTGCGTAGCAATTTAATTCCCAAGTGAACCACAGGCCCGTCTCAAGCTGATTTGGGGCCCGGATCTAAATATAAAATGGGGCCTCTAGCGATAAACTTTTTTTATAATAAAAGAAGGCGGTACCTCCAGAATTTTTTATTAATTCAGAAGGTCAATCTGAAGAGCAATAGAACATAATTCGATGAACAGTTTAGGCTAAGTTTGGGCCTTTCTAGCAAAGTAATAGATTTTTTTGGGCTAAATATATAAAGAACATCTAAAAATGGGGCCCTTTGGCGTTTGGGGACCCGGGGCGGTCGCCCAGCTTGCCCACCCCATTGAGCCGGCCCTGGTGAACCATATATTGTAGCCTTGAACACCCATTGTGTTCATCAGCAGTAAACTTGGGTTCTTGTCGTCCTCCACAATAATTGATTGCCGATAAATTTTCCCATGGTGCTCTCCTTAAAACATAGGAAACTATGTAACTGCATGCATGAATATTACAGGTTAAATTTGAATAAGAGAAACGTTATACTAGTCAAAATAACAAAGAAGATGGATCACGTACAGCAGTACTCAGCTAGAATGGCGAATAGATTCAATGACTTTGTGCGCTTTCATACAATTGCTTCAGGAGCTTGGTGTGTTTCAATTCTGTTCCAATTCCATCTTTTGATCGCTTCATTGATCTGCACCCAGATTAAATGTATTATATTCCTATCAAACCCAACTCATCAAGATATTAACGACATGACTCTATTACATGGCCAATGATGTAAATCAAATCATTTTCAAATGTTAGTTGGGAAAATCACGTTGTGTACACATTTCTTCATGTTCAACGGAACTTCTAATCCACTGGAAATGATTCTTATGTTAATAACAAGTACAATTTTAAATGAGAAAGTGTACACAGAAGGGAATATATTTTTCACGTGCTTATACAAAATCCACGTGTATTCTAGAAATTTTTACGTTGTACAATGCATGGAAAAGCAATGTCACCTTCAGGATCTGCAAGTCATAGGTTTTAAATCGAAGCCAACAAACTTTAGCTAATTTGAGCGCATCTGGAATACTGCCTTTGATTAACGCTGTAACCCAGAAATGCTTCTTGAAACAGTCTCAAGTTTTATGCAAGTACACTGACCTTCAGAAATAAGCTTCTCAAGGATTCTAGTCAATGAGGGTAGATCATCTTTATGAGAACATGTAAACTCAAACTTTGGCAAATTATTGTCAGGGTGAAATGGGCATTTTTCTAGGGTGAAATGTAACCGAGCTAAAGTACGAGCCTCAAGTGATTCCTTCACTTTACCAGCAGTGTAATCCTTAGAAGTGTAATCCTTTAAGTGAAACGAAAAATATTTAAACCCCAAACAACCACTCATTTCTAAGTCGACTATATGTTTTACCCATCCGATGGGAGCATGAAGTACTTCTAAACCATAACAGTTGTGAAGATATAAAGACTTGAGATTTGGAGTCAGCGCAAGATCAAGGGTCCTCAACTTTGCATTATAGAGTACTATGGATCTGAGATTTAGAGATATACCAGGCATGTGAAGTTCTACCAAATCATTGCATTCCTGAATATGCAACGCCTCGAGACACGGAGCCAGACCTAGGTTAAGGGTCATCAACTTTGAGCGACTAATGAAGAGGGATGTGAGCTTTAGACATTCATCTGCCATGTGAAGTTCTTCCAAATAATAACAGCTTGTAAGACTTAGAACCTCGAGATTTGGAGTCAGCCCAATGTTAAGGCTCCTCAACTTTGAATTATTGAGTAGTATGGATCTGAGATTTTGGCACTTAGCTGGCATGTGAAATTCTACCAAATCATCGCAGCTAAAAAGAAACAACGTCTCAAGATTTGGAGCCAGCCCTAGGTCAAGGGTCCTCAACTTTAACCCTCTGAGGTTGAGGTATTTAAGTTTTACGAATCCATTGGGCACATGAAGTTCTACCAAATTGTGACAATCGTATAGATCTAACTGCTCAAGATTTGGAGCTAGCCCAAGGTCAAGTGTTCTCAACTTTGAACCATCAAGCTTCAGATATTTAAGCTTTACACATTCATTGGGCATGTAAACTTCTACCAAATGACTACATCCTTTAAGAGTCAACCTCTCGAGATTTGGAGTAAGCCCAAGGTCAAAGGTCCTCAACAAAGAATAACTGAGGTCAAGGAATCTGAGCTTGTTAAGAACCTAACATAAGCAAAATAAGAGAATAAAAATTGGTATGATAACAAAGCATTGGATGTATAGCATGATAAAGAATCATGGAAAACAATAATCAACTACAATTTTACCTTTCTTTCTCCCCCTTCCCAAAGTTGCACAATATCACTTTCAGCCATCTGAAGTGATACAAGATTATTTGCTTTAAATTTTTTGGGTAAATACCTAAAACGGTAATCATCCCAACGCAGATATCGTAGAGCATTTGGAAAGAATGGGCTGCCTTCATTAAATTTCCAATTACAACACAGAAATTTTAAAGCATTTAGAAAGTTTGGCATGAATTCATTAGTTTCCTGAGTAGAGTAAAAGTCTTGCAGAGCTACATCAAGAAACCGTAGTTCCTTCATTTTACTAAGACCTTTCATAATGATTTCCGGATCGAGTCTTCCATGGTGGAATTTGATGTATCTTGTTGCTTCAGTACCCTGTAACCGAAAACTAATCAGCATCAAACTTGTGTGTAACAAAAGAAAATGTGTTAGATTCTCCAACTTACAAATAAACTTTTATACTTACCAAATCATTAGCTAATATATCTTCAATTTCCTTGCTATCCCACAATCGGCTATGTTTGTTAGGCATATCGGGGTGCGAACGACGAACAATATCCCTGCCCATTTCTTCTAAATGGTCATGCATGCCCACACGTTCATCATTATAATTATCAACAATAGTTATGAGAGACTTTTGCTGAAGAACCCTTAAACCAATTTTAGCATGAAATCCACAACTTTCAAGAACTTCAATTGCATAGCCTTTTAGCTCACCTTTCAATATGCATGCAACATTTAGGAATATTTCCTTGTAATCTTCCTCTAAACCGATATAGCTTAACTCCAATTTTTTCAAAGTTTCATTTAACGGGATTGTTTTTAGTCTTTCTAGGGCATCTATCCATTCACTCTCATTTTTTCCATAGAGAAACGAACCCAAGACTCTGATCGTTAAGGGAAGACCAGCAGCATAAGTTACAACTTGTCCTGATAGCACTTCGTACCCCTGAATTGGAATCTCTCTCCCAAATGCATACCTACTAAAGAGGCAAATTGCTTCCTTATTTGATAACAGATTGACAGTATGAATCAACTTCAGCCTATGCGTTACCAGCACTTGCTCATCTCTTGTTGTAATGATAATTCTACTTCCCGCTTTGAACCAATCATGGTCACCGGCTAATGCCTCAAGCTGGTCTATATGGTCCACATCGTCTAGAACAAGAAGAATCCTTCTATTACGCATCATCCTCTTCATCATGCCTTTCGCGTCATAAAGACCACTTGTGTTGATGCCTTGTTCATTTAAGACATCTGAAAGGACTTGCTTTTGCAGCAAACTCAAACCGGACAAAGAAGCATTTGAAACTTCCCTGACATTCTCAACAAAGCTTTTGCATTCAAACTCAAAACCTATTTTATTAAAAACAGCTCTGGCCAAAGTTGTTTTCCCACCACCTCCTATCCCGCAGATCCCAATCATGCGGACATCATCACAAGCAGACGCAGTTCCTAAAGATGATACAATATCATTGACACGGGTCTCCATGCCTACTAGTTTTTCATCAACACTGAAATTGATGGAACGTAACTCTAGTAAAATCTCTTCAACGATTATTTTGATGACTTTAGCTTCATGCCTGTATTTTGAATAAGATTCGGTTAGCTTACCCAGATACCCGCATGATGGGAACCATTACTTTCAGATCTACAATATATAATCATGTTTCATGTTTAATCTTTCGGCAAGACTCGAGTTAGTGTTAAATTTTCCCCATATAACACGAGATGCCATAGAACACTTTTAAAGCGTTTAGAAATAAACAAAATGAAAGAATATTGCAGAGATATAATGAAGGAATTACCCATCAGCAGTTTTCTTCACTTCCCACCCGGCCAGATCTGCTGCTTCTTTCAGAGCCTCTCTCCATTTCCCTGCAGCCTTTTCCTTTTCATGTTTTGCAAAGGCTTCTCCAACTGCCCCGATCTGTTTGCGGACTTCGGTGGGTTCCACATTATGGAAAACAGGGAAAGCTCTATGCTCAGCCGACTTCTGACACTCCATTATCTTCACAAGCTCATCCAAACACCAAGATGAAGATGCATAGTTCTTGGAGAAAACAATGATATAGAATTTTGAGTCTTCAATGGATCCGACGAGCTCATCACTGATCCTTTTTCCTTTTTTGATTCTCTCATCGTCCCTGTAAGTGTAAATGCCTTTCTGCTGAAGCGCGGAAAAAAGATGATCGGTGAAGTTGGTACGGGTGTCTTCACCTCTAAAACTCAAAAACACATCATACTTAAAGCTCTTTGGAATGGATGAAGATGAAGAAGACGCCATTGAGGGTATGCTGAAGGGTCCTTATAAAATTGAATCTTGTTGGAGAAAATTTATATGAAATAACTGCAAAGGAAATTGGATGAGATGAACTAAAGAACCTCGACAGTGCAAGTTAAGAAAATATGGTTCTAGCCCTGGTTATTTGAACGTGTTATCAGTGTTTACAAAAAGTATATGGGACTAGGTGGACAAACAAAAGCCACTTGTTTGGTCAAGGAAGAGGATAACATTCTTTGCTTAAAAGTAATAAAAATAAATAAAATAATAAATAAATAAAGCAAAACTTAGGGAAATTACGCAACTTACTTGTTGTAACATCTTTTTCATAATGATAATATGCAAGTTGATGTTGAACCGTTGTGGAGTCACCGTCGCCATTCCCTTCACAGCTGCCACCCTCCACAACCACCTTCCCGACACAATGTCGCTTTCCCTTCCTCCACTGTGACAATCAGCGCCGTCGGTGGATTTACCCCAATGGGAGGTTCTTAGGGTGCACGGAGTAATGCTCGGGCTCGAAGCTAGATCGGAATGGGATGGGGGCGGTACCGCCGGTACCTCCGGTACCGCTGCCCCTCCTCCTTGCGGGTTCGGCGGTTTCGGCAATGTGGCGGGTGAGGGATGATGGTGAACCCGATGATCCCAGCCATTTTTATAAAAAAAAAAAATTTTAATTATTAAAAAATTACATTCCCCTCATCCCTATAAATACCACACCTCCACTCCTTCACAAATCACACCTTCACCCTTCTTTCTTCTCTCATTTTCTCTCAAAAACCCTTTGCCCTCTATTTTATAAAAAACTCTTTTTTTTATAAAATGGATTCAAATCGTGGTAAATCCAAACGTCGCAGTTCCTCACAAAGCAGGAGCCGTGAAGTTCCCCCAACCTCATCCCCACACATTTACAGTTACACACAATACCCCAACCAATTCCAACAAAACTTTTCACAATACCCTAACCAATTCCAACAATATCAAACTCAGTTTCCACAATACCCCAACCAATTCCAACAATGCTACGTCCCGGACACTTCTCATTTCCGTAACCAAGTGGAGTCCAGTGATGAAACCATTCCACCCTCGGATAACGAGGAGGAGCAAGAGGACGAGCAAGTGGAGGAGCAAGAGGACGCGCAAGAGGACGAGCAAGAGGACGAGCAAGTGGAGGAGCAGCATGCAGATGACCAGGAGGACGCAGAGGAGGTTGTCCCAGAGACACAACCCTCTACGCGTAAAAGGAATTACACCCACCGAGTAAAACGCAGAATTTGGGAGGAGAGGGAGGAGATCGCCTTGGCGAAGGCATACATTAGTTGTTCTGAGGACCAAGAACGCGGAAACACCCAACGGTCCGACTCTTTCTGGCAGAATGTTTTGGAACATTTCCAGGCGCAAATTCCAGGTACCGATCGGACCAAGCATCAAGTCAACTCCAAGTACAAAGATATGCTAAATAAGGTAAATAAGTTCAATTGTATTTACAACAATAAAATGAACATGCGTGCCAGTGGGAGGGGGATGCAGATGTTTTACAGGCCACCCATTCAGAGTACCGGAAATTGTACCGGTCCAGTTTCTCACATACAGGGGCATGGGAAATACTCAAAGAGCATGCCAAATGGGAAACGGTCAAAGAAATGGGGATGCATTCCCCACATCATTCCGCCAAACGAAGTAAGACATCCGGCTCCAACCAATTCACCAACTCTCCTTCTGATGCACACTTTTCGCCTCAACCAATCGATCTTGATGAAGCTTCCCCACAACCATCATCACATTCCCGGCAAAGAAAAGGGAAAAATGTAGCTGGATCTTCATCAATGCCAGATGGTTATCAGACCATCGTCGATAAGATATCCGCACTGGCGAATATTAATGAGGCAGAAGCGCAGAAGAAGGAAACCCTCCGTGCAAAGAAAATGGCTGTTTTGGAGAAACAGGAGGAAGAATTGACGAGGAAATCGGCCCTCCTTGAGCAAGAGATCGAAGCGCTCAAAAGGTCTCGTGAACAAAAAGATTTAAAATTCTTCCTTAAATCACATGATCATTTGACCGGATCAAAATTGGCATTGGTTCTTGGGAAGAAACAGGAAATTGCAGAAATGTATGGGTGGGAACTTTAGGATTTTTATTTCCGTTTTTAAGATTTTTATTTCCGTATTTAGGCTTTTTTTTTCTTGTACCTGTGTGTTTTTTAATTAAATGTAATTTGAATTTTCTTTAAATTTTGTGCATTTTATTATTATTTCTAATATTAAATTAAGTGTTAAAATTAATTTATTCATTTAATTAAAACATTTAAATATCAAATATATGATGTGGCATTGTGGGTTCAGTGGGTTCAGTGGGTACTGGTTCCATGGGTGAAAGATTGGTGAAAGATGGGGAAAATGGAAGTGAGAGGAGAGAGAAAAGCTGACGTGGCGTGTGGGTTCAGTGGGATGGGAGGGATCTACTCCCCCACCCTTACAATAAGAAGAACAAAGGAGATGTGGGTTCGAGATCACAGAAATCACTTCCGGAAGGCGAAACTGATCATTGAATTTGGAATTGAGATTCAAAAGTCGGGAATTTGTTATCTTCAAGTGAAAAGAGTTTTTGAGAATTCAAATAACTTTATGCCTTTGAGGTTTATTTTTAGTATTTCATATATTTTGCGAATAAACTTTACCATTTTAAATTTATATTTATATATTAACCTAATTTTTTATTCTTTTCTACAAAATTAAAATCCATAGCAAGTTTATGAGGTAGCAGAGAATTTTTTTTTTTCATTAATCAGGGCATTCACAATAGAAGAGATTTTTTATATAAGTTTTTCATGAAAAAACTTATATTTAAAAAACTTATTTATCTTCATTATAATACACGTTTTTTCAAAAACTTCTTTGTAGGACTATTATATGCATTGTTGATTTCTTATTGTTTAATATTACGTGAGACCCACCAATATATGAAAAAACTCAAACCAATAACTTTTTAATTAACAAGCTATGTGAAATACCTTTGTCAAATTTATAAGTTTTTTGGGTGAAAAAGCTTTTTGAAAAACTCCTATCGAATGTGCAAGTTGAAAACCCAACTTTCGAAAACTATTTCTATATCACATTTTCACTCATTGATATTTTTTTGACTTTTTAAGTTTTCATATATAATTTAGTTTTTACAAATCATGTAAAATAGTTTTGTAATTAACAAAAGGTGTTTATATATATATATATATATATATATATATATATATATATATATATATATATATATATATATATATATATATATATATATATATATATATATATATATATTAATAAAGTTAAACTAAAACATTATGATGAGAATGAAAAAGAGTTTGAGAGAGTTTGAATACTTAGAAGATTGCATTCAAATTGGTGTAACTTTCATCTTTACAATTGGGGTATTTATACTAGAAATTTCACTAGACATAATAAGCGAATTCTTACACATATTGTGACATAAGAGTTGACAATTTGTCACCCATCAATTATATGTCATCCATCAATTATTTACAACACTCCCCATTGGATGACATTATATCGTATCAGAGTTCAATTTAGAGATACTGTCTCATTAAAAATCTTGCTAAGGAAAACCCAGTGGGAAAAAACTTTAGCAAAGGGAAAAAGAGTGCAGTTTATAGTTGACTCTCCCTCATTTATATATCCATTGAAAATTACTTATAATGAACAAACCGCATTCCGATAGCATGTACATGTTCTCTAAAGACTTTTGTAAGAAGCGCCTTTGTGAAAAGATCTGCTGCATTCTTGCTAGATTGAAGATACTTTATTTCAACTTGATGTTTCTTTATAAGTTCTTGAGTGTACTTGAAGAACTTTGGAGGTATATGTATGTATGTGTGTATGTATGTATGTGTGTGTGTATGTCTGTATGTATGTATGTGTGTATGTATGTATGTATGTATGTATGTATGTATGTATGTATGTATGTATGTATGTATGTATGTATGTATGTATGTATGTATGTATGTATGCATACATGCATGCATGCATGTATGTATGCATACATGTATGTATGTATGCATGTATGTATGTATGGATGTATGTATGTATGTATGTATGTATGTATGTATGTATGTATGTATGCATGTATGTATGTATGTATGTATGTATGTATGTATGTATGTATGTATGTATGTATGTATGTACGTATGTATGTACGTATGTACGTACGTATGTACGTATGTATGTACGTATGTACGTACGTATGTATGTATGTATGTATGTATGTATGTATGTACATACGTACGTACGTATGTACGTACGTACGTACGTATGTACGTATGTACGTATGTATGTATGTATGTATGTATGTATGTATGTATGTATGTATGTATGCATGCGTGCATGCATGCATGTATGTACGCATGCATGTATGTATCTATGCATGTATGCATGTATGGATGTATGTATGTATATATGTATGTATGTATGTATGTATGTATGTATGTATGTATGCATGCATGTATGTATTTATGTATGTATGTATGTATGTACGTATGTATGTACGTATGTACGTACGTATGTACGTACGTATGTACGTATGTATGTACGTATGTATGTACGTATGTACGTACGTAGGTACGTAAGTAGGTAGGTAGGTATGTATGTATGTATGTATGTATGTATGTATGTATGTATGTATGTATGTATGTATGTATGTATGTACGTATATATGTATGCATGCTTGCATGCATGCATGTATGCATGTATGTATGCATGCATGTATGTATGTATGCATGTATGCATATATGTATGTATGTATGCATGTATGTATGTATGTATGTATGTATGTATGTACGTATGTATGCATGTATGTATGTATGTATGTATGTATGTATGTATGTATGTACGTATGTATGTACGTATATACGTACGTATGTACGTACGTATGTACGTACGTATGTACGTATGTATGTACGTATGTATGTACGTATGTATGTATGTATGTATGTATGTACGTAAGTACGTACGTAGGTAGGTAGGTAGGTAGGTATGTATGTATGTATGTACGAATGTATGTACGTATGTATGTATGTATGTATGTATGTATGTATGTACGTACGTACGTACGTACGTAGGTACGTAAGTAGGTATGTATGTATGTATGTATGTATGTATGTATGTATGTATGTATGTATGTATGTATGCATGTATGTATGTATGCATGCATTGTCTTCGTAGATTAAAGTTGGAACTTTATCTTTATCTAGTCCACACAAAGTTAGTATAACTTGTGTCATCGATCTCGACCATGAACATTCTCTACTAGCTTCATCTAGTGCAATTACTTCAGCATGATTCGAAGATGTAGCAACAAGTGTTTGTTTTTTAGAACGCCAGGAAATTGCAGTACCTCCTCCATTCATGAATACATATTCAGTTTGAGTTCTACTTTATGAGGATCAGACAAATATCCTGCATCCGCATAACCAATAAAACCTTGTTTTGAATCGTTAGTATAAAATAAGCCTAGATCAGTAGTTCCTCGAAGGTATCGAAATATGTGCTTGATCCCATTCCAATGTCTTCTTGTAGGTGATGAATTGAACCTTGCTAATAAGTTAATTGCAAAAGAAATATCAGGTCTTATACAATTGGTAAGATACATAAGATCTCCAATTGCATTAAGATATGGTATGCCAGGAAATTGCAGTACCTCCATTCATGAATACATATCCAGTTTGAGATCTAGCTTTATGAGGATCAGACAAATATCCACATTTGTATAACCAATCAAACCTTGCTTTGAATCGTTAGGACAAAATAAGCATATATCAGTAGTTCCTCGAAGGTATCGAAATATGTGCTTGATCCCATTCCAATGTCTTCTTGTAGGTGATGAACTGAACCTTGCTAATAAGTTAACTACAAAAGAAATATCAGGTCTTGTATAATTGCTAAGATACATAAGTGCTCTAATTGCATTAAGATATGGTACTTCTGGATCAAGAACTTCTTCATTTTCTTCACTTGGGCGATATGGATCTTTGTCGATATTAAGTGACCTAACAACCATTGGAGAGCTTAAACGATTTGCCTTATCCATATTGAATCGTTTCAAAACCCTTTCGGCATAATTTGATTGATGAACAAGTATTCCATTAGGAAAGTGTTCAATCTGTAAACCAAGACAATACTTGGTTTTTCCAAGGTCTTTCATTTCAAATTCTTTCTTTAAAAGTTCAATCACTTCAAGAATTTCACTGTTCGTCCCAATAATGTTGAGATCATCAACATAGACGACTATGATCACATATCCAAATGTTGTTTTCTTAGTAAATACGCATGGACGGATAGCGTTATTTTTATAACCTTTGCTCGTCAAGTAATCATGTAGACAACTATATCGCATGCGTCCTGATTGCTTTAACCCATACAAAGATCTTTGCAGTTTGTTAGAATACATTTCTTTAGGTTTTGAGGTTAATGCTCCAGGCATTTTAAATCCTTCGGGAATTTTCATATATATATATATATATATATATATATATATATATATATATATATATATATATATATATATATATATATATATATATATATATATATATATATATATATATATATATATATTACTATCAAGAGATCCATACAAATAAGCTGTAACAACATCCATAAGACGCATCTCTAAATTTTCAAAGACCGCTAGGCTTATTAAATATCTAAAAGTGGTTGCATCCATAACAAGTGAATATGTTTCTTCATAATCAATTCCCGGTCTTTGAGCGAAACCATGAGCCACAAGCCTAGCTTTATATCTTACAATCTCATCCTTCTCATTTCGTTTTCATACGAATATCCATATATACCCCAATGGTTTCACATCTCCAGGTATGAGGATAATGGGTTCAAAAACCTTTCTCTTGTTAAGAGAACTTAGTTTAGCTTGCATAGCTTCTTTCCATTTGTCCCAGTCATGTCTTCTTTGACAATCAATGACAGATTGTGGTTCAAGGATCATCATTCATAATATCACATGCTACAGAATAAGAAAAGATGTCACTTATATCATCAGTGTCATTTAGATCACATACCATATTTGTATGACCGTAAGTCATTGCAGTCTCTTTGTTAATATTATTTATTTCCTCTCCTAGGGAACTTTTCATGTTTTGTGTTTCTTCAGGATCAAGTGCATTTTCGGCTCATCTTCATTTGTAGGATTATTATCCTTAGAACCAAATGGTCTTCCACGCTTCAGGCGGGTTTTAGATTCTTGAGTGACTTTATCACCATATTGTTTATCTGGAATTTCAATTCGAGCTGGAGCATTAACAGTTAGTATATATGATTTAGTCGACCTTTTTGTATCAATAAATGCATCAGGTAATTGATTTTCCATTTCTTGGAAATGCATTATTGTTAGTTACGAAATTCAATCAATGACTAAGTATGAAAAAGATATCTGAAGGATTGATTCAACAAACAAAATAATAAGCTCAAGAACAATTAAGAACATATAAGAACAATTGAGTAAACAGAGTGCTGAATGCTTAGTATTACTTTTAGGGTTTTACAATTGAGGTGAATCGCAAGCACTCCCGACACATATGATATCACTAATATTTATACGTAATCAGTGATATCAATAGTACAAGAAGATTTACAGAATATTCTATTCTAGTACTATCCAATCAAAATACAGCAACATGTAACACTGATTCTGACACTACAACGTGCTGTGTGGATAAGGTTTGTTAAACAAAAACCTTCGGATCCTCCAGAGTAAATCCTTCAGACCTTCAGGTACATGACTCAAGTTCTGCAGATAAAAGAACTTCGGATGGGGAATACACTTCAGCACAAATTTATCCTCAACAATCTCCCTCTTTGTATGAAGTGCACCCGAAGCTATTGTGCAAGATGCTTCTTGAAAGCTTGTTTCAAACAGTATCTCACAGCTAACCATCAGGCAAGATGTTCTCTAATTTTCTTCTTATTATCGTAGGAGTTGACCGAGCAAATGTTTAATTGAGTCATGATGTTGTTTATCAATACGGAATGGTAAAGACCCTTGTAGTCTACTTCAAAAAATTTACACACCACCTTTTCTTCCTTTGACAACCCTTTGAACACCACTCCCTAGGGCTTCTCAAATATCTCCCCATTTTTGAATTCGTCAAGATTCTGAATAGTGCATACTAGGGGAGCAAGGGATTTTCTGAATAGATCAGCCACTTCTATGTCAAACTTCGCAAAACGCAGCATATAGTTCCAAAAAATGCCAAGACATGATTTCTGGCTGCGTTGAAGATGATAGGAGAGGAAGCGACAAAAGGTGGAGCATCTCACATGAGGTCAAGAATCACGACAAAATCATGAGGATTCATGATTGGAAAGTCAGGGATGGTGAATCTTGATTCGTCTTCATCCGAACCTCTGAGGATGAAGAAATCATAGTTTTGAAATTCTTCAAAAACTTCTCCTTCTTTAATGGAAATGAGTTTGACAATCCTTTTCAAGCTCCATACAACACTTGGTTCTTGTATGTACTTCGCATGAAAGTTTATTTTCTTCATCCTGTAAGTAGGTAACTCATCATCTGCTATGGTTCGGACGAATTGAAAGAATGCAAAAGTTTTTGGATTGTAGGGAAGATCAAGTTGGTTATCTACGGTGGCTTGTATTGAAAAGCTTTTGAGAGGTAGCCTGTTGAAGACCTCAAAATCTGCAAATCCACAGGCTTCTACTGTCTCAACAGTCCAAGTTGTGTTGCTTTCAGGCATGGCATTGATCTGCAACATTTTGTTGTATTCCTCCTCTCTTGCTTTATGAGTTTGTTCCAGGTGTGGAACAATCAAAATGCCATTTCCTTTGGCCTTAGGTATTGAACCTGAACCACCAGCCTTCGAAGATTCCTTAGTGGATGTGATTGTGGCGAAGGTAGGTCCCGAAGCATCAGGGAGATAACCACACCTTTGGTCACATTCAGAGGTGGGAAGAATGGTGGTCTTCTTAAAGTGACAGGTTTGTATGTTGTTGCTATTATGGTTTCTGTTGTTGTTGTTGTTGATGTTGTCATCGCAGAAGTAAGGGTACGAGACCATGGACCACTGGTTTCTCCCCCTTGCGAAGGATGAACCATTGGGTCAAGTTGAGCAAACACCTGTGGTCTTGATTGGGAAGATTGAGAACATTCCATACGATGAGCAACGTTAATAAGAGGCTGAAGGGTAAGCTTATGTTTATTGAGAAGATCGCTGGTAAGTGTAGAGTTTGTAGTCTGTAGTTCCGTAGCAAACTTCTGGACTACAGACGCAGACAATTCAGCCATCAACTCGACTGGGCAGATTGAGCAAACACCTGTGGTGTCGATTGGGCAGATTGAGAACGTTCCATACGATGAGCAATGTTAATAAGAGGCTGAAGGGTAAGCTTATGTTTATTGAGAAGATCACTGGTAAGTGTAGAGTTTGTACTCTGTAGTTCCGTAGCAAACTTCTGGACTACAGACACGGATAATTCAGCCGTCAACTCCTCAATCTTCGCATTCGCCACTTGAAGTTGGTTTTCAAAATGAGTTTTGTATTGAGTGTTGTAGGATTGAACCTCAGCCCGAAGGTCTCCTAGAACCTTCTTCAAGTCAGAGTTTGAGGACTCAATCTTACCAACCATATCAGCAATCTTCTTGTTTGTCTCCTCCTTGAGGAGTCAGTGCCTTTTTTTAACTTGAGTTACAGTCACATTGAGTTTTTGTTCAAGGATACTCTAAATCCGAACCAGTTGATCCAGTATCCTCTTCTTTGACATCTGAATTAGCTCATCAACTTTCTCAAAAAGTTCTTTCTTTGCTTCATCTATCTTATTAGCCACATTGCCCCTGTGGTTTTCTTTGGATCATAACCGGTTTGGGTTTGAAGAAGAATGTCAAGCTTTTTGTTAAGGGTTTTATATTGCTTGATCAATACAAAATCTCCATCATCAAGGTTTGTATCATCTGATTCCTCTACGGTGATAGGAACCATGTGATAAGCATCAACCGCTTCTTCTGTAGTTGGTTGTGGCTAGTGGGATGAAGTGGAGATATAATCAAATCCAAAACCTTATGGTAAGTCAAAATCTGGTAATGAGGTACTCATTCCAGCAGAAGGTATGTTGAATAGAGGATCCGAAGAGGTGATAATAGGCTCTGCAGTTTGAATGGTGGAGGTAATGGGTGTTTTAGTAGAAGTGGTGATTGGGTTGCAAGTGGTTATGGGAGATGTTAGAGGAGCTGTAGTTGGTGGAGGAGAAGGTATTTTTGTTTCTCTGATTGGGGAGGTTTGTTGTTCTTCTTCCTCTTTGGCTTGGATATTTTCAGACAGGGTTCTGTCATAATCCGAAGATTCTTCAGCGACCACTTGTTTCTTTATTCTCTTTGGTTGGGTTCTTTTTGTTTGGGGTTGTTCTGAAGTTTTTCTCTTGTGAGTCACCTTCGGACCACTAAGTCCACCAGTTAGTTTCTTATTTCCCTTATGTTTTGTAGGATTTTAGGTTGTGCTTCTTTAGTGGATGGGCAAACAGGATAAGGCATGATAAGTGTGGATCGATAAGCATCGACCACATCGTTCACCATAGGAACCTTCTTAAGCATTTGAGGAATCTGAGCATTGAAACCCGAAGGATTCTCATCTGCAGAGGAGACTGTGATATTTCCATATCGCATGAGTGGAAGAGATGGGTCATAGGGATATCCTGCTCTTTGATAATAGTCATGTACGATTATTGCCTAGAATCTGGCATTAGAGATTTCAATTCCTTTCAAGGGATGATTGATATAAGAGCAAATATCGGTCCATAGAATGGAAGTAAAATCTACCAGCATATCATAGTAGATTCCGTAAAGAAGACCCATGAATGTTTGGTTTGTCGAGTCCAAGTCTGATGTCCTGCCAGATAGACATCTGAGAAAGATCCCAAAGAAGAACTTCCATAGAGTTGGAAGATTCTTCTTCTTGAAGCTTGCAATATTCTGCAGTTGTGGTTCGTAGCCCATAGAGTTAAAGATTTCCACAGTCTGTTCAAGAGTTGGTACAATAGGTTTTTCGATAACGGGGAGTTGCAGTGCTTTTGCGAATCGAGTTTTGGAGAGCTGGATGCATTTGGTGGATTGATCCGCATTCAGTACTTCATAAGTAACAGATTCGATAACGTTCTTAGCTTTGTTAACAGCAATCGAGGTAAAGTGTGCCCGATGAACAAGCGTAGCCGGAACAGTCGGGCTAGCAGTGAGGGCATATCCAAGAATTGAATGTTTCAGACATTCAACAAAGGCATCGATTGGTTTAGGGTAGAGTTTGATATCTGGGTGGAGAAGGAAGTTAGTAGATTGATTCTTGAGAACTGGAATGGAGTTATCTTCAAGACTCTGGGATGAACCTTCAGTAGCAGGAGTGGCCATTTTTGATGATCGGAGAAGACGATGAACAGTGAGAGTTTGAGAGAGATTTTACAGGGGAAGTTTGAATGGTTTGATCGCGTAAAGAGTTGAACATACGGATGGTGAGGTATATATATGGTTTGTGGTCCTAATGGCATTAAATGCGCATTGTGAATGGTCCACTAAGAATAAGCCACCTCAGCACCGTAACGTCCCACTAACCATGTAAAAGGGGAAATGGCACTGTGTCAGTCATCATCGTTTTTGAAAAGTTGAAATTGAACCGCCATCCAGAGAATATCCTTTTGTTATGATTTTGCGAGATTTGCTGAATCAACAGTATCTCTTCTGAACGGTCAACTATCTTCAGATCACAGAAGATAGTTGACAAAGTTATTTAGACCTTCGCATGCTGAAAGTTTACGAATAATGCTAACATTCGGAGGATTATGAATTTCCTTCGGATCAAAATAGTTTTATGAAGGAAATTGTTAATACTCCGAAGATCATCAAATTCGCATGAGAAATAGTTTGTTGTATGAATGCATTATTACTTTGACCATTTCGTCCTTGAAGTTTATAAAACTAAGATTTTGCATTTCATATTCAGATTCATTCGGATCATGTTGGAATTCCATTTTTCATTCCGAAGCCTGTGTGATCTAACATCAGTTAAGTATTGTCTAAGTCTAACCACCCTAAGTTAAACTCAATTTTGCATTTTTCACAGTTGTTTGATGTTCATTTTGATGATTCAAAATTTTCTTGCATAAGGAGTTAAGCAATAACTACTTTAAAATTGAAAAGATTTTTACTTTTGAATCGAGCATCAGAAGGTATTTTGAAGATTTGGATTGAACTTTGAAAAGAATTTTTGAAAAATCTATCCCATTTCATCAGTCAAGGTGTTTGGATATGTTTCCCTTTTGAAAGGTTTTATGCAATCACTAAACTTTAATCCTAAGTTCACATGCAACCTAGATTGCATCTATGTTTTCTAACTTTGAACATATAATAAAATCCTAAAGAAATAAAGAATAAGAAAACTAACCTTTAGTTGTTTCTCGCAAGCTAAGCAACAAAAATACATTGCCTCAAATGAGATCACACTCAAGCAGAGAGGAGGTCAAAATTCCAGAGAGAAAATAGAGACAGAGTTGGCATAGAAAAGGGTTCCCTAGGGTCCCTATTTATAGTTTACAGATGGCCAACTGATAAGCCTTAGAGATAAAGCTTTATGAATTCAAATCAAGATAAACCTTTATCTTTTAATTCAAACCTATTTATCCTATTATATGATTATCGAAATTATGTATTATCCTCACCATAATTTCGCTGGCCACTACTGCTGCTATAATTATCACTTACTCAACTATTGAATAATTACAATTCAGCCCGTGTACCTTTAATTAATTAAATTAATCACCAAATTAATTCCAATTAATTTCAGATTAATTTCTAATTAATTAATATAATTTATAATTAATATATTATCAACATAATATATTAATAAACTATTTATTTTATTTCTATTGATTTATTAATCATATAATAAATCAATCTTTCTCTCTCCTGGTATTTCTGCCAAACCTGTAGCTATGAGCGCAACCCAAATGGACTTTGCTTCTATTAATTAGATAAATACAAATTATTAGTCATGGCTTAGACACCTAATCCAACAGTCTCCCACTTGGATAAGTCTATGACTATAATTGTCAATTTACCTTATAATTAACCAGCAAACTGTAACTTCCTAGAAACTGCTGCCGAACTCTGACCCAATCAGTTCTGTCCATATATAAGTGATCGTATGATCCTCCGTCCAACAAGATATTTCCGGACTTGAGACATGGATTAAGATCAATCTCAGTCCGATACTTTGTTTCCCGATTTTTTATTTGCATATGACTTTAAGACTACTAATTGAACACATCAATTAAGTCCTGGTTGGCCAACACTTTCAGTCAACTTCAAAATCATCGAGAGGCCTACAGATATCTATTTCCCATCAGGGTCAAGGAACGAATAAGCTTTGACTCATATGCTTACATCTTTACCAGACAAATCACTCACAAAAACACGTTTTATAACATCGAGTTACCGATGCGTTTTCGCATAGTCAACGAACAATTGCCTTGTAAATCATAAGTCATATGCCTCCGCTTCAAGATCATAAGATATTATCATCTCAAAATTTCTCGTGATATAATCGATGAAGCAATCCTTTGAGTGTGGGTTTATCCAATACTCAAATCTCCATTTTCTAAGTACTCATGAATGTTGTAGCAATGTTATTGCTATGTGTAACTCCTTAGATAATCTACAAACCAATTCATGACAGTCTTGATTCATACTTACTCCCTAAAGTATGAGCGACTGTGGATGTTTGAATAATCATATTATTCAGGAAGTAAAACATGCTAAGTGAAACACAATGATAAACAATTGACAAATAGCAGTAAGCAATACTCATCAATAAATCTCTATTATTAAATCACCAAAGTCAATTACATTTACATTGTTAAAAGTTTCAAAATCCTATCTAATTACAAAAAACTAATATTATCTCTCAATACAATGCTCCTAGCATCCTGGAAGTGATACATTGAGAGTTAGCGGGTACACAGACGCCAGCTTCCAAACAGATAGAGACAACGGTCGGTCTCAGTCAGGCTGGGTATTTCTATTGAATGGAGGAGCGGTTACTTGGAAGAGTTCCAAGCAAGAGACGGTGGCGGATTCTACGTGCGAATCAGAGTACATAGAAGCGACTGAAGCGTCAAAGGAAGCGGCTTGGCTGAAGAACTTTATCGGTGACCTTGGAGTAGTCCCGAGTATTCAGGAGCCTATGGAACTATTATGCAATAACGAAGGAGCTGTTGCTTTGATAAAGGAACCGAGAGATCATGGAAAGTCCAGACATATCGACAGAAAGTACCACTACATCAGGCATAGAGTAGAAGAAGGTCACCTCCTTGTGAAGAGGGTATCATCTGAAAATAATCATGCAGATCCCTTGACAAAGGCGAGGTTATCATCTGAAGATAATCATGCAGATCCCTTGACAAAGGCTCTGAGTAGGATCAAGCAAAATCATAAGTCATATGCCTCAGTTTCAAGATCATAAGATATTATCGTCTCAAAATTGCTCGTGATATAATCCATGAAGCAATCCTTTGAACATGGGTTTATCCAATACTCAAATCTCCATTTTCTAAGTACTCATGAATGTTGTAGCAATGTTGTTGCTATGTCTAACTCCTTAGACAATCTATAAACCAATTTATGACAGTCTTGATTCATACTTACTCCCTAAAGTATGAGCAACTGTGGATGTTTGAATAATCATATTATCCAGGAAGTAAAACATGCAAAGTGAAACACAATGATAAACAATTGACAAATAGCAGTAAACAATACTCATCAATAAATCTCTATTATAAAATCACCAAAGTCAATTACATTTACATCGTTACAAGTTTCAAAATCCTATATAATTACAAAAAACTAATATCATCTCTCAATCCAATGCTCCTAGCATGTTGATTGTGCTTGATCCTACTCAGAGCCTTTTTCAAGGGATCTACAAGATTATCTTCGGATGATACCCTATTCACAAGGAGGTGACCTTCTACTCTATGCCTGATATAGTGGTACTTTATGTCGATATTTCTGGACTTTCCATGATCTCTCGGTTCCTTTGTCAAAGCAACCGCTCCTTTGTTATCGCAGAATAGTTCCATAGGCTCCTGAATACTCGGGGACTACTCCAAGGTCACCGATAAAGTTCTTTAGCCAAGCCGCTTCCTTTGACGCTTCACTCGCTGCTATGTACTCTCATTCGCACGTAGAATCCGCCACCGTCTCTTGTTTGGAACTCTTCTAAGTAACCACTCCTCCATTCAAAAGAGATAAACAGCCCGACTGAGACCGACCGTTGTCTCTATCTGTCTGGAAGCTGGCATCTGTGTACCCACTACCTCTCAATGTATCACTGCCACCAAGGACTAGAACCATGTTCTTCGTCCTCTGCAGATACTTAAGTATATTCTTAACAGCTATCCAATGAGCCCTACCAGGGTTTCCCTGGTAACGACTGACCATGCTCAAAGCACACGTCGGGGCAAGTACATATCATAACATACATGATCGACCCTACCGTCGAAGTGCAAGGTACCCGACTCATGTCACCTATTTCCTCATCTATACTTGGGCTTTGAGTCTTACTCAACTTTACATTGCTTTGGATAGGCAACTCTCCCTTCTTGGAATTTTCCATACTAAACCTCTTTAGTACCTTTTCGAAGTATGTACTTTGACTAAGTCCTATTAGTCTCTTCTTCCTATCTCTCAATATTATTATCCTGATAATATAGGCAGCTTCTCTTAGGTCTTTCATGGCGAAACACTTCCCAAGCCAAGACTTGACATCTTGCAAGGTTGGAATGTCGTTTCCCATGAGCAGTATGTCATCAACATACAACACCAGAAAAGTGACTATACTCCTACTAGCCTTGACATATACGCAGGACTCATCTTCACTCCTAGAGAAACCAAACTCTTTGACTTTCTCATGGAAGCAGAGATTCCAGCTGCGAGAAGCTTGTTTCAATCCGTAGATTGATTTCTCAAGCTTACACACCTTATTAGGATGCTTTGTGTCTACAAAACCCTCTAGCTGATTCATGTAAACATCCTCAGCCAACATCCCATTAAGGAAAGCGGTTTTGACATCCATCTGCCAAATTTCATAATCATGAAATGCAGCTATGGCAAGCATTATTCTAATGGACTTAATCTTGGCCACTGGTGAGAATGTCTCCTCATAGTCAACCCCCGGGGTTTGAGTAAAACCCTTTGCAACCAGTCGAGCCTTAAAGGTGTGTACCTTTCCATCTATGTCGGTCTTCTTCTTGAAGATCCACTTGCACCCAACTGTCTTTCGACCTGGAACATTGTCAACCAAGTTCCAAACTTGATTGTCATACATGGACTTGATCTCGCTGTCCATTGCCTCTTTCCACTTGGTAGACTTAGGACCCGCCACTCATTCCTTGTAGTTACCTGGCTCATCCAAATTTATAAGTGTCCTATCACTGAAAAACGTGTCACCATCCATAGTTATATGGAAACCATAAAACTCGGGTGGCATGCTAACTCTACCGGAGCGTCTAAGAGATAATGAAATGTCTGTCGGACCAATAGGAACTTCTTCCTCTTGTTGGGTGCTAGTTTCTCCTAAGGTTGTATCATCGGATGACTCTTGAATCTCTTCAAGGTCAATGGTACTCCCACTGGCCTCTTTGAATATGAGCTCTCTCTCTCGAAAGACTCCTCGTCTAGCTACAAAGACCACGTCCTCGCTTGGTCTGTAAAACAAGTATCCAAAAGACTGTTTCGGGTATCCAATGAATATACACCTCTCACTTCTTTCTTTAAGTTTGTCGTGAGTCTCTCGTCTCATGAAAGCTTCACAACCCCAGACTTTGATATGTGCTAACGAGGGAACTTTCCCCGTCCACATCTCATGAGGTGTTTTGGCAACCTTTTTAGTTGGGACAAGAATGAGGATGTGGGCGGCAGTCTCTAAGGCATACCCCCAGAAGTGGATGGGAAGAGAAACTCGACTCATCATGGAACGAACCATGTCTAACAGGGTTCGGTTACGCCTTTCAGCAACACCGTTCAGTTGTGGTGTTCTAGGAGGTGTAAACTGTGAAACAATTCCACATTCCTTAAGATAGTCAAGGAACTCGATACTAAGATACTCACCCCTTTGTCGGATCTAAGCATCTTTATCTTCCTGCCCAATTGATTCTCAACTTAATTTTTAAACTCTTTGAACTTTTCAAAGGTATCTGACTTATTCTTGATCAAGTAGATATACCCATATCTACTATAATCATCAGTAAAAGTCACGTAGAATTAAGTGGCATCCCTTATGGTTGATCTGAAGGGTCCACACACATCTGTGTGTATGATATCCAACAGACCTTCACCTCTTTCACAAGTCCCTGTGAAAGGTGACTTTGTCATCTTGCCCAACAAACAAGATTCGCATACATCATCCGACTTGAGATCGAATGATTCCAACACTCCATCCTTTTGGAGTTGGGCGATGTGTTTCTTGTTGATGTGCCCAAGACGACAGTGCCAGAAGCACACCTTTCTACATCACTAGAAGAATCAATATGTGATACACTATTTCCTAAATTGTCAACACAAGTCACTGTTTCATACACACCATCACAAGGTAAAGCTTCAAAAATAAAAGTACCATTCTTATAAACAGAAATTGAACCATTCAAATTATTAAAAGAATATTGAAAACCTTGTCTGAACAATGCATGAAATGAAATGATGTTTCTTGCCATATCTGGCGAATAACAACAATTTAATAAATCTAATCTAACATCACTACTAAGCACTAAGTTATAAACTTCGATCTTGGTAACAGGTGACGATCTCCTATTGCCCATGATTAAGTTTATTCTCCCGTGCTCCACCTCCCTACTTTCCTCTAGGCCCTGCAAATCAGAACAAATGTGAAAACAACATCCTGTATCAAGGACCCAAGAACAGGAAGATGATGAGTTTTTAGAGATAGTATATATACCTACTTATGATGGCTTCACTTTCCCATCCTTGATGTCCTGCAAGTACTTCGGGCAGGTCCTCTTCCAATGACTCTTCTCTTTGTAATAGAAGTAGTCGGCATCTTTGGGGTTCGAGACATGAGGAATGCCGGAAGACTTGGGTCTCGGGCCATTACTGGACGACCCGACTTGAACATTTTCCCTCCAATTCTGCTTGGGAGGGCCCTTCTTTTTCTTTCCTTTGCATTGACCAATTGCCAAGACGGGAGTGTTCACTGAAGGTACACTTTTACCCTTCAGCCCGTCTTCTGCAGTCTGCAACATATTATGCAACTCAGCCAAGGATGTCTGAGTGTTGTTCAAATGATACGCCAATATAAACTGGTCATAAGAACTCGGTAAGGAGTTGAGGACCATGTCAATGGCCAGCTCCTCATCGACCTGCATTCCTAGCTTCTGCAGCCTCTCCACATAACCTTGCATCCTTTGCACGTGAGTGCAGACGGACTCTCCGTCTTTTAGCTTGCCGGTCATGAGGGCTCAGACTACTTCACACTTCTCGACACGTGCTCGCTTGCGAAACTTTTCTGCAAGGTCCTTGTGCATCTCATAAGGCCAGTAGTCTTCGTAGAATCTTTGCAATTCAAGAGTCATGGTAACAATCATGATGCAGATCACTTTGGTCGCATCATCATAGTGTTTTTGTACGAGGCATATTCCTCGGGAGTAGCTGTGTCGGGGTCAACTTCAATGAGCTCGATGTCAAGAACATACTCTTTGTTCTCAAACCTTAGAGTGATTTTTATATTCTTCATCCAGTCATTGTAGTTCGTGACATCCAATGTCACTTTGGAACACAATGATAGGATTGAAGTGACATTACTGTTGTTGGACTGGGGTGCGGATTGGGAAGCAGAATTATCAGCGGAAGACATCTATAAAAGAAGGTAGTTTTAATTAGATATGAATATTCCTTAATAGTAACCCAATAATAATAATTAAGGCTAGGACCCAACTATATAATTCACAACTTAGAATAGGGATGTCGTAATCTAATTGTAAATTTTATAAAGGTATGTGAATGACGATTCACCAATTCCACCGCGAAAGATAATCATATTAAGTGAAATTCCTAGATCTTTGAGATTTATTTAACTGTTCAATAGCATGTTTAATCTCGGATATGCTCTACTGTTTGTGACTGGGATGTCGAGGATCACAAACTAGATGTTAATAACCATGCAAATTAGCTTGGTATCCTCAAAGTCAATTATCATCTCTAATTGATGTGCCGGTAAACCACACACGCTCCATCAACAATGATAAGATTGAGATACCCATTGGCACTCTTTATGAGCCCCTATTAGTGTGCCGGTAAACCACACACGCTCCACTAATGTCTCATAAAGTGCAATGTGCAATTTCATTGGTTAGCATATTTTCACATTTTTCCTAAAGTAACTAGATTGGGATTTTATAAAAATTGTTTTAGTACTTTGATTAATAACATTATACTTTTAATGAGATTAAGCGGTCCTATCAAACCCGTTCGGCTAACGACCCTCCACTGATGAAGAGAGCGGTGGGTGAGAGTGGACACCCATTTAACTGCCATTTTATAGGTAGTTTTCTTATACCCTCTTTCTAGATCAGCTTCGTGAATGAGGCCTACTATAGATTTGACTAACCAATTATCTTATACATATAATATTAACTTTTAATTATAACATATATATATATATATATATATATATATATATATATATATATATATATATATATATATATAAAAGATGTATTTTATTCTTTTTAAAATATTAATGGTTTAATCTTTTAATTTTTTCGAAATTAACTATTAATTTTAAAATTAAATTTAAACCTTTAAATGATTTAATTTTAATCTTTTAATTAAACAATTAATTAAATAATTGAATCAGATAGATATCACAAATTAATCAAATTAATTTAATCTTATCTCAAACCCCTAGATTTCGAAAATAGCAAATAATGGGTTTAAGGTCATCCAATTATTAAATAATCACAGTTACCAAAAATAGAAAACCTTCTAAAACCCTAATAACAAAAATCGCAAATCAATGGGGGAGGTGCTAAGGTTTTGAAAACCCTAATCCCTAAAAATCGATTTGGCCAATAATTAGGGTTTAGATTCAATAAACCCTAAAAATTAGGAAAAACAATTATAGCTATTCAAATAGAAAACAACCAAAAGCTCTGATACCACTGAAAGGTTTTATGCAATCAATAAACTTTAATCATAAGTTCACATGCAACCTACATTGGATCTATGTTTTCTAACTTTGAACATATTATAAAATCCTAAAGAAATAAAGAATAAGAAAACTAACCTTTAGTTGTTTCTCGCAAGCTAAGCAACGAAAATACCTTGCCTCAAATGAGATCACACCCAAGCAGAGAGGAGGTCGAAATTCCAGAGAGAAAATAGAGACAGAGTTGGCGCAGAAAAGGGTTCCCTAGGGTCCCTATTTATAGTTTCCAGATGTCCACCTGATAAGCCTTAGAGATAAACCTTTTTGAATTCAAATCAAGATAAACCTTTGTCTCTTAATTCAAACATATTTATCATATTATATGATTATCAAAATTATGTATTATCCTCACCATAATTTCGCTGGCCACTACTGCTGCTATAATTTTCACTTAGAGATAAACCTTTTTTTGTTTATTTTGATTCTTTTTGACTCATTTGATTTTTTAATTTTCTTTGTTGGAATTTGTTTTGCCATTTTCATAACTTCATATCCGAAGATAATTCTTTTTGAGGATTTCACCATATATTGCGTTTGATGGTGCTTTTGAAATCTTATGTAATCCTTTTTTAAAACTTCGTATAGCTCAATTTTGAAAACAGAAGTAAAAAGAATTTTTAATTTTGTTATCAGTCATTGCAAGTTTCACTTTTGAAGAAAGCTTCAGAACATATGTATATCCTGAGAACTGTTTAACTTCTTGATTAATGTAATGATGAAGCGAGTTGAGATCAATAGGGAGCTTAGCAATAGAAATGTTGTTAAGGATATTTAAATCACACAAAACTTTGTATTGTAAAATAGCCTTAACCTCGCTCTGATGTCTGCTTTCTTACCAACGTTACAAGTCGATTCCCAAATACCCATTAGTGCAATTGAGTATGATTATTAGAATCTAATATCAAAGTTTTGTCCTTTAATCGGATTTTTCAAGAAAGAAGGTCAGTTTTTGTCATTTGCATCTTTGAAATTAGATTTTTGGTCTTCGAATGATCTTTGTTTTGCATCACCCATGTTTTATCAACAAAATAATGTCACTGGTTGAAAAATTATCTTTATGTGATATAAAGACAGTTGTTGTTTCTCAGATTGTTGACATTCATGACATTTTATTGAGAAGTTTTGCTGCTCCGAATGGTTCCGAATATTCGGAATGCTTCGGACAAGCATTATTCTTTATTTTAGAAGCGAAAAAAAGGATAAGGCGAGAAAATGCAAATATGATGTTCATGTAAGAGTGGATCCATCAAGCATTCCCAGCCCTCGAACGATTCTTGTGAACGAAACTTCATTCAAGGCTTTTGTAAAGATATCTGCCAACTGCTCTGTGGTATTGACAAAATGTACTTCTATATTCCCCTCCTCAACATGACTCTTGATGAAGTGATAGCGAAGTGCTATATGCTTCATCTTGGAATGTTGGACAAGATTATGGCATATTCTGATAGAACTTTGGGAATCATAGAACAATGGAATTTTTCGCATATTGATGGCATAATCTCTCAATTGACTCTTAATCTAAATTATTTGCGAAAGGCAAGTTGCAGCTTCTACATATTCGGCTTCGGCTGTGGATATAGATACACATGTTTGTTTCTTCCATTGCCAGCTGATGATTTTTCCATCCAGAAATTGACAACCTCCAGATGTACTCTTGCGATCGATAGAACATCCACCCAAGTCCGAGCCTGAGTATACTTGAATGTAGAAGCCTGAGTTGGCTAGATACCAAATATCATACGCAGGTGTATGATGAAGATATCGGAAGATTGTTTTTACTGCAGCCAAATGAGGTTCGCGTGGATCAGATTGATAACGTGCACAATTGCACACTACAAACATGATGTCTGGATGACTGGCTGTGAGATAAAGCACCGATCCAATCATGCTTCTGTAGTTTTGTAGACCTACCTTCGGTTTGTCCAACAAAGGATTTAACCGGGTACTTGTGACCATTGGAACCTTCGCATTGGAACAGTTTGTCATGCCAAATCGTTCAAGTAGGCATTTGATGTATTTTTGTTGATTAATGAAAATCCCTTCTTTTGATTGTTTGACTTGGAATCTAAGGAAGAAATTAATTTTCCACATCATGCTCATCTGGAATTTGCTTTTCATTAGGTTTTCAAATTCTTTGGTTAAATTTGGGTTAGTGGATCCGAAGATAATGTTGTCCACATAAATTTGAACTAACATCAACTGTGAGCCAACTTTCTTGCAAAAAAGTGTTGGATCCATTGAACCTTGTTTGAAATTTGATTGTTTTAAAAACTTTGTCAAGGTCTCATACCATGCTCTAGGAGCTTGTTTTAAACCGTAGGCAGCCTTATCTAACACATAGCAATGATCAGGGTTATCTTTATTGACAAAACCATGTGGTTGTTCAAAAAATACTGTTTCCTGGAGATCTCCATTTAGGAAAGCACATTTGACATCCATTTGATAGACATCTAAGTTTTTGTGTGCGGCATAAGCCAAAAATATCCAAACGGATTCGAGTATGGCAACATGAGTGAAGGTATCTTCGTAGTCGATTCCCTCTTGTTGACAATAGCCTTTGACAACCAACCGAGCTTTGTTCCTGACAACATTGCCTTCGGTGTCGAGTTTGTTACGATAGACCCATTTAATACCAACGATCGAAGCATTTGCAGGTTTTGGAATAAGTCTCCAAACTTTGTTTCTTTCAAATTCTTCCAATTCCATCTGCATTGCTTCGATCCAGTCTGGGTGATCAAATGCATCTTTAACGTTCTTCGGTTCTATTTTGGAAATAAAAACATTGAACATGCACAACTCCAAAGTTTTATTTAAATATTGTTGTTTTTGATGAAGTGGTGCATGTGTCAAGACTTTATCGTGAACGTTTCCAATGACAAGTGATTGAGGATGTTTTTTCGTCCATTTTTTCAAAGGTGGAAAATTTGGATCGAATTTAGGTGGCCCTTCGGCATTGATATCCTCAGTGTCCAAAGGATAACCTGGAAAACATCATTTATTAAGTTTTCTTCATTTATTGTGTTTGTAACATTTGTTTGAGGAGAGTTTATATTTGAAGAAATGGAAGATGAGTTTAGAATTGGCTCCCCCTCGACTGCAGCAGTTGGGGAGTTTGTTCTTCCATGATCAGAAGAATTTGGTGTTGAGGCTTCTGGCTCCCCTGAACAGTTGGATATAAGGACATGATATGAGATATTTCATGTGAAATGTAGTTGAGACTTGTGTTGTTGAGCACCCCCTCGAAACCAGAGTGATCTTGAGACCTATTGGAAGACTCTCCCTCAACTGAAGAGGGGTTTTGTATACTGCTTGAAGGTGAATATTCGAGAGCATCTGTGAGCTTAGAAAGTTTGGACACATTATTGTGTGGTGCCTCAGCTTCAGAATCCACAGCTCGTACTAGTGGATCAAAAGGAGTTGGAAGTCAGCATCAAAGGACATGATTGGCAGTGTATCCACAACAGATTTTGGAAAGATGGATGGCATTGGAAAGGCATGTTGAGTTTTCTTGATATAGTAGTCATCGAACGAAAGATTGAAGGTCTCTTCAATTTTGCGTGTTCTTTTGTTCATGACTCTATATGATTTTGAATTAGAGGAATATCCATGAAATATGCCTTTGTCTGTCTTGTCATTGAACTTTGACAAATGATCTTTCAAGTTTAGAATGAAACACCTACAACCGAAGATGTGAAGAAATTTGACATTTGGTTTTCTTCAGTTGAGAACTTCGTAAGGTGCAATGTGGAACCGCTTGTGGATGTAGGATCGATTCTGAGTAAAGCAGGTTGTTGAGATAGCTTCGACCTAGAAGTACATGGGCAGATTTGCAAAATTGAGCATTGTTCTCGCTGCTTCACATAAAGAGCGATTACGACGTTCCACTACACCATTTTGTTGTGGTGTATAAGGTGCTGAGAAATTGTGTGTAATCCCCTTCTTCTTCAGAAAACCATCGAGGGTTTATTTTTGAATTCGGATCCGTTATCACTATGCACAATTCGGACTATCTTTGTAAGAACCCGAAAAATTTGGTAAAAGTCATAAAATAAATATATGTAAAGCCTATGTAAAGCTGGGTAATAAATATATGTAAAGCCGGGTTTGAATGAGGACGTAATAGTAAAAATTGGTAAAAATGGTAAAATGGTCATTTGGCATGCAAATGACTTTAATGTAAATAAAATATAATGTTGGGGTCAAAATGAAAGAAAATAAAATTTATAATGTAATAAAAATGAATTTTGTGCTATTTTGGGAAAAATGGAACTTGAGGAGCTAGATTGTCATTAGTGCAAAGTGAGGAGGTATAAATAGGAAAAAAAATCTGCATCCTCCTCACTGTAAACTCATTTCAGCCACGAGAGAGTTCTAGAGAGTGCTAGGGAGATCGGTTCGTGAAGGTCATGAGGAATTGGAAGAAAACCCACTTGGAATTGAAGAATTCCAAGCCTTCTAAGGTTAGTAAATATGTTTTTAGGGTTGTTTAACCCATTTCCCGTGAGTGTGTCACTGTAGCTCAGTAGCTAGAGGAGGATTATCCTATGATTCCTATGTCACACCCCGATCCTTGGCGGAATCGATCAAGGCGTGATATATTGTTCAAAGTCTCATGACAACTATGTTATAATACGATTAGATTCAATTAAGTACTAAGTATGCAAACAAGATCCACAACATACAAATACAAATCAAAATACAATAACATTTATTACATCAAATTTAAATAGTCTTGTGGGTTTCTAAGGTACACCCTACTTTTCATCAACTTCATTCTTCAAATCTGCATCATGGGTAAAAACAGGTCAACTACGAGAGTTGGTGAGTAATCTAGTTTTATTAAAGAAAATTGTGAGTTTGAATAATTTGAAGTTTGTTTTCTTTTGAAGTTGGCAAGTAACTGTTATTGAGATAACAGTTTATAAATCAAAAATTGATTAACAAATGATAACAACAACAATAAGTCCTCACCCTATATATATATATATATATATATATATATATATATATATATATATATATATATATATATATATATATATATATATATATATATATATATATATATATATATATATATATATATATAGGATGGAGCATCTAATCATCATACACACACAACCACGTGCGATCAATCACCTTAGCGTCCCAAGGCGGGGTGGTCAACCCAATAGCGCTATTATTGTCCATAACGTACCTCAAGAATACGGGCATAGTCATGGAGATTAGACTAAAATGATAATGCACTACAAGTACATGTAACGTAAACAAACAATAATTATACAAATAATGATTCAAGTATAAATGTCCCAAACAATGTCTCAATTGTGATAAAATAATAAAATGAAGTTGAAAACATATTAGAACCACATGATACACCCCAAAAGTATTTAAAATTATAAAATATGGGGTAGATTACTCACATTAGTCCAAACGGAATATGCGTGTTGTACGATAGACGGCACGGGTCAAAACGACGTGGAACCTATTATAATTAATAGTTTTGGTTTAGGAACTACTAAACGGGAATGGAGTATTAATAAAAATAATTAGACACATATTATTATATTAGATGAATTAACAATAATCAAATTTTGTTTTGAATATTAATGTATTCATAGGTTAGATGAATTTTAAATTGAATTAATTACTTTGCTTAATTAATTTATATTTTCACTTTAGGCAAGATTTTAATAATTTCTTATTAAAATAATAACTTGTCAAATTATAAGTATTTACAGATTTTATATATTATAAACAATTATTTATATGAAATAATCATTAAAAAGGCATTTTTACATGCTTAGATATTTAGGAAAATGGTTTTAAATACTAAACAGTAATGAAACATTCTGAAATTATCAGAAAATTATTATTTCATAAAATAGTAATTACTGTAAAATGTTCATATTTTTCTTAACTGCTTTAGTATTTATTTAGTATTTTAATAATTAAACCACAACAAAATTCGGGAAAAATAATAAATGATTCCCAAAAATTCTGGAAAATTAACATTAGTTTGCTAACAATATATTGAGCCTACTGTAATTATGTTGGATATTTTCGACTATGGGAAGTATTTCTTATGTTTTTCATTATTAACTAATCAATAAAATCATAAATAATAGGGAAATATTAAGAGAAATTCATTAGACTTTTTATTTATGATTAACATGTTATATATGGTATTCTGATAAGGTTTTATAATTTTTGGACATGTGTAGCTATTTATTTTCAATTTAAACCATTAAATAAACATTAAATCAGGAAAAATAAGCAAACCTTCTTACAAAAACCTGTATATTTTGTCATGGAGTCTTTAAAATGTGTATTAGGTGCGAAAAGTATAAAATCTAGATTTTAACATACCTAACTATATTTTGCAATTTATTTGTCTACAACAAAATAAAATACAAAATAAGCATCAAACAGTAATATAAATGCATGAAACTTTATAAATCCACGTTTCTCAATATATGGGTTGTTCCAAAAAGTTTTCAGAATTTATTGACTGAAAAAAGTATTTTATGTGAATTATTGCCATATTTTATTGCAATAATTATAGTAATTCAATAAAAATAAGTTATTTTCTGAAAATTTCCAGAACTTCTTATTTTATTTATGAGAGTCTGAGAAAAATCAGGTTTATGCACAAAATGAGTTTTAGATATTTTGGTGGATTTAATTTTTTTCATGTATGAATTTGAAACTTTTAACAACATACCTTGATGAATGCTTCAAGAGGGATGGAGATTTGAGTATATTGAAGTGTTCTTGGCTGAAAAATAAAGATTTCTAGGAGGAATTTCGAGATTGAGAGTGAGAGGAAGAATAGATATGGTTTGAGTGGTGATGAGAATAATGTGTTGGGAGAAAAATGAAAGGAAAGACGATGGAAGGTGTGAGTGGGAGACAATGAGAATAACCTTTTACTTTTGGTGGTCTTCATAATTCCCTACTAACACAAGCATCTTAAGAGTTTTATAAAATTTAATGTAGTGTTTATAAAAATAGAGTTTTATAAAAAAAATAGGTTATTATTTGATTATAACAATCTACTTTGATTTGAAGTTTAATTATAGCATTCAAGTTTGATTCTTTTAATTTAATTAGAGCATCATACTTTGATTTGATTTTAATATGGTATCATAATTTAATTTTATTATAGTTATAACGTTATACTATGATATATTGCTATTAACGTCAATTTATATCGTAGTGTAAGGGTTTTGATCATATTAGCGTCAAGAAATCTCGAGTAGGGTTTATTAAATTTCCAATTGGGTTGGGTTGAACCGAATCCATTTTAGGCGGATGTCACAGTCTCCCCTACTTTAGGAAATTTCGTCCCGAAATTTAAGAAGAGAGTACCTTAAGAGAAAAGTTGCGGGTATTTGGTACGCATTTGATCCTCACGCTCCCATGTATACTCAGGTCCACGTGCTGACTGCCACCTGACCTTGACCAGGGGAATGCGACTTCTTTTGAGTTGCTTTTCCTTTCGGTCGGCAATTTCCAAGGGTTTCTCGATAAATTGCATTGTCTCGTCGATTTGGATATCCTCGAGAAGAACATGAAGGTTCTCGTCTGCTAAACACTTCTTGAGGTTGGCTATATGAAATACTGGGTGAACTTTATTAAGCTCTATTGGTAGATCCAACTCGTAGGCTACTGGTCCGATCCTTTTCAGGATCTTAAACGGCCCTACGTAGCGGGGTGCCAATTTACCCTTGCGTCCAAATCGAACCACACCTTTCCATGGGGACACTTTTAACATGACCATGTCACCCACGGTAAATTCAAGCGGTTTGCGTCGCTTGTCGGCGTAACTCTTTTGTCGGCTACGAGCTGTGAGCAGGTAATTGCGAATCTGAGTGATTTTGTCGGTTGTTTCCTGGATAAGCTCAGGACCAACGATTGGAGAATCCACTATTGCGCGAATTACGTGGGACTCGCCAATTTCATGCCAGCAAATAGGAGATCGGCATTTACGGCCATACAATGCCTCAAATGGTGGCATCCCAATGCTAGAATGATAACTATTATTATAGGAGAATTCCACCAACGGTAAATGAGAGTCCCAGTTTCCTCCGAAATCTAAGACACACGCCCTCAACATATCTTCGAGTATTTGAATTGTCCTCTCAGATTGACCATCGGTCTGAGGATGATAGGTGGTACTGAGATCGAGGCGGGTTCCCATGGCTTCTTGAAGTGATTGCCAGAACCGAGAGAGAAATCTCCCATCACGATCTGAAATGATGCTGAGAGGGATGCCATGCCGACTAACTATCTCGTCGATGTAAATCCGAGCAAGTTGTTCGACCTTGAAATGTTCACGGATGGGAAGGAAGTGAGCAGATTTAGTCAAACGGTCAACGATTACCCAAATGCTGTCATGTCCCTTTGTGGTACGGGGAAGTTTGGTTACGAAATCCATGGTGATCGCTTCCCATTTCCACTCGGGGATTTCCGGTTGGACCAATAGTCCAGAGGGTCGTTGATGTTCTGCTTTGACCCTGGAACATGTAAGACATTTGGCTACGAATAAAGCAATATCCTTTTTCATTCCCGACCACCAATAATTGGTTCTCAAGCCATGATACATCTTGTCAGCGCCCGGATGAATGGAATATCGAGTTTTATGGATTTCTTCCATCAGGAATGTACGAAGATTGTCGCGATCTGGGATCCAGATGCGATCTTGATAATAGAAAATACCATCAGATTTAGATTCCAACTCCCCATCAATTCCCGTGGGCATGTCATTTTCGGTAATTGCCGAGTGTTAGGCTCCTCGAATTCGGTCGCTGAGATTGGACAAGATAGGAGAACATATTAAATGAAATGCTTCGGCATGTTCTTTTCGACTTAACGCGTCGGCTACGACGTTCGCCTTTCCCGGATGATAGCGTATTTCACACTCGTAATCATTTAAGAGTTCAACCCATCGTGTTTGCCTCATATTGAGTTCCTTTTGATTAAGAATATGTTGCAAGCTCTTATGGTCGGTGATAATTACGCATTTAGTGCCGTAAAGGTAATGCCTCCAAATTTTAAGAGCGAAAACCACGGCACCGAGCTCCAAATCATGAGTCGTATAATTCCTTTCATGGATTTTGAGTTGTCGCGATGCGTAAGCTATAACCTTTCCCCTTTGCATCAAAACACAACCTAGACCGAGATTGGAGGCATCGCAGTATACCACGAAATCTTCGGATCCTTCAGGGAGTGTAAGAATTGGAGCGTCACACAATCTTTGTTTAAGAGTTTGGAAAGCGTATTCCTGCTTGGGTCCCCAATCAAATGGCGTACCCTTGCAAGTGAGCGAAGTAAGCGGTAAAGCGATCTTTGAGAAATTTGAAATGAAACGCCGGTAATATCCCGCTAAACCGAGGAATGACCGAATTTCCTTGGGGGTACATGGAGCTTTCCAATTCTTGACTGCTTCAACTTTTGCGGGATCAACTAAAATACCCTTGTCACTTACAATATGACCGAGGAATTGTAACTCCTTTAACCAAAACTCGCATTTCGAAAACTTGGCATAGAGCCGATTTCCTTGCAACGTTTGGAGAGTTAGGCGAAGGTGTCTTTCATGCTCTGCCTTTGTCTTGGAGTAAATGAGGATGTCATCAATAAAGACGATAACAAAACGGTCGAGATAAGGTTTAAATACCCGATTCATCAAGTCCATGAATGCGGCAGGGGCATTTGTTAGGCCGAAAGGCATAACAGTGAACTCGTAATGACCATAGCGGGTTCGGAAAGCGGTTTTGGGGATGTCTTCTTCCCGTACTCGAAGTTGGTGATAACCCGAGCGAAGGTCGATTTTTGAGAAGCATGAAGCTCCTTGAAGCTGATCAAAAAGGTCGTCGATCCGAGGTAACGGATATCGGTTCTTGATGGTCAATTTATTTAACTCCCGATAATCGATACACATACGAAACGAACCATCTTTCTTTTTGATGAAGAGAACCGGGGCTCCCCAGGGTGAAGTACTAGGGCGGATAAATCCCTTATCGGTTAATTCTTGGAGCTGACTTGCCAATTCTTGCATCTCGGTTGGAGCCAACCGATATGGAGACTTGGCTATGGGAGCAGCTTCAGGAACGAGATCGATGCGGAACTCTAGCTTACGTACTGGAGGGAGTCCAGATACGTCATCGGGAAAGATGTCGGGAAAGTCTCGTACAATCGGAATATCTTCTATCTTCTTTTCTGTGACCTTTGTTTCCACCACATGGGCTAAGAAAGCCATGTATTCTTTACGTAGATATGATCGAGCTTGAGTACATGACATAAGACTAAGCTTTTTCGAACGAGTCTCGCCATAAATACGAAGACTTTGACCGTCGGCAAGAGGAATACGAATAAACTTCTCGAAACATACTATTTTAGCATGGTTTTGGGATAGCCAATCCATTCCCACGATGATGTCGAAGCTACCAAGTTCCATAGGAACTAAATTGACGGAAAATTTATGACCGCAAAAATCGAAAGTGCAATCTTGGATGACTGCATTGAGTGAAATGTATTTTCCATTGGCGACTTCTACGGTAAAGTGTTCATCAAGTATCGTGCGAGGTGTGTGAAGTATGGGTTCAAATTCCAAAGACACAAAACTTTTATCGGCCCCTGAATCAAAAAGTACTGACGCGTAGCAGTCATTTATGAGAAACGTACCATTTACGACCTTGTTATCGGTCTGTGCTTGGGTTGCGGTAATGACAAATGCTCGGCCTTTGGGAGCTGGAACCTGCATTGTTGGATTTGCCTGGGCTTGAGTGTTAATGATATTGACAAGCCTAGGACACGCGTTTCTGAAATGGGTGGGGTCACCACAGTTGAAGCATGTTCCAGTTGGATACCGGGTTTGTGTTTGCTGATTTGAGGGTAGAGCGAATGGTCGCTGAGTTTTTGGTGCACGGCATGTGTCCGCCAAGTGGCCATAGTGACCACAAGTCGTACAAAGGCGACACGGGCTGGTGGACATATGGTGATAGTTACAATGGTTACAGAGGGGGTGAGGTCCGGTATACGGCTTTTTGTTTGGTTGGGTGACTTGGGTGATAGGAGCAGCAGGGGTAATAACAGCATGGTTGTGGTGATGGCTTTTCCGCTTCTTTTTGTCGTGTCGGTCTGAGGACTCGGACTTGACAATTAGGGGAGTCTGAGGGTTCGGCTTTTCAGTTGTCATCTTTAAACCCTTGCGTGGGAGGATACCATCGTTCATATTATCCTCGTTGAGTTGACCTGCTATTTCAATAGCGGATTCCAGAGTAGATGGCCTGCTGCTGGTCACCGAATCACGGATCTGGCGCGGTAACCCTTTAATGTAGCGGCGTATTGCAGTTTTCATAGGTTGAACCATGTGAGGTAGGAGTCTTGAAAGATCATAGAATCTATTAGTGTAGGTAGCGTTGTCTCCTCCCACCTGTTTCAGATTCCAGAATTCCTCCTCGAGAGTTTGCAATTCGCTGTCCGGGCAGAACTTCTCTATCATGCGTTCCTTTAGTTTTGACCAGGTCATTCCCAAGGCAACACCCTCTCCTTTTGCCCGTTTTTCTAGGTTCCACCATGAGAGAGCATGTCCTTGGAGGCACCCTGTAGCATGACGGACCATCAGGTCCTCAGGGCACTCGCTGTGGATGAAAGTACTCTCCATTTCTTCGATCCATGTGAGGAGTGCGGTGGCACCATCTATGCCTTTGAAGTAAGGCGGATTACAGCTACGAAAGTTCTTAAACGAGCAACGATGAGTGGTTGCTGGAGCTTGCGGCTGAAGAGTTTGAAGATGGGTTGCAATTGTTGGGATGACATTTGCTACATCCTTAGCGATAAGGGCGGCTAGCCTTCGGTTGTTACGAGCAGCGTATGGAGGTCGTAATTCCATCTATGAGAAACACGCATATGGACTTGTGAGTTATTTGTAAATTGATTATGGAAATTAAGTTTGTAGACATTGTTGGGTAAAATGATTGTAAAACACTTGTTGGGCCATGGTTAGGAGTGTTAGGCACCATTTGGGCTTTCCATGGGTACTAAATGTGAAGAATGTAGCAATTGCGTGGGCCCCTATAATACTCAGTTTTCACATGTTTTTCCCACTTCTAGGCCCATTAGGGAACTTAATAGTCCAATGAGTTGGCCATTTTGGAGTGTATCCTTTCGGATACGTTTGATAAGGTCGGGTATTTTGATGGCTCAAAAGTAATGTGAATAACGCGCTTTGGCCTATAGGTTTGGGAACTCTCGCCTTTGGTCCCCAGGTAAGCAAACTGGTCCCTCGGTTGATTGGGATGTATACGAATGCTTACCTAGTCAGGACTTTTGGGCTACCAGCACCTCCCCCTTCCAGTTACTACGCGTCCATTACTTCGATCCTACCCAACTAGAGTGGATGACTTTTAATTTCCTATGAGCTCTAAGGAATATATATGTATATAAATTTTTATTTTGAAACCATTTGAGTATGTGTGTGATTTTAAGAGAAAGAGGAGAAAATTCACAAGTGTATGCGCACATATAAGTGTCGGGAATAATACGTAAGCACATAAGGGAGCAATTAGCACACAAAGGTATTCCAAGGATTTTCTAAGTGCGAATTGCATGTAGTTGTGTGTGCATTTTATAAACTAGCATACGAGAGGACCCTAGAGGCTATAGACTAGGTCAAGGCAATTAACCTAATTCCCTATAGTCAAGGGCTCTGATACCAATCTGTCACACCCCGATCCTTGGCGGAATCGATCAAGGCGTGATATATTGTTCAAAGTCTCATGACAACTATGTTATAATATGATTAGATTCAATTAAGTACTAAGTATGCAAACAAGATCCACAACATACAAATACAAATCAAAATACAATAACATTTATTACATCAAATTTAAATAGTCTTGTGGGTTTCTAAGGTACACCCTACTTTTCATCAACTTCATTCTTCAAATCTGCATCATAGGTAAAAACAGGTCAACTACGAGAGTTGGTGAGTAATCTAGTTTTATTAAAGAACATTGTGAGTTTGAATAATTTGAAGTTTGTTTTCTTTTGAAGTTGGCAAGTAACTGTTATTGAGATAACAGTTTATAAATCAAAAATTGATTAACAAATGATAACAACAACAATAAGTCATCACCCTATATATATATATATATATATATATATATATATATATATATATATATATATATATATATATATATATATATATATATATATATATATATATATATATATATATATATATGATGGAGCATCTAATCATCATACACACACAACCACGTGCGATCAATCACCTTAGCGTCCCAAGACGGGGTGGTCAACCCAATAGCGCCATTATTGTCCATAACGTACCTCAAGAATACGGGCATAGTCATGGAGATTAGACTAAAATGATAATACACTACAAGTACATGTAGCGTAAACAAACAATAATTATACAAATAATGATTCAAGTATAAATGTCCACAACAATGTCTCAATTGTGATAAAATAATAAAATGAAGTTGAAAACATATTAGAACCACATGATACACCCCAAAAGTATTTAAAATTATAAAATATGGGGTAGATTACTCACATTAGTCCAAACGGAATACGCGTGTTGTACGATAGACGGCTCGGGTCAAAACGACGTGGAACCTATTATAATTAATAGTTTTGGTTTAGGAACTACTAAACGGGAATGGAGTATTAATAAAAATAATTAGACACATATATTATATTAGATGAATTAACAATAATCAAATTTTGTTTTGAATAAAAATAATTAGACACATATTATTACATAGGTTAGATGAATTTTAAATTGAATTAATTACTTTGCTTAATTAATTTATATTTTCACTTTAGGCAAGATTTTAATAATTTCTTATTAAAATAATAACTTGTCAAATTATAAGTATTTACAGATTTTATATATTATAAACAATTATTTATATGAAATAATCATTAAAAAGGCATTTTTACATGCTTAGATATTTAGGAAAATGGTTTTAAATACTAAACAGTAATGAAACATTCTGAAATTATCAGAAAATCATTATTTCATAAAATAGTAATTACTGTAAAATTTTCATATTTTTCTTAACTGCTTTAGTATTTATTTAGTATTTTAATAATTAAATCACAACAAAATTCGGGAAAAATAATAAATGATTCCCAAAAATTCTGGAAAATTAACCATAGTTGTCTAACAATATATTGAGCCTACTGTAATTAGTTTGGATATTTTGGACTATGGGAAGTATTTCTTATGTTTTTCATTATTAACTAATCAATAAAATCATAAATAATAGGGAAATATTAAGAGAAATTCATTAGACTTTTTATTTATGATTAACATGTGATATATGGTATTCTGATAAGGGTTTATAATTTTTGGACATGTGTAGCTATTTATTATCAATTTAAACCATTAAATAAACATTAAATCAGGACAAATAAGCAAACCTTCTTACAAAAATCTGTAAGTTATGTCATGGAGTCTTTAAAATGTGTATTAGGTGCGAAAAATATAAAATCTAGATTTTAACATACCTAACTATATTTTGCAATTTATTTTTCTACAACAAAATAAAATACAAAATAAGCATGAAACAGTAATATAAAAGCATGAAACTTTATAAATCCTCTTTTCTCAATATATGGGTTGTTCCAAAATTTTTCCAGAATTTAATGACTGCAAAAAGTATTTTATGTGAATTATTGCCATATTTTATTGCAATAATTATAGTAATTCAATAAAAATAAGTTATTTTCTGAAAATTTCCAGAACTTCTTATTTTATTTATGAGAGTCTGAGAAAAATCAGGTTTATGCATAAAATGAGTTTAAATATTTTGGTGGATTTAATTTGTTTCATGTATGAATTTGAAACTTTTAACAACATACCTTGATGAATGCTTCAAGAGGGATGGAGATTTGAGTATATTGAAGTGTTCTTGGCTGAAAAATAAAGATTTCTAGGAGGAATTTCAAGATTGAGAGTGAGAGGAATAATAGATATGGTTTGAGTGGTGATGAGAATAATGTGTTGGGAGAAAAATGAAAGGAAAGATGATGGAAGGTGTGAGTGGGAGACAATGAGAATAACCTTTTACTTTTGGTGGTCTTCATAATTCCCTACTAACACAAGCATCTTAAGAGTTTTATAAAATTTAATGTAGTGTTTATAAAAATAGAGTTTTATAAAAAAAATAGGTTATTATTTGATTATAACAATCTACTTTGATTTGAAGTTTAATTATAGCATTCAAGTTTGATTCTTTTAATTTAATTAGAGCATCATACTTTGATTTGATTTTAATATGGTATCATAATTTAATTTTATTATAGTTATAACGTTATACTATGATATATTGCTATTAACGTCAATTTATATCGTAGTGTAAGGGTTTTGATCATATTAGCGTCAAGAAATCTCGAGTAGGGTTTATTAAATTTCCAATTGGGTTGGGTTGAACCGAATCCATTTTAGGCGGATGTCACATCCTAGCCTTAATTTGTGTCGTAATCACTATCTAAACCTAGTTTACCCATTGGAAGTGTTAAAAATCAAGAAATGAGAATTTGAGCTCAAGAACCCTAACTAACGGGTTTGTAAGAACAAGTTAGTCTTAATGGTTCTTGATAAGTCTAATATGTCATAATAGAAGTAATAAATCATTTCTAGTTGATAAATTTGAGTAATTTCAGATTTTGGGTAAAAATGTCAAAAATGGAAATTTTTGGAAGAAACTTGGAACCCATGATTCCATGGTTTAAAAACAAGTAAAAGTAGTTGGTTTATGTTTCTAATCACATCTTGATCATTATCCAACATGTGGATAACTTAAAATCAAGTTTGGTGATTTTATGTGTAATTGAACACTAGAAATTTGAGTTTATGATCAAAGTGTTAATTTGACATAAAGAATTGGTTAGAATGAGTCTTAAATGATGTTTATGTATGAAGAAATCGTTGGAAGTGGTTTCCTAAGAGTTTCAATTAATAAAATAGAAGTTTGGATAAAAACCGAAATTTTGTCGGGTGGAATGGAATTGGTGATTCCATGAATGAAACCCATGGAAATGGTTAATGGAAACCATGAATTGGTAATTAACAAAGTATGTTTTGGGTTGTAAAAACCTTAAATTAAATCATCCATTGATTATATAAACATATGAATAGAAAATGGACAAAACTAGACTTTAAAATTGGAGTTGATGTGCATATGAGCTACCTTAGACCTCTTGTGACATCCTATGTTCTTAATCATTAAGTCATGAACTAAATAAGACTTAATAGAATTGAAAACATGTTCTTAACATAATAAAGGGTCAATAGAACCTATGATCAAAATTTGGTGAAGTTTGGAGTTAAAACGAGCCCGATACATGATTTTTAGTGAAAAATTCAAGTTTTTGAAGGATCTGGGAGTTACACGGCCGTGTAACTTTTATGAGCAGAATTACACGACTGTGTAACCTACTGGAAGGTGGTAAAGAGTCTATTTTGCTCCTAGACATGTAGCCTTGGTCTCCAATTGATCCCATAAGTGTTATAGAGCATGAAAACATGAAAAATGAGTCTAAATTATATATATGACTTTCCAAGGGTATAATGGTCAATAAAATGTCATTTAAGTGATAATAAGAACAAGTAAAAGGGTATTCTAAGGGGTGAATATCACAAGAATATTGTGATAAGAGTCTATTGGAACATACCAAAATGGTCCTTACATGTTGTTAAAGTATAACATGTTATTAATAAAATGTGAATAAACTTCTTAGGTACTTAAGAAGTTAAAAGAGCTATGAATGGAAGGAACGAGGAAAGGGATAGTTCTAGTTAGACTTCTCTAACTATTCAAGGTGAGTGATATGTGGATTTTGAGTACATAGCAAAAAAGAATCAGTTTTATGAAAAATGTTTTGGAGTCGAAATGGTTTATGGAATTGGTAATGGTTTTATGGGATTGGAAATGGTTTTATGGAATTGGTAATGGTTTTATGGAATTGGAAATAGGAAATGATTTCATGAAATTGAATGTATAATGTGTATAAAAGATAAACGAGAAATGCAGGGAACCAATGAAGTAATAGAGCCGTGTTGTATGATGAGAAGTATCCGGATAAAGACCACACCTGCTGCGGTAGGAATGGTCAAAAACCACTACTGGGATGGTACCTCCCGTCGTGAAGTAGTTGTCTAAAGGGAACCTTGATGGATGAATTTGTTTTATCTATCAGGGGAGGGAATATCTATGGGGACGCTCGTAGTAACATAATATTGAATAAATGAATACACGGGTGCGCCTCGTGTAAGAATACCGATGGGTGCGCCTCATAGGAAATTAAATATTAAAGAAGTTTATAAAGTTTGAAACGTGAAAACTGTTTTGGGTCTAAACCCATATTACTCACGAGACGTATGTCTTACGTATTATTTTTAAAATGCTATGTACTCAGGAAGCGATGGAAAGCGTAGAAGTTGCATTAGACAAGTGGAAGTCCTGGTTTGGCTAAAGAGTATGTACCTATTTTTTAAATTATGGTGATGTATTGAGCTTGTGACACCCGTATTGAATTTGAATTTTTTTTTAAGAAATTCCGCATGAAAATTATTATTTAAAATGTTGTATATGGGATGGGGTGTTACAAATTTGGTATCAGAGCCATAGTTTAAGTGAACTAGGTGTCAATACTTGAACCTAGACTTAAACTGTGTAGGAGTCAAGCAGGGTACATACTTAACTCTGAGGTCATAAGTAAGTTGAGGTGGGGGGTAAACCCGAAACAGTGGAACATGAATCATGGTGGTAAAACTGGAAGCGAATATGTATAGGTGGTTATAATAATATGGGCCCGTACTATCATAATCACATGATATATATTTGAGTTTGGTGGAACCACACAGGAATCATGTGAATCTGTAAGGGATGAGTGTAGGAGGTTTAAGGAGTATAGGTTTGACATAGTTATGTAATTAAGTCAAGTATGACTGAAATGGTTAAAGTATAATTGAAAAGTATTAAAGATGAAAGAACAAATACGAGGTGTCTAGTAGGGAAAACCACATACCTTATATGACATATTATAAAGTATATGTAATATAATATAAGAAAGTATGAATGAAGAGTATTGAAAATAAGATAACAAGTGTTTGAAAAGTAATAGAGGAAAAATCTAAATATGTGGTGGTAATAAGCACTACACCCTATTAGAAATAATGTAAAGTACATGTAATGGAACTTGAGAAGGTAAGAAAAGATATACGATAAGAATGTATAAATTTATTAAGAATTTTGAATTGGGAGAAATGGGGTAATATAGTACAAATATAAAAGAAAATGTATAGTTGAAAATTTCGTTGTCTAGCGGAAACGAATTATGATTATGGGATAAAGATAAAAGTAGTGTCACTACAGTGACCAAAAAAAATTGGAAGAGACGATGAATACATATATGTTAATAAAATCTAGATAAGAAAGAAGTATAAGATATTTATATGAAAGGTAAGGAATGATGAAATGATTTGCCAGTTGGAATTAAATCTAGTGATAATATAAAATAAGTATAAGAAGGAATACAAATGATAAAAGATTATCTTGGGGAATGATAATCAAAGATAATCAAAAGAATGTAAGAATGATTATCAAAAGTTATAAGTAATAAGAAATAATGAATAAGAGTGAATGTCTAATCCAGTATTAAGCGAAGAATCAAGGATAAGATAATGAATGAAAATAAGGATTATAATAAATGGACAGGAAGTTATTACTTCCGAATGTACATGATGAGTGAAAGTGTTTAATGATTGTGAGAAATGGTAAAAAAAATAATACAATAAAAGAAATTTTGGGTTTTAAACCTAAAAAGTTTATAAGTAAAATGTATACGATGTAAAGATTGAATGTTTAAAAAAAAAGTGGTAATCTATATAATTATGAAGGTATTGTATGATTAATAAGTATAATGGGATAAAACAAGTAATTGTAGGATCGAAAACGTAAGTCTTTACAGAAGGATTATTATAATGCAATGGAGTAAAAAGAAAGGTAAAAATTATTTTTGGCATTAGCCACAACAAGTAAAGAGTAATGAATGATATTGATGGTTGAGTATTGTGTCAAGAAGTGGTCATGGGACAAAAATGGCTAAAGTATTTAGTTTGAGTTTTTAAACCAAAAGAGAATCAAGTATATATTTATATGTGTATATTATATAATTAAGAACTTGTAAGTATGTGTTAAGAAGTTATTTGAGACAATGAGTTATATCTCATTATCAAGTTGGAATCATATTATGATCACAAGTATATACCGTTGGTAATTTAATTCTTGACAGTTTTGACGTTTTAGAAGAGTTAAACTTAGAATGCAACTATGAAATTATTTGGAGTATGTAGGATGTATATTGAAATTGAGCTTGGAATTATGAAATACTATATGTAATAAAATAGAAACACCAAAGAATCAACATAGTAGAGTTGGGTTGCTAGGTAGTAATCCAAAAGCAAAAAGAGGGACAAAATTTACTTGTAAAAGTCTAAAATAGGACAAGAGTTTGGGGGTTTATATTTGTAATCAAGAAGTTAGTAAATATGATTTGTGAAACTTGCCTACAACACAAGGTGATAAAATCATGAAAAATGTAATAAGTATGGAAACATGAATTACCATACACAAAATGTATGAAATTTATAAGTCATTTGAAAAAAATGAATCATTCATAGTAAGTAATTGAAATACCGGTAGATAAAGGATAAGTAAGAAATAAAGTGCTAAACTAAGCGCTAGTGTGAGAAATAAGAATTACAAGAAAGTATTAAAGTATAAAGTATTAAGATGAGAATGGTACATAGAGTACCCAAAAAGAATAAAAAAATATAATTATAAACGTATTGTAAGGACATTGAAGAACAAGGAAGACACAATTATAATAATAAGTATAATGAGTAAATGAGACCGAAATCTCCTAAATAATAAAGGAGGGTGAAAGTAGTATCCAGGTTGTTAATACGTTAAAATGTGAGAGTAATACGAGTAAATAGTGGTATAATACATGTAATAATGAAAGTAATATACATAATGTACAGAAAGTGAGAAAGAAGTATGTGACAATGAAATTTTATAAAATATGAATTTAGAATGAAAGTAATAAATGTGATGGTGTGAAAGTAGTATATATATAAAATGAAAAGAGACATGTATTTATCAAAAGCAATACATGTAGATTACAAAGTGGAAAATATAGTAATGGATTGCGAACGTATAGAAGCTAACAGTGAGTAAAAAGAAGTATATAATTAGTAATATAAATGTCAAGGGTAGAAAAGAAAGAAGTTGACAGAAATAATAGGTCAACTTCAATAGTAAAACTATACAAATCTACAAGGTCAAACATTGTGTATTATATATAGAAAGAAAGCTATAGATGTCTAGTTTCTAAAATAAAAAAGTGGTACGTCGTTTCGACACTTTTAGAGTGAGATATGCAGATTCTAGTGAAAGATATATTGTTTTGACAGATTCTGTCCCAAACAGAAAAGTAAGAATGTAAAATGTAACGAAAAGAAGAGAATACGTACCTTATAAATGGTAATGAACCGGAAGTCGATAGTAAAGAAAAAGAAGAACAAACTTGAAGTCTAAAAGATTTAAAGAATAAAGTATATATAAAAAAGATAGGAAGTTGTAAAACTTTTAAAAGAAAGAAATATCAATAGATTATTTATATAAGAATAAAAGAGTAGAGGAATGAGGAAGAGAGAATATTGAGAATAAATAAGTAATGTTATAAGTGGAAGATGAAAAGAAGGTGGAAATAAAATAAAAATAATAATAAAATAAAAAAAATTTACTCAAGTAAAATGTCCGTAAGGGACAGAATTTTACAAATGAAAGATTTGGTATATTTATAAATTTTGTATAAATACAATTATGTTTAAAGGTATTTGGAAAAGTTTTATAAGTAAAGAATATGATTAGTATAATCTCATGTATATATGGTAAAGATATGGAAAGAATTACATAGTAGACTGCTATTTTTGATAAAAGTATGGAAGTATGAAACTATATTGTAAAACAAGAATTTGAAGAGTGAAAGTCAAAGGAAATACGCTTTACTAAGTTAAATAAAGAAATATGTATATGAATGAAATAAAGTAAAAAGAGATGCAATCTAATGTTGAAGTATAAAGTATGCGTGAGAGGATGGTAAAATTGAAAGAAACGGATAAAATGACTGAAATGACATTTCAGTCACTTAATAAAAGTATTATATATATGTTATAATAAGTACTTTGGATATTATAAGGGAAAGAGGGTAAAATGACCAAAAAGGTATTTTGGTTATTTAAGTAAAGTTATATTTATTATAACAAGAAAATATTGGGTAAGAAATAAGAAATTAAAAGTTGAGGGAATAAACGGTTATTTCCTCAGAGATAAAAAGTATAAGTAACGAAAATATGTTCATACTATGTAAAATAAAAAAAGATTCCGGGGACAGAATCCTCTTAAAGAGGGGTGATTGTAAGAACCCGAAAAATTTGGTAAAAGTCATAAAATAAATATATGTAAAGCCTATGTAAAGCTGGGTAATAAATATATGTAAAGCCGGGTTTGAATGAGGACGTAATAGTAAAAATTGGTAAAAAGGGTAAAATGGTCATTTGTCATGCAAATGACTTTAATGTAAAGAAAATATAATGTTGGGGTCAAAATGAAAGAAAATAAAATTTATAATATAATAAAAATGAATTTTGTGCCATTTTGGGAAAAATGGAACTTGAGGGGCTAGATTGTCATTAGTGCAAAGTGAGGAGGTATAAATAGGAAAAAAACCTGCATCCTCCTCACTGTAAACTCATTTCAGCCACGAGAGAGTTCTAGAGAGTGCTAGGGAGATCGGTTCGAGAAGGTCATGAGGAATTGGAAGAAAACTCACTTGGAATTAAAGAATTCCAAGCCTTCTAAGGTTAGTAAATATGATTTTAGGGTTGTTTAACCCATTTCCCGTGAGTATGTCACTGTAGCTTCGTGATTTCAGTGGCCAGAGGAGGATTATCCTATGATTCCTAGCCTTAATTTGTGTCGTAATCAATATCTAAACCTAGTTTACCCATTAGAAGTGTTAAAAATCAAGAAATGAGAATTTGAGCTCAAGAACCCTAACTAACGGGTTTGTAAGAACAAGTTAGTCTTAATGGTTCTTGATAAGTCTAATATGTCATAATAGAAGTAATAAATCATTTCTAGTTGATAAATTTGAGTAATTTCAGATTTTGGGTAAAAATGTCAAAAATGGAAATTTTTGGAAGAAACTTGGAACCTGTGATTCCATGGTTTAAAAACAAGCAAAAGTGGTTGGTTTATGTTTCTAATCACATCTTGATCATTATCCAACATATGGATAACTTAAAATCAAGTTTGGTGATTTTATGTGTAATTGAACCCTAGAAATTTGAGTTTATGATCAAAGTGTTAATTTGACATAAAGAATTGGTTAGAATGAGTCTTAAATGATGTTTATGTATGAAGAAACCATTAGAAGTGGTTTCCTAAGAGTTTCAATTAATAAAATGGAAGTTTGGATAAAAACTGAAATTTTGTCGGGTGGAATGGAATTGGTGATTCCATGAATGAAACCCATGAAAATGGTTAATGGAAATCATGAATTGGTAATTAACAAAGTATGTTTTGGGTTTTAAAAACCTTAAATTAAATCATCCATTGATTATATAAACATATGGATAGAAAATGGACAAAACTAGACTTTAAAATTGGAGTTGATGTGCATATGAGCTTCCTTAGAGCTCTTGTGACATCCTATGGTCTTAATCATTAAGTCATGAACTAAATAAGACTTAATAAAAGTGAAAACATGTTCTTAACATAATAAAGGGTCAATAGAACCTATGGTCAAAATTTGGTGAACTTTGGAGTTAAAACGAGCCCGATACATGATTTTTAGTGAAAAATTCAAGTTTTTGAAGGATCTGGGAGTTACACGGTTGTGTAACTTTTATGAGCAGAATTACACGACTATGTAACCTACTGGAAGGTGGTAAAGAGTCTATTTTGCTCCTAGACATGTAGCCTTGGTCTCCAATTGATCCCATAAGTGTTATAGAGCATGAAAACATGAAAAATGAGTCTAAATTGTGTATATGACTTTCCAAGGGTATAATGGTCAATAAAATGTCATTTAATTGATAATAAGAACAAGTAAAAGGGTATGCTAAGGGGTGAATATCAGAAGAATATTGTGATAAGAGTCTATTAGAACATACCAAAATGGTCCTTACATGTTGTTAAAGTATAACATGTTATTAATAAAATGTGAATAAACTTCTTAGGTACTTAAGAAGTTAAAAGAGCTATGAATGGAAGGAACAAGGAAAGGGATAGTTCTAGTTAGACTTCTCTAACTAGTCAAGGTAAGTGATATGTGGATTTTGAGTACATAGCAAAAAAATCAGTTTTATGAAAAATGTTTTGGAGTCGAAATGGTTTATGGAATTGGTAATTGGTTGTATGGGATTGGAAATGGTTTTATGGAATTGGTAATGGTTTTATGGAATTGGAAATGGTTTATGGAAATGGGAAATGATTTCATGAAATTGAATGTATAATGTGTATAAAAGATAAACGAGAAATGCAGGGAACCAATAAGTAATAGAGTCGTGTTGTATGATGAGAAGTATCCGGATAAAGACCACACCTGCTGCGGTAGGAATGGTCAAAAGACACTACTGGGATGGTACCTCCCGTCACGAAGTAGTTGTCTAAAGGGAACCTTGATGGATGAATTTGTTTTATCTATCAGGGGAGGGAATATCTACGGGGACGCTTGTAGTAACATAATATTGAATGAATGAATACACGGGTGCGCCTCGTGTAAGAATACCTATGGGTGCGCCTCATAGGAAATTAAATATTAAAGAAGTTTATAAAGTTTGAAACGTGAAAACTGTTTTGGGTCTAAACCCATATTACTCACGAGACGTATGTCTTACGTATTATTTTTAAAATGCTATGTACTCAGGAAGCGATGGAAAGCGTAGAAGTTGCATTAGACAAGTGGAAGTCCTGGTTTGGCTAAAGAATATGTACCTATTTCTTTAAATTATGGTGATGTATTGAGCTTGTGACACCCGTATTGAATTTGAATTTTTTTAAAGAAATTCCGCATGAAAATTATTATTTAAAATGTTGTATATGGGACGTGGTGTTACAGTCTTGTTCAACATTACTTCCATATTCTTGATGAAATTGATGATTTCTTCTGTTGCATCAGATTTATTCCTTAAGAATAGTACCCAGATGAATCGTGAGAATTCATCAACAATAACAAGGATATATTTCTTTTTCCTAATTGATTCAAACGCAAATGGACCACAAAGATCCATTTATTGAAGTGAAAGAGGTTCGGTGATTTTTGGATTGATCACAGTTGGATGCTTCTGCTTTGTTTGTTTGCCATGTTCACATGTATAGCAGAGTGTATTATTGTCAAATTTAAGAGCTGGCATCCCACGAACCAAATCCATCGCCACTAACTTGTTGATTGCCTTGAAGTTCAAGTGAGCTAACCTTCAGTGCCATAACCAGCTAATGTCCGAATTAGCTTTGGATAAAAGATATAACGAAGGTCCTCCTGTTATTGGCTTTAGATTCAAGGGAAACATTGATCCCTTCCTTTCAGACTTCAATACAACTTTCTTTGTAGCTTCCTTGGTGATGATACTCTCTTGATTGTTGAATATTACAGCATTACCAGTTCCAACAACCAATTGAGATATACTTATCAAGTTATGCTTTCAATCCTTCAACAAATGCTACTCTATTTATTGTAAATTGTCCATTCGTAATATTTCCATAACCACGAATGGGACATGTTTCATTATTACCAAAGCGTACATTTCCCGCATCATCCATTGTTCTGTAGTCCCTTAGATACTCCTTCTTCCCTGTTATATGTCTTGAGCAGCCACTGTCTATGTACCATTTTGAATAATACTGCTCATTAGACATTACCTGCAATCAGTCAATAAGAAGTTGGTACCCAATCAATCTTGGGTCATTAGGGTACGCGAAGGATTCTTGAATCCATTTTTCAACTTCTTCTTTCGATATTTCGTTTGTAGTTAAGTTTATCATGTTTTCAGACGTTTCGTGAGAAGAACAAGATGAACCAGAAAATGAATCAGAAGAACTTTTAGTAAGCATTGAAGAGTCCGAAGAAATGGATTTTGAAATGTTTGGAATCTTCGGAACCCATATTTTTTTGGATGATTTGGAATTGTTGGTTTTTGAAGTTTTCTTTGTTTTTGTTGTTTTTCGAAGACTTTGATGACTTAGAAGATTTTGATTTTGGAGTAAGATTTGTCTTCAAGTCATTCCTTTTCCAATTTGATTTTTAATTTTTCAATTGTGGATTTTCTGGACAAAGAACTACATAGTGTAGAAGTACACAAGTATTCTTCGTATGCCAATTTAAAATCATTTAATGAAAGATTTTTATCTTTGAACAAGTCCAAAATTTTGTCTCGCCACGTGTGGAATGTATCTATTAAATTGTTTCCTTTTGAAAAACTTTTCTTCGATGGTTTTTGTTATTTTGGATTTGGAAAGTTTGGTTTTGTTGATGCGAAGGTGGGTTTAGAGTATTGATTCATTTTAGAATTTGAGGCCTTCGTATCAATTAGTTTTGTTCCTGAGGTTGAAGCCTTCATATCAATAGTTTTTGTTGGTAGGAAGATTGGTTTTTCTTTCAAGAGAGAAGTCGGCTGTTTTCCTTTTGAATTAACAACTGTTGGTTTAGATTTTGGTTTTGGAATCACAACAGCTGGTTTTGATTTTGAAGTGGATGCTACATTTTGAGAATTTTTCAAAATCATAGCTCTTTGTATCATTGGTTTGGAAATTGTGTTTTTGGATTTTGAAATCTCATTTTCAATGGATTTTGCAAGTGGAACACATTCATTCGATTCCATAAGTTCAAAAACATCCGAATAATTTTGATTTTTGTAATTCGAAAGATGAGTCATTTGTTTTAGAATTTTATCCTATTCATAGCATAGACGATTGTAAATGTTATGACCATACAAATCTTTCTTTCTGACATTGATTTTTACTTCCAAGGGTTCGTTCAAATTGTTTTCAATGATTTTTGAGGATGAGAAGAATCATTCATCAGTAACAGTGGAATTATCCTTCTCAACAATTTTAACTAAATCATTGTCAACTAAAAGCGAAGCACCAGGTTGTACGAAAATTAAGTTTTTGAAATAAGAAATCTTCGGGTAAACACAAGCCACATGTACTAGTCGTTTTGAATTTTCTTTGAGATAATCTTCATAAGAGATACATTCATCTGAAATTTGTGTTTTGGTTTTCATCATTTCTTTAATTTTGTTTGAAATTTCAGTTGTTTCATATTCACAATCAATTTTAGCTTTGTCTTTGTCGGTTGAAGATAATTGTGAGATACCTTCGAAAGGTGATGCGGATACAGAGGATGTTTTTAATGTAATTGTAGAATAATCAATTTCCTCCATATCCAATTCACTATCAGATTCAGTTTCAACAGTAACATCTGCTTCATTTTGAATTTGAGGAATGGATTTCTTAAGAATTGGCACCTCATTTGGTAATAATTTCAACAGATGATTAGCATTTAAGTATTTTTCTACTAAAATTAAACCATGCTTGTACGAAGTATTAGGTACTTCGGATCTAGAAATAATTGATTCACATTCATAAGAAATATTGTCAACACTCTTCAAATCAAACTCAATGAAGGGTAAAAGTTTCTTGTGTCAGTACAAATGTCTGCAGAATGATAAATCCTAGTGTTGTGTGAATACAATCTCTTAGCAGTCTCGCAAAAAATGTTACTTTGCCTTAAAATTACATCACCATTGTCCAAGTATTTTCCTTATTCTCCTCTAATACTGAGATTCTTAGGTTGGCCTTTTCTAGGGACAGCTTCAGACTTTCTACTCTTCCCCTCAACCGAAGAATCTCCTCCTCACTGCTATTCGCCCTATTATTAGCATCAATTAACATTTTAGTCATAATCGAGCAATCAATAGCAATTTCATCAATATCAGAAGAATATTTAGATGCTGGAATTTTAAAAGAGGAAACAAGTTTTGATAGCTGTTCTGGTAGTTGGACGAACATCCCTTGCCATGAAGCAGAATTCGTCGTCATCCGATGAATCATCCATTACCTTCGCATCCTTCACTATCAACCCTACGCATCCAATACCATCTTCATCTTCATCCTCATTGGAAGTACCATTCTGAACGCTCTTACCAGCATCAACATCAACAAAGGCGCTGTGAGTTGGGTTTCGTACTTCATTGTCATCTGAGTCTGAAGACCACACCTGATATGTTCCCATGCTGCCTTTCGAAGCCACAAGAGCATGATCCTTCGTTTTCTCTGTTCCCTCATTTAGTTTCATCGCATAGTAGGCTTCGTCCTTGACTTGGGATTTCTTTTCGTTCTTCTTGCGAAGCATGCAATCCTTCGCAAAATGATTTTTCCCTTGGCAGTAGTTGCAATCATAGCCTCAATCTCCAACAACCTTCTTCTCTTCAGATTTTTCTTTTTGAACTTCAGAAGTCTTCAGATCTGAGGACTTCGGAGCTGAAGGTTTGGTGTTTTCTTATTTTGGGGTGTAGATCTCAGGTTTGGCTTTTGGAACATACGAAGGTTTGTTGAAGTTTTACACAAATGGTTTTCCAGAATTGTGTTTGTTCACATAAGGCTTTTCGAACCTTCGGTTGTTTGCTGCATACAAAGCAACCGTCTTTCCACTATCATTCACCATGTAGCCAACTAGTTCATCTTCAGTTTCTTCTTCTTCAACCTTAGAAACAAGAGCTAAGGTTCCAACATTCTCACTCCTTCTTCCAGCAATGTCAGGCTCATGTGACTTAATCAAATTATACAGTGCAGCAAGTTGATACTCCTTGATGTTCTCATGAGATTTGACCATCAGCATGATTGGTCACCACTCCTTCCTTGGACTGTACAAGAATTTGATGTTGATCTCTTGTTGGCTCCAAACTTCACCATATTTTTCAAGTGTGTAGATCATACTACTGTATCGTTCGTAAGATTGCTCAAGAGATTCATTCTCTTGTTGTTGAAAATTACCAAAATCAGCAAGAACTTCTTGAACTATGCTCGATTGGAGAGTTTTATCACCAGCAAACCTTATCACCAAACGATCCCATATTTCCTTTGAAGATTTCGAACCAGAGATGTGGTGTCGAACATCAGGACCAAGACCACTATGCAATTATCTCATGGCCCTTTCATCATTTTCGGCTTTCTTCAGATCAACATCATTAAGAACTTCTGCATTAACACCTTCTACGATAAACAAAACGAGCACCAATGTTGGTATGAGGACCTTCTTTCACAGATCTCCACAGATCTTTATCCAATCCAACCAGATAATTTTCCATTCGGTCTGCCCAGTAGTCATAGTAAGTTGGAAAGAGAACTGGAGCTTTTGTGGATGAACCAATGAGATTTGTGTAGTTTAACATATTCGCATAAGTAGTTGTTGAATCCGTCATTATGATAGATTTTCTCAAATAGATCTTTACAGAAAAACAAGTAATAAATATCGAATACAATTACGGAAACCTAGATCTAAGAATCAATCTAGATCTAGAATTGTAAGAATGAAAACGAGATTTCTATTAAGAGGTTTTCGAGATGAACCTGCTCTGATACCACGTGTTAGTTACAAAATTCAATCAATGACTAAGTATGAACAAGATATCCGAAGGATTGATTCAACAAATAAAATAATAAGCTCAAGAATAATTAAGAACAGATAAGAACAATTGAGTAAACAGAGTGCCGAATGCTTAGTATTACTTTTAGGGTTTTACAATTGAGGTGAATCGCAAGCACTCCCGACATAGATGATATCACTGATATTTATACGTAATTAGTGATATCAATAGTACAAGAAGATTTACAGAATATTCTATTCTAGTAGCAACGTGTAACACTGAGTCTCACACTACAACGTGCTGTGTGGATAAGGTTTGTTAAACAAAAAACTTCGGATCCTCTAGAGTAAATCCTTCGGACATTCAGGTACATGGCTCAAGTTCCGCAGATAAAAGACCTTCGGATAGGGAATACACTTCAGCACAAAATTATCCTCAACAATTATCTTTTGAACTTCTGCTTCATATTGTTTTGTGTAAGGATCAAGATATGACAATGAAGGTTCATGCCATGAAACATCATTCTCTTGGCTTTTCTTTTCTTTCCCTAATGATGGGAAAACTGTTTAATCGAATTGGCAATCTGCAAGACGTGCTGTAAAAACATCACCTGTCAAAGGTTCAAGATACCTTATGATAGAATTTGTTTCATATCCAACATATATTCCTAGCCTTCTTTAAAGATCTATTTTTGTATGTTATGGTGGTGCGATAGGAAGATATACTGCACACCTAAAAATTCTGAGATGAGAAATATCTGGCTCTCGACCAGAAGCAAGTTGTTGGGGAGAATATGTATGATATGCACTTGGTCTTATATGAATTAATGATGCAACATATAATATTGCATGACCCCATACAGAAACAGTAAGATTGGTTCTCATCATTAATGGTATAGCTATTAGTTGGAGACATTTAATCAATGACTCAACTAAACCATCTGTGTATACATGAGCAACTAGGTGTTCAACAAAAATTACAACAGACATACAATAGTCATTGAATGCTTGGGAAGTAAATTCACCAACATTATGAAGTCTCACCCTCTTGATATTATAATCAGAGAAATGTGCTCTTAGTTTAATAATGTGAGTAAGAAATTTTGCAAATGCCATATTACGAGTTAATAATAGACAAACACGAGACCATTTATTGGATGCATATATCAGGACCATAAAGTATCTAAATGGTCCAGATGGTGGATGAATTGGTCCACATATATCACATTGAATTCTTTCAAGAAATCTAGGTGATTCATGTTCAACTTTCATTGGTGAGGGTTTTATAATTAATTTTCCAAAGGAACAAGGTGTACATGGTCTTGTGTTACTTTATTGAGGGAACATCTGGTCCCTTAATGGATGCCCATGTGTATTCTTAATTATCATTCACATCAATTTTAATCCTGAATGGTCTAGCCTATCATGCCATCAACTGAAAATCCTAAGATCACAACAATTTTCTTTTACTACCATATTTGATTCAGCAATATGTATGTATGTATGTATGTATAATGTAAACCAGAACCAAGCGTTGGTAGTTTTCTAGTAAACGATTATTACCTGTAATAAGCATATATTCCTTATTTTATATGGTCATAGATTGAGTGTCATATCCGTTTAAGATATATATCATTGAAACTCAATAGATTTTGGTTTGACCTTGAAGAAAATAATGCATTATTTGTTATAAACTTTGTTCCATTGGGTAAGGTGAAATGAGCCTTTCTTATTCCTGCAATCATGTCTACAGGATCTGATATAGTATTTATGACATCTTTCGCCGTGTTTAGTTAGGAGAAATATTTCTTAGATTTCAAAATAGTGTTTGTTGTACCATAATCTGCTATTAAAAGATCCTCAAGATTTCATTGGTGTTGAGCTCCAGTTGAATTCATATTGAAATTCACATATGAAACAAATAATGAGTTTATAAACATAATCATAATATTTATTAAAAAGAAAGTTCATTTATTGTAGCAAAACCATTACATAAAAAAGGAGATAAATAAAAAACAGGTTGCTAGAAAAACAATAGAAAACTTTAGTCGATGCCTTCCATGTCATTACGGAAATCAACAACAGTTATCTTAGTGAATTCAACATTATCAATGAGGTTTGATTCCTTTCCATTCCCCTTAATGGAATCCTGATAAAGTTGACAAAGATGTGCAGCTGTGCAACAAGCCTTGGACCAATGACCTGTGCTACCACATCTATAACAGGTTGCATCAGATTTTTGTGATGTCCCGATATCATGTCTTGCCACTTTGGCCTTCTCTTGTGGTTGCACATTTTTTCTTTGGTAATTATTCCTTTTTTGGCCATGACCACGGTTATAGGAATTACCCTTTCCATGATTAGAATTATAGTTTTGGTTTCGGCTAAACTGGCCACGACCAAAACCTCGTCCTCGTCCATGTGTATTATTTTGTCCTCGTCCACGTGTATTGTTTCTAAGATTATCAACATTTGTAGCATTTGCTTCAGTAAGTGCTACTGATCCTGTTGGACTAGATTCATGGTTTTTCATCAAGAGTTCAGTATTTTGTTCCGGCACAATGAGACATGTGTTTAGTTCAAAGTATTTTGTGAACCTTTGCAGCCGATATTGTTGTTGCAAAGTAATGTTTGATGCATGAAATGTGGAGTAAGTTTTCTCCAACATATCTTCATCGGTAACCTCATGTCCACAATATTTAAGTTGTGAAACAATTCTGAACAAAGCCGAGTTGTACTCATTTACTTTTTTGAAGTCTTGGAATCTCAGGGTTCTCCATTCTTCTCTAGCATTTGGAAGTATAACTTTCTTTTGATGATCAAATCTTTCTTTTAAGCGATTCCAAAGAATGCTTGGATCAGTGATGTCAAGATATTCAAATCTCAACATCTCATAAATGTGCTTACGAAAGAAAACTCGTGCCTTTGCTTTATCTTGTGCAGAGCACTCATTAATTTCATTTACAGCAGTAGGAATGTCCATAGATTCACGATGCATTTTTACGTCTATCAACCATGGCATATAATTTTTTCCACTCACTTCAAGGGCTGAAAACTCGAGCTTTGCAAAGTTGGACATTTTAACTACAAATGTTGAAATAAAAAGAAGAACGACAACATAAAATTAGAATCCATTTATTTCAACAAGTATTACACAAAAAAGAAGTGGGAGAACCATCGTTACATACAAGCCTAAAATAGAAAAAATTCATTATCTGGGACGTTAAAGATGGGGATGAGAAGCAATATGACCATTACAGTCATGAACATCACAAATGGATGAATGATCTTGAACTTGATTTTTGAGCTTGATTGATAGATGAGAGAAATTATTTTGTGGTAGTAAGAAGTATGATAATGTTGTTAATTTATAGCAAAAAATGTAACTGTTTCTAAAGATAAAAATAAAAACTTTTTTTAAACCCACCTTTTTCTACCGTTTGTAACCGTTGGATATACATATATATCCGCTGTGTAATTTTGTTTTATATGAAAAGTCAAAATAATACTTTTAGGTAATGAATAAACAAGTAAATATAAAATTTTGCTAAAAGAATAATTATAAAAATTAGTATGCATAAATAAATATCAATATACATAGAATGAATTAAAATTAGTATACATAAATAAACGTTAGTATGCATAAATAATAGTTAGTAGATATAAATGAGTGTTCGTATACATAAATAAATGTTAACATGCATAAATAAATGTTAGTATTCATTAATAGTTAGTTTGCATAAATAAATGTTAGTATAAGAAAAAAGAATCCATTAGTAGTCCATAATATCCAAAAGTAAATATGTCATAAATATTTTTTTTTTTTGCTTATTATGATTATCTTTTTTTTATAACTTTAATCCATTATTATTATTTTGTTTTTACCAAGTGATACATACCTTGATTACCATAGTTGTATTTTCCACTTGCTTAATCTCCTTGCTTAGAGCGTTCGTGCTGATAACATGTTATAAATTAAACGTAATTAAAACTAGATTAATAAAGCTAAACTAAAACTTTATGATGAGAATGGAGAAGAGTTTGAGAGAGTTTGAATACTTAGAAGATTGCATTCAAATTGGTATAACTTTCATCTTTACAATCGGGGTATTTATACTAGAATTTTCACTAGACATAATAAGTAAATTCTTACACATATTGTGACATAAGAGTTGACAATTTGTCACCCATCAAATATATATCATCCATCAATCATTTACATGAATATATATATATATATATATATATATATATATATATATATATATATATATATATATATATATATATATATATATATATATATATATATATATATATTAGGTTATTTTAAAAGTGATAATTATTGTGTGATTGTGTGGACCAATCAGAATTTAGGAAAAAAAACAATTTTCGTAATCATAGGAGTCGGTTACCGGATTTATAAAATTTTATTCATTTAAAATTAATTGATTTATATGTTAATTACTATTATGCCCTTGTTCGGATTCAAAATGATTGGTCCAAATTTAATTACAAGGTTACACAATATTTATATAGTATACGTCTTAAATACTTATAATGCATACATATCTCATTTTTAAGACTTTATCTTTAGGCTTGGGGGAGTGGCCTCGCCATCCCCCTCGCCGTGTCACTCGCTGAAGATCGCCAAGCCGCTCCACCGCTCCTCGCCCTCGCCTTCGCTGTCGGACTCTCGCCAATTCTCCAGCGAGCTCGCCAAACGATTTGGCAACGGTCATGTGACCGTTGAACGGTCACAAATACAAAAAAAAAAAAATTAATTAAAAAAAAATCCAATTATTCTCCTATATAAACCAAACTCTCAAACCATTTTTACCACACAACTTCAATATCAAACCCCTTCTATAATTTATATCCTCTTTCCCCCAATTTTAATTTCAAAAATTATGTCATCCGACTTGTCAATTTCGATATCATCGTCATCATCTGATGATGAATTGGAAGAACAAATAGGCGAGTCAATAGAGCGTATTACGGCTCATTTACAACAAGAATTACAAAATCCATCGCCAAGCAGCGAGCCTCGTCTACACAGAAGATATATTGATCGGGGAAGAGCGGAAGCCGAACAACGTCTTTTTCGGGATTATTTTGCTGAAAATCCCACATATCCAGAGTATAAATTCCGGCGTCGGTTTCGCATGCGCAAATCGTTGTTTTTGAAGATTGTTAGCGACATGGAGGCGGCGAGTGATTACTTTAAGCAACGACCGAGCGCGTCAGGTATGTTAGGATTCCACCCTATTCAAAGATGTACTGCTGTACTTCGCATGTTAGCATATGGCACACACCCTGATGCACTAGACGAGACAACGAGGATGTCCGCACGTGTCGCACGAGCCTCTCTAGACCTATTTTGTGACCTTGCCCTGATTATGTACAAGCCACGATATGGGCGTGAACCTACTCCCAATGACATCCGACAATTGTATGCCCATCATGCACAAGTGCATGGCTTCCCTGGTATGTTAGGAAGTTTAGACTGTATGCATTGGAGGTGGAATGGTTGTCCTTCTGCTTGGCATGGCCAATACACGAAGGGTCAGTACGGATACCCGACGGTCGTGCTTCAGGCTGCAGCGTCACAGGATATGTGGATTTGGCATTCATATTTTGGTGCTCCCGGGTCGCATAATGACCTCAACATACTCAATAGTTCGGATTTTTACACAAAGTTACGTAACGGCACTGCTCCGGACTCTTCGTTTACACTCCGAGGAACGCAATATCGATTTGGGTATTATCTTGTGGATGGAATCTATCCAGAGCGTTCTATTTTCGTCAAGACTTTGGCTTACCCAGATGACCCACAAAGGCGAAAGTTTAAAAGAGCTCAAGAAAGAGCTCGAAAGGACATCGAGAGAGCATTTGGTGTATTGAAGAAACGTTTTGCCATACTAGCTAAACCTTCACTGTTTACAAAAAAATCTACTATGGCAAAGGTCATGTTTACATGTATTATTTTACATAACATGATTCTAGAAGACGAAGGACATGCTATATGTCAATACGACGAAAATGAAGTCATTCCCAATCCACAGCCAATTCCAGTTGCGAGTCCTGAGTACCTTGAGCGAGTGCAGCTGGTGCGCAGTCGACAAATTCATGGCGATCTTCGTCGTCATCTTATCGATCATCTTTGGACGGTAGACCATATTGATCTAAATATGGATCCGGTGAACGAGTACGACGGTGAATATTCAGATGAAGACAATATATGAGGTCGTGTTTACTTGGTTTTTAAGTTTAATTTAGTTTGTTTTAAGTTGTTTATTTATGTTTTTAATTTTAATGTAATGTATTTTAAGTTTAATGAAATGGTTGTTTTTAATTTTATTATTGTTTTTAATAATATAAATAATTTAAAAAAAAAATTAATAAAATAGTTTAGCATGAAGTTCAGCATGTGCTGACCACTACCACCATTTTTGGTCAGCATGTGCTAAACTCGCTGAATGCTGACGTGGCATAGTTTAGCACATGCTGAACATGCTAACCACTCCCTCCAGCCTTAAAACGAAATAGGGAAAACTGGACTGTCCATTCTACTTTCAATGGCACAGATACAAACAAACACGGATCGCGATACACGCTTCAGACCTACGTGCGTGGGCGTCTCTTTGTTTCTTCCACCCTCCATCCCTTCGTTTCCTCCACCTGCTTCATATATTTTGAAAATCACTACAATACTTTTCCTACCCTCTTTCACAGCGATTTGAAACCCTAAGTATTCCTCTTCTATTTGGAAACCTAGCTACCACAACCGTGTTCTACCTTTTACAACCAGCCATCACCACCTTCTCCACAGCTATCATCGTCGCGCCAAATACCTCGCCAACAACACTACCTCCTGCGACAACCTTTGTCTCCTCCACCAACCATTGTTAGAATTTCTAAAACCATCTCTATTCTCTGTCGTCCACCATAGCACCACCTCCAACCACTCACACTGATGTGAGACCTTCACTATGAATCTGAATCATCCATACACTACCACTAATCACAACCATTTGAAGCCACCGCATACCACTCACACACTAACATCGCTCACCACGCACTAATAATATCATTGTCGTTACCTTAATCACCGCTTTTGCCATCACCATCGTCATTACCGTCCACCACCATTCAAATTTACAGGTTTGATTGACTTCTACCCTAAACAATTAAGATATGCAATTGGAGCTATTTTTCAACTCAATTTTATGTAAGTACTATTTTGTTCAAGATTTGTAATCGATCTTAGAATATAAAATGTTACAAGGTTTACGATGCTACTAAGAAAGAGAGTTCTGCTAAATTTAAGGTTTAAGTGAATGGGTGGGTTTGGGAACTTTAGTTTTTTTGGTTTGGTAGAGACCGAAGCTAAATCAACACGATGTTATTGAGAAACACATATTACTAACCTTCCTGTCATCTAATTTGTACTTAATGGGTGATAATGTAAATATGTAATGTACATTTTGATGGATTGTTTTACATATTTGTACTTAGTGTTTTATGTATTTGTTTTTTATTATGTATTGTTGAGAGTTATTTTGATGGATTGTTTTACATATTGTTTATTACTATGTATTGTTTACGTATTTTTTTTATTATGTAATGTCTTTACGGAGTTAAGGTGGGAGTTATTTTGATGGATTTTTTTATTACGTAATGTTTCAATATAAATAACCCTCAGAGTAGGAAGGAAATCCTAAATTATACATTCCCTGACGGTGGGCTTTAAACATCGGAACCCAAAGCCCAAACCCTAAAGCTGAAGACCCAAGAAACACATGATGTGGGTCGCATAGGACACGCGGGTCACATGGCCCATGCTTAAATTTCACGCAGGCCGTATGAGTTAACAGGGGGTTCCATTATTTTTCGAATTACCTCTTGCGTGTGTCGCAACCCTCACACCTAGAACAATGCGGGGGCCGCGTAAATTACGTTGTAGACTCGATTTTTGGCTCATTTTGTCCCTAATTGACCACCCATGCTAAGATCCAATGCCTCCCAACAATAGTTAGCAATGTGAAACACATTCTTATGGACTAATTTGCACTTGTTCAACCTCCAACTTAAGTGTTCATGGCTTAACTCATTGAGAGCTTATTATTCCTTCAAGCTCTTAACACTAATTAAGACATTTGGGTTAGTCAAAGCCAACCATAAAACCATCACTTAATTCATTCATCCCTCTAATTTTCATTCGTCATCATAATTGAATCCTCCCAAAATCTATCACCATGGCATATTCCATTGATTATAACAATAGAATTCCCAATTCCTCTCTTCAATTGGTAATTACAAATGAAGATTCCTTTCTCCACTGACTTGGGATCATTAGGAACACTCCAAAATAATAATATTACACATTGAGGGATACAATTGACACATAGAATTCAAATCCTTGCATAATTTAAACTTTTCTCCAAAATCCAGCGTTCATATGACCCAATTATCTTTTCCAATGATTTTAAAGACATTCATAAGGATTATAAGGATCAATAAATGTAAGAACTCTTACAATAACAATTGGGATGATGGAACTCATCTCCTCATACTCTAATTTTCGAGTTCAATCTTGAACCATCTAGTTGTTATTTCATGTGAGCCACGACATGAAATAACAAGTCCATTCCTAAGGGGCATATATGACCATACAATCTTAAAATGGTATTTTTTTTGAAGCTCCCACTTGGTAAAATGTCTTATATTAGAAAATGAATGAAGTCCCCATTATTATGTGTTGGACCAAGAAGTTAGAAACAAAAATTTTTTGTTTCTCACCCCATAACCGAGAACAGGGACGGTAGCAAGAAAAATCCTTGTTGTAATTTAATCTTCAAAATTACCTCAATCTTCATGTCTTGTTACATTTTAAATTATATACACTAGTCTATAATACTAATATAATATTTACAAAATTAAAAAAAATGAAGAAATATACCTATTTACTATTACAAACACTTTGAATAAAATAATAGGTACAACCACATTGAAAATGAAGATCAACAACAAAACACACATCAAAATTTTGTCCATGGTTTGTTTATGCACAAAATCACATATATAACCAAAAAGTAAAAACAACAAATTGTTTTCACCTGTTTCCAACTTTTGTTAAATTGAAACTCATAGAAAAACCCTTAAGTTTGGAAAAAGAATTATGAATGTACCCTAAGTGTTTTTTTTTTCAGTTTACCCCATAATTTTTATGCAACTTGTTAATTTTATTCATTTTCTCTTTTTTTTCCAAGTTCACGTTGATGGGACATTTTTCTTGACATGGCAAGCCACATTAGCGTCATATAAAAGTGAAAAGAATTGTGAGAAGGATGCTTGAACTCTTAGCTAAATGTTTGGGTTATTCGGGTCGTTGACCAACCCAGTGTTTGCTTTGTATGAAAATGGTTGTTTGAACAAGATTCCATCTTTAACTTTCGATGTATGTTCCGAATAGTTCAGAATTATTATCAATTAATATGATTTCACTTTCTATGCCTGTTTATAATCACTATGTGTATCTGAAACATGTTATACCGAAATCCAGTATTGGATTTCGGAACTGTCCAACAAGTCACTCTCGGAATATAGTGTTCAGTAGCATCACATGATCAGAAGACAATGTTCGGAAGTCTAAGTTCAGAAGTATTCAAGATCAGTAGTCAAGACACCGAAATCCACCCTTGGATTTCGGTTCAACAATTCAAGTTAGTTCAGAAGTTCAACAGTCATCCATACCGAAGTTAATCCTTAAGTTCGGTATCAATTAGAAGCGTTCATATTAGTAATAGAAGATCAAGATAAATGATCTATGAAGATATCGACAGAGATAACAAGATCAGTCTACATAGCACAGAGTAGGAAAGTCAACGAGTGCCTCCAAAAGGAGTATGACGCATGAACAGTGTTATCAAGGAACATTTATTGTTAGACAGTCAAATCAGACTTAGGTATATTATCTAGTGTGTAATACAAAATGAACCGGTCTGTGGTTCATTTTGTCCATAGGTCTTTGTCCGGTGGGTATTCTCCTTGCATTATAAAAGGAGAGTCCCACTATCATGTATCTTCATGGTTTGGAGAAACTGATCTGTAACTTTGCTTCTATGATATAAAATATTCTCTCATTCCATCAACTATTGTTCATTCCTTTTCTTATGTGTTCTTACTTTATCTTATCTAATTCTTGCACTTTAATCTTATTATCTTACTCTTTCATTAGTATAAATTATTTGTGTTATTGTTGAGCTAGATCCATCTAAATAATCACTCAAGTCTTCGGACTTGTCCATTATTCCGCATCTCTTACTTAGATTTCAGTTCCAACACTAAAATTACGTTCTTTTTTTATCTCATGTATCTTTCATTTGTATATTAGGAATCATAATAGGTATCATTGAAAAAATACGTTGTTGTTACTAGTATACCTTTTATGATTCATAATACAGAAATTGGCAGGGAGAAACAAAAAAAAATACATTGATACTAATACCTATTGTTATTCATTTGTTAATTCCTTAAAGGAGGTCTACGAGAATCCTGATAGAATACTTAAAAGAGGTCTATGAGATCATATTGGTGCTTATTCCTATTTTTACTCCTATATTGGGAATCACAATAGGTATAATTGTGTTAGTGTCAATGGATAGTTTTTTCAAGAAACATTTTGTATTTTTCTAGTAAAAGATTGAATCTTGTTTCCTATGTATAAGAGTTAAGAAAAATATATATATTAACACTACTCTAATGAATAAGAGTTAAGAAAAATATATATATTAACACTACTCTAATGATAATTTTTGTAACTCATGCAATGTATATAATTAATGTTACTTAGGGTAAAACGCTTGTTTTACACTGGAAAATAGTTTTTATACTTATGTTTATTTTTCTTAACTCTTATACATAGGAAATGAGATTCAATATTTTACTACAAAATTACAAAATATTTCTTGAAATAACAATCCATAAAAACATTGACACTACTAACACGATGATACCTATTGTGATTCCCAATATAGGAGTAAAAATAGGAATAAGCATCGATATGATCTAATATACCTCTTTTAAGTATTCTATCTAGATTCTCGTAGACCTCCTTTAAGGAATTAACAAATGAATAACAATAGGTATTAGTAACAATGTATTTTTTTGGTTTCTCCCTTCTAACTCCTTTATTATGAATCACAAAAGGTATACTAGTAACAACAACGTATTTTTTCAGTGATACCTATTATGATTCCTAATATACGAATGAAAGAGACATGATATAAAAAAGAGTGTAATTTTAGCTAAGAGTTCAACCATCCTTCTCATAATTCTTTCCATTTTTATATGACGTTGATGTGGCTTGCCATGTCAACAAAAATGTCCCATCAACGTGAACTTGAAAAAAAAAGATAAAATGAATAAAATTAACAAGTTGCATAAAGATTATGGGGTAAACTGAAAGAAAACACTTAGGGTATAATCATTTTTTTTCAAACTTAAGGGTTTTTCTGCTAGTTTCACTTTAACGAAACTTGGAAACAGGTGAAAACAAAGTGTTGTTTTTACTGTTTGGTTATATATGTGATTTTGTGCATAAACAAACCATGGACAAAATTTTGATGTGTGTTTTGTTGTTGAACTTCTTTTTCAATATGGTTGTACCTATTCTTTATTGAAAGTGTTTGTAATAGTATATAGGTATATTTCTTCATTTTTTCATTTTGTAAGTATTATATTAGTATTAGACTAGTGTATATAATTTAAAATGTAACAAGACATGAAGATGGAGTTCATTTTGAAGATCAAATTACAACAAGGATTTTTGTTGCTACCGGCCCCTACTCTCGATTATGGGGTGAGAAACAAAATTTTTTGTTTCTAACTTCTTGGTCCAACACATGATGGGAACTTCATTCACTTGCTAATATAAGACGTTTTGCCAAGTGGGAGCTTCAACAAATACCGTTTCAAGGTTGTATGGTTATATATGTCCCTTAGGAATGGACTTGTTATTTCATGTTGTGACTCACATGAAATAACAACTACATGGTTTAGTTTGTGTACCTATAAATGTATGTGATGATTGTATGTTACTAATATTGTTTTTATGTATGAAAATAAGATTGCGCATGATATAAATGAGTTCACTACGAATTTTGATAAGATGGATTGACTTGGTTTTCCCATAAAAAATGAGTTCACTACGAATTTCATCCTTAAATCGCTACCTAAGTCATGTTATCCATTTATTATAAACATGAACTTAGATGATTGGGAAAAAGCCATCTCATATTTGCATAAGATGCTTATAACTTCTGAGAATAACATTCATAGAACACTGAAGAACTTATTATATGCTCACTACCAGGGAAGGAAACTCCAAGAAACCCAAAGACCTAAAAATCGAGGCTAGAGCAATGTACAAAGGCAAAGAAGTTGCCCAAGCCCAAATCCTAAGGAATAACAAAAGGTTGCCAAGAACATTGTATGTAATGAATGGCGCACTATTGGTCACATGCGTAGGAATTATCCAACTCTCCTTGAAGACATGAAAATCAAGATGCCCAAGGTGGGTACTTCATGTATCTATATGATAGAACATTTAATTTTCATCTAACACTTGATTATTTGAAACTAAAGTATAAGGCTAACATTTATAATATGTTACAAGTGTTCAAGAAAACTAAGCAACTAAAATGTAATTCAAGATTATTATCCATGTGAACACAGTAGTAAGGTTGCAGACTAAAGTTTTAGAGATTATAGTTTATGTTTTGAACATAAAGGCTTGTATTATAAAACAATTATTGTTTTGAACAATGTATTTTAATTTAGTCTAACTAAATATGTATGTTTTCAGTTTCATGTTTAGTAATCAAATGAGATTCACTTAATCGTTTTGAAAATGATTGTACTCATATTCAACAAATAAAGTATTCTATTTTGAGAACTAGTCCTCTTAATAAAAGAATAAAGTGAATACTGATAACTTTCTAAACATTAGTTCAATATCATTTAAGCACTAGAGGAATAAAATGATATTTGAATATGACACAATTAACTTTTGTCACATACACATCAACATATATCCCAACTTCAAAAAGAGAGAAATTTTGAAGGCAAATGATAATGTTTCATTTTATATATGCGAGTCTTGTTTATATTAGAAGTTGAATTTATCTCTTTTCCAATTGTAGTGAAAGAGAAAAAGTTTTTTTAAGAATAATACGTATGGATGTATGCGGTCTTCTTAAAACATATGGTGACGGATACTACATTATATTAACTAACATTCAATCGTCATAGTTATTTTTATGAAGCATAGTTTGTACTATCCTTTTGATAAACACTTGTTCATTATTGGTGTAGTCCTTGTGGGATAAAGGTCACCTAACCCCTTATATTGTCTTATCTTGACATGGTAGTTTCAGCCATTAAGATGGGATAAAGGCCACCTAACCATTAGTTATTGGCATCTCGACATGTTTTACAATTAGTACAACTTGAATGTTTAAGCTTGTTTCAAAATGAAGTTAAAGATACAATTCAATAAGACTATTAAAGCCTTCTAACATTATCTTAGGAGTTGTGGGAACGGTATCATGACTTACTCTACAAAGAACACTATAAGATAATGAAATGTTTAAAAAGGAGGAATTAAACCTTATTGGATACAATTAACACTATGATGAGTGATAGTAGACAATACACATTATAAGAATTCATATGAAAAGGTTTAATTCCTGTCTTAATTAAAGGTATTATGTAATAGAGCTTATGAAAGAAAAAAAAAGTTTTTAAAGTCTACTAAATGAATATTTGTAGGATATCCTAAAGTCAATTTAGGATATTGGTTCTACAATCCCACCGACAATGAGATTGTTTATAATTTGGAAGAGCTACGATTTTAGAAAGAAAGTTTCTAATGGTCAAGGAAAGTGTAGGTTAAAAGAGATCGAGAACCACGACCTAATGCATTATAAGTTGAAACTAATTCTCAACAACAAGTTGTTGAAATTGAACAAATTGCTTGATCAGGATAGTTAGTAAAACGTAAAGTGTTTGCAAATACAGGTAGATTTTGAGAAATTTGGTTTCTCTTATGACTAATGAGGAATGTTATTTTGATGAACCAGTAATTTACCATAAACCGTAGTGCTATGTCCGATTCTGAATCCGATAAAGTGGCTCAGAGCCATGAACAATGAGAGGCAATCTATTCATGGATAAAAGCAAGTATCTCAAAGTTAGAGTCTTCTTTTTCAAAAGTAATGATGACTTGTGTTTACATAATAGCTAGTGGGAGCACAACAACATTTCTAATCTCATGTATGGAAAACATACTAATTCTTGGAATGTAGTAATGTAAGTGTAACACCGCGATACTTTTGATAAGTATTAATATGTTAATCATAGTGTATTTATGATTTAATATGGTGTTCTAAGTATTAGAAAGTTAATACTAGAAAAAGGGTAATTTGGTCGTTTTACCATAAAAGGGTAATTTGGTCATTTGACCATGTGAAGGACCAAATATGTAAAATATTGTTTGCTTGTGGCAAAAATATAAGAAATGAAAGTTTTATGTAATAAAACTTTATTATTGTGGTAAAAGTTCAAGAAATGGAACTTAGGGACCAAATTTGTAAAATTTGGAAAATATAAAATGTTGAAAAACTCCCCTCAAATGTGCAGAACATTGGTGATGATCGGGAGGGTTTTCTGGAGCATGATTTCTGCAGAATTCGTGAAGATGGAAGTGTGGAATTGGATTATAAGCTTGGAGCTTGAAGTTTTCACGCAATTAAGGTTAGTTCTTTGAATTTCTAACCTAGGTTTGTGTGTTCTTCACTTGAGGAATATGATGACTGAAATTTCAGTCAAGAATTATGTGTTGTAATAGCTTAATAATTCCAGTAAGTCATGCTAAAAGCACTTAATTCAAGAATATGGAAGTAGGTTGCTATTATTGATGAATTTGAAGTTTTGGGGTTTTTGGAACTAAGAACCCTAATTCTTCCTTTTGATTGATTGAGTTTGTTTCATTGGATTAAAACCTTGTATTAATGGAGGGTTTTAGTCAGGGAACAAACCCCATATGATTAAGAACTGGATTAAGGATTTAAATTGTCAAAACTGCATGCTACAGTGCCAAATCGCGACTGGTCTGGAATCCTGCCCGGGCGCAAGGCGCGGTGCGCCCAGTTCCAGACGCGGTGCGCCGGCTTAACAGAGAGCTCAAACATGTGAATTTTTGCTAGGCTTGTCCGATTTACCTCAAACTTGAACCATAAGTCCATGATGGTATGAAAAGTCCTAGAAAAATATTAAATTGAATTTTCGACTCCTCGGGGGCACTGTAGATCGATACAAATGCCTCGGGAATGTGTATAATGCATGAAAAGATGATAAATAGAAAGTTTATCATCTAGACATTGTTTGTAATGTTATAATATTGAACTCTTATGTAAAAGAGTCAATTGAAATGGTAATTAACCTATGATCATTTGGTATATAAATGAATATATAGGTACGGGACGAATGGTTGTGGTGCATGCAAAGGCAAGAAACAACCGGGATTTAAATGCAGCTAGTATCCAGGTGAGTAATCTCACTGATATCATATATGATATATGATGATGGAACTGTTACAGATTGAAACTGCTTTGGGGGACAAAAATGAACAGTTGACAGATGCGTTGAAAAGACAATACCAGATAAGCCGTGAGTCTGAGAAAGACAAGAACGGAGCTGTGAGTCAATGACACGACAATACCAGATAAGCCGTGAGTCTGAGAAAGACAAGAACGGAGATGTGAGTCAATAAATGAATAAACAATGCGACAATACCAGATAAGCCGTGAGTCTATGATAGACAAGAACGGAGCTGTGAGTCAATAACAGAAATAATATGACAATACCAGATAAGCCGTGAGTCTACGATAGACAAGAACGGAGCTGTGAGTCAAATCTTGAAAAGGCAATACCGGATAATCCATGAGTCATCGAGATGGCAAGAACGGAGCCGTGAGTCTAGGAAAAAGCGGGACAAACTCGTGAGCCATAATTGATTTTGGATATTTGACTTTAAGTCCAAATGTTGCGGTCCTTGACTATGATACCGGGTTATTGAGCCCAGCTGGTGCAGCCTTTGGGCTATGACTTGTATATTGAAAATGACATGATGCGGCTTATATAGCCATGAAATATGATGCAGTCCATTGTGACTAAGAAACATGGGACAGAAATGGTCAGACATGATTATATGTGCAAATAACTGACGTGGCTTGATAATTACAGGTTATTGTGATTCAGCCTGTAAGGCTACATGATTAGGATGTGAAATCCTAGGAGATATGTGGTCAGCCAGTAAGGCTAGGAGTTTGGATTCGATATCCAGACAGATATATGATTGTATTTTTATACATGTTATTTGCAGATACGATTACTCACTGAGCTTTATAGCCTACGTTATTTATTAAATGTCCCTGCAGGTTAGCATGATCTTGATAAGGGACAAGATAGAATCCGTGACTAAAGAAGTGGGACTTGTAGATGCTGTTAGTAGCAGCCCGGCTTCAAAGGAGATTACGGTATTTTATACTCTCCTTGATACACTTGTACTCGTTTTTAATCAAATGTACCCCTGTTGTTATGGTTTTATGTATTGAAACCTTTGTTAAAAATGAGAAATTTTCAGGGGTGTTTTTGTATTAAAAGCCGGGTGTTACAAGTTGGTATCAGAGCCGTGGTTTAATTGAACTAGGTGTCTATAGAGTAAATCCCTGGACTTAAACCTTGAGAGATAGTAGACATGATATATAGTTAGGTGTATATAGTTGTTATTATACATATATAACCTAACCGTTGCTGACTTCTGACGTATAAGAAGTATGAGCAGTAAATCTTCATAGGAAGAATTTAGGGCGTGCAGCTTTAAGAAGTGAACCCGCCCTTTCTCAAGGCTCCATCGAATGGGGGCAACGAGACAAGTAGCAGAAAATCCACATGACAAGCAATAGTAGCTGCCGTGGTCAGAAAAAGCAATTGGGTGCTTACCTTGACTGATATTCAAGGTGAAAGAAAAGTAGCTGAGACTATAAGAAAAGCAGAAAAAGATTAGTGGACGCTTCAGGAGAAGTTACCACGAACTAGGTCCAACCTTAAAGGGAAGGGACCAAAACAGAGCAACTATGTATTGTGAGAAGTGCAGGAAAAGCACTAAGAAATTAGTAGAGTTGAGACTCTACCGTTGAAATGCTGAAATTGCAGGAAAAGGGAGCATATTGCTCGAGTTTGTTGTATGGAACGGAATTGTTTCCAGCGTGGAATTATAGATCACTTTCTTATGAAATACTCACATGCTAAATGTGGAGTAACGGGTGATGAACCCAGGAAAGAACGGGAGGAAAGAAGGAAGAAACGAATGGTCGAAAAGGACCAGTGATACCTTGAGCATTCCAACAGACTGTGGAAAAAGCTCGTGAGTAGACTGATATGGTCTCAAATATAATTTTTTTGAATATACTCCCCGTATACGTTATATTTGATCCTTGAAGCTATGCTTTGGATCAATGACTTTGATGTCTTGTCTGAATATTTCATCAACGATTATGGATGAAATTTTGGAACTGGTTATAGCAAATAGCAAATATGTTCAAGATATTGAACACCTGGAAGGTAGTCTGCCTAGGATTTACGGGACCATTTTTCCTTATAAATCTGAAGCAGATGCCTACCAATGAATTTGAAGAAATTGTGCATATAAATTGGTTAGCAATGAATGATGCTAACATGAATTGTTGAAAAATGAACATTATGGTTCAAAAATCAGAAATGAAGTGGAGGAAAATCCACGGTAAATGACCGTTGTTGAGAATACCGGTTATTTTCCTTTGCTTAAACTCGGAAAAGAGTTAGTAAAGGAATGATGTTGTAGTTGGCATACGCGGTATTGGCCAAGTTAAATAAAGCTGTGATAGTAGTGTACTACTTTAAATAAATTCTCGGATGTTTCTTTTGAAAAGAACTTCCAGGATTTCTGCCAGATTGATGAGAATATTTTATGATTAAACCGGTTTTGAGAGCCCTTTCTGTTATTTAGGCTCTAAACTGATTAACATCTACAGAGATGGCAGAGTGGGAAAACAATTAGAAGAAATTGTTTTGAATCGGGGTCTCATATGGCCGAATGTGTCATCATGTGGAGCCCTATCTTGTTTTAAAGGAAGAAAGACGGGTTGATGTGTATGTGCACTGACTACTGAGAATCTGATATTCTCGAAACCAGACTGAATATGAGGTACATTTGTACCAGATATTGGAGTTACTTCACTGAGTTAAGTGATATGTAAAATTCTCCAAGTATGAAAAATATGGCTAAAAGAAGTTTTATATTCTTTGGGCATGTTATTAATGCCGAAAATGTTAAACTGGATCAGTAGAAATGATGATGTGATAAAACAGAAACTGCCTTGGAATTTGACTGAAATTAGTAGTTCCCTTGGATTGGCGGGTTACCATGGGAGAGTTGTAGAAAACTGCTCCTTAACTATTGTCCTATTGACTAAAGTTGACTAATAAAAGTGAAAAGTCTGGGTGGTAGAAAGACCACATGTAACTTTTCAAAGGTTGAAATAAACCTTATGTGAAGCTCCGGTGTTAGCATTATCGCTAAGTGGAGAAGATAAATTGTTTTATAGAAATGCATCCAGAGTTGATTTTAGATACATGATATTGCAGTAGCAATTATGAATTTGACATTGAAGCTTTGGAGACACTACTTATATGGTGTAAAGCTTACTGTTTATATGAATCATATAAGTTTGAAGTACTTAATTGATCAAAAGAAGCTAAATATGAGATAGCAAAGACAGATGGGTTACTAAAATATTTTAGTTATGAAATCTTGTACCATCTCGAAAAGGCAGATGTGGCTATAGATGCCTTGAATTGAAAAGAATATTCTTTGAAAGATACAACCACATGCATGAATGTGGCGAATTGATTACCTGAGTTGATTCGGGTAGCACAAAAAGAATTGTGCAAGTCTGAAAACGTGAAAGATGAATGAATGATTAGCTATTGAAAGAAGCTAGTTGGAAAATCACATCGATTTAAAACCCTTGGGGTTGTGTATGTGAGTTCCAAAGCAAAGCGAGATATGAAATTTACCCTTAAAATATGTATATTGGGGTAGATATGCAAAATGCCCGAGGCAGTACCAAACTGTGTAGGGTGATGTAACCTACGCATTGGTGGTCGGGACTAAAGAAAGATATTGAAAGACATATGAAAAGTGTTTGACTTGTGTGTAACTACAGTCAAATCATTAGAAGCATACAGAGAAAATTTAGCCGTTGTTAGTCCCAAAGAAGAAAGAGGGACGATATTATCATAGACTTTGTAGTAAAGTCTTTGCAAGTACCGCATGGGTATGACACCATATGGGTAATTGCAGATTGATTGATGAAATCAGTGTAAATTAATACCGACTAGTGAAGAAATCAAGAGCGGAAAATAGTGAAAAACTACATAGAAAAAGAAATTTGTTGACGTGCGCTACAGGTGTCGACTGTACCGGGTCGAGATACTAGAATTATTTGTTGAATCTAGCATCAATTCCTAGAATAATTAGCTCAAAAGTACTAGTAAGTACTGTATAAGATTTGCAGATTGATAAACAAGGTGAAATAATGACGCAGACTCCAGAAGATATGCTTGAAATCTGCATAACAGACTCTAGTAAAAGATGAGAAGATCGTCTATTTTTGGTAGAAGTTGTAAGAAATAACAACTTGCATACTAGTATCCTGATGGTTCGCGTGGAGTATTGCATGGAGTACAGTGTCCTACTTCATTTTGTTAAATTGGAACTGTGAAAAAGCCGTTGGCTAGATCCTAGACTTTGAAACAAGTTAAAAAGAAGACTTGATGAATACGATAAAAATCTGAAAATGGTTAAGAATCGGTAAAAGTAGTATGTGGATCATCGAGTAAAACCGTTGAAACTCCAAGTGAGGGAAGATAGTGGTACTCAAAGTAAACCTTTGGGAAGATTAGAATCTGTTTGGGACGAAAAGAAAGTTAAGTCCTCAATTATTGGAACTTTCCATATGTTCCAAAGAGTAAAATTGGGGTGTACCGATCGAAGATTCTTGATGAACTTCAAGATATTTGTAATGTTTTCTATGGGTCTCATAGTTCTGAGAACATGGATTGATAAATTTCAACGAATACCTCATGCTGAAATGAAGGTAGATAAGTAGTCAAGGTACCCGGGACAACCGGAGGAATGATAGATGAACAGTGATATAATCACGAAATAAGAAGATTAGTATGGTTAAAGACCTTTGGCAATACTATAGAGGTTTCCATATGATATGGGAGACCGAAATTGTAATGAGAAAGAATTACCCTCGCTTGTTTGTATGATTTCGGGGACGAAATCTTTTGAAGGAGGGGAGAATTTGTAACAGCGCGATACTTTTGATAAGTATTAATATGTTAATCATAGTGTATTTATGATTTAATATGGTGTTCTAAGTATTAGAAAGTTAATACTAGAAAAAGGGTAATTTGGTCATTTTACCATAAAAGGGTAATTTGGTCATTTGACCATGTGAAGGACCAAATATGTAAAATATTGTTTGCTTGTGGCAAAAATATAAGAAATGAAAGTTTTATGTAATAAAACTTTATTATTGTGGTAAAAGTTCAATAAATGGAACTTAGGGACCAAATTTGTAAAATTTGGAAAATATAAAATGTTGAAAAACTCCCCTCAAATGTGCAGAACATTGGTGATGATCGGGAGGGTTTTCTGGAGCATGATTTCTGCAGAATTCGTGAAGATGGAAGTGTGGAATTGGATTATTAGCTTGGAGCTTGAAGTTTTCAAGCAATTAAGGTTAGTTCTTTGAATTTCTAACCTAGGTTTGTGTGTTCTTCACTTGAGGAATATGATGACTGAAATTTCAGTCAAGAATTATGTGTTGTAATAGCTTAATAATTCCAGTAAGTCATGCTAAAAGGACTTAATTCAAGAATATGGAAGTAGGTTGCTATTATTGATGAATTTGAAGTTTTGGAGTTTTTGGAACTAAGAACCCTAATTCTTCCTTTTGATTGATTGAGTTTGTTTCATTGGATTAAAACCTTGTATTAATGGAGGGTTTTAGTCAGGGAACAAACCCCATATGATTAAGAACTGGATTAAGGACTTAAATTGTCAAAACTGCATGCTACAGTGCCAAATCGCGACTGGTCTGGAACCCTGCCCAGGCGCAAGGCGCGGTGCGCCCAGTTCCAGACGCGGTGCGCCGGCTTAACAGAGAGCTCAAACATGTGAATTTTTGCTAGGCTTGTCCGATTTACCTCAAACATGAACCATAAGTCCATGATGGTATGAAAAGTCCTAGAAAAATATTAAATTGAGTTTTCGACTCCTCGGGGGCACTGTAGATCGATACAAATGCCTCGGGAATGTGTATAATGCATGAAAAGATGATAAATGGAAAGTTTATCATCTAGACATTGTTTGTAATGTTATAATATTGAACTCTTATGTAAAAGAGTCAATTGAAATGGTAATTAACCTATGATCATTTGGTATATAAATGAATATATAGGTACGGGACGAATGGTTGTGGTGCATGCAAAGGCAAGAAACAACCGGGATTTAAATGCAGCTAGTATCCAGGTGAGTAATCTCACTGATATCATATATGATATATGATGATGGAAGTGTTACAGATTGAAACTGCTTTGGGGGACAAAAATGAACAGTTGACAGATGCGTTGAAAAGACAATACCAGATAAGCCGTGAGTCTGAGAAAGACAAGAACGGAGCTGTGAGTCAATGACACGACAATACCAGATAAGCCGTGAGTCTGAGAAAGACAAGAACGGAGATGTGAGTCAATAAATGAATAAACAATACGACAATACCATATAAGCCGTGAGTCTATGATAGACAAGAACGGAGCTGTGAGTCAATAACAGATATAATATGACAATACCAGATAAGCCGTGAGTCTACGATAGACAAGAACGGAGCTGTGAGTCAAATCTTGAAAAGGCAATACCGGATAATCCATGAGTCATCGAGATGGCAAGAACGGAGCCGTGAGTCTAGGCAAAAGCGGGACAAACTCGTGAGCCATAATTGATTTTGGATATTTGACTTTAAGTCCAAATGTTGCGGTCCTTGACTATGATACCGGGTTATTGAGCCCAGCTGGTGCAGCCTTTGGGCTATGACTTGTATATTGAAAATGACATGATGCGGCTTATATAGCCATGACATATGATGCAGTCCATTGTGACTAAGAAACATGGGACAGAAATGGTCAGACATGATTATATGTGCAAATAACTGACGTGGCTTGATAATTACAGGTTATTGTGATTCAGCCTGTAAGGCTACATGATTAGGATGTGAAATCCTAGGAGATATGTGGTCAGCCAGTAAGGCTAGGAGTTTGGATTCGATATCCAGACATATATATGATTGTATTTTTATACATGTTATTTGCAGATACGATTACTCACTGAGCTTTATAGCCTACGTTATTTATTAAATGTCCCTGCAGGTTAGCATGATCTTGATAAGGGACAAGATAGAATCCGTGACTAAAGAAGTGGGACTTGTAGATGCTGTTAGTAGCAGCCCGGCTTCAAAGGAGATTACGGTATTTTATACTCTCCTTGATACACTTGTACTCGTTTTTAATCAAATGTACCCCTGTTGTTATGGTTTTATGTATTGAAACCTTTGTTAAAAATGAGAAATTTTCAGGGGTGTTTTGTATTAAAAGCCGGGTGTTACAGTAAGACTCGAGAAATACTTCTTTATGAAAGAATTAGAAGAGGTTACTTATATTCTTGGAATAAGGATCTATATTGATAGATCAAATTGACTTATGGGTCTAAGTCAAGGTGTATGTATTTATAAGATATTTAAAGATTTCAAGATACAAGATTCTAAAAAGAGTTTCTTACAAATGGCTATATATAAATTGAGCAAGCCTCAGTGACCTGACACAAAAGGTTGAGCTAGTTAGAGCAAGCTGGAGTCAATATGCTTCGACAATTGATCCATTATATATGTCATGATATGTACTATAAAGAACATGTCATAAAGCTTTGGAGCTTTAGAGCATGATACCAATCTTAAAACAATATGGAATATCATTGGATTACTAGAAAGAACATTCTTAGGTACCTACGAATAATCGAAGAAGTGTTGCTTTAGTTATGAGAATTAGAAAGAAATCATAATGTAAAGTGTTACACTGATGATAGTTTCTATTAAGAAAATATCGATTACAAATAGGTATATGTATTCATTGTGAATGAATGAGTAGTTTATTAGAAAGGAGTTCCAATTGAAGCAAGATTGCATAACCTTATAGAAAATAAGAATACATTGTTGCTTAGTAGCTGCAAAATAATAAGATGCTTGGATGTAAGAGTTCATTAAAAAATTATATTGACACCTTCCAGAGACAGACAAGTTCAGATGAGGTTGTTTTCAATTTGCTTCAACGTTTTTGGGCCGCTAATTCAAAATTAAAAAAAACCATACTTTTTATATTTAAATGTAGAAACCCTAGACATCCATTTGAAATAACGTTTGGGCCGCCTCTCTCTTTCTCTCAACCCCTTTCTCTATCGACGTCTCGAAGACTCGCCATCCTAACCGCCAGCCACACGACCTCTCACCGCCGACCACAAGTTATTCGCCATTTCTCTCTCTTTAGCTTTCCGGTTATCTTCTTCTCTCTAGCATTTTCGCCGGCCTTCACCGCCTGCTACGAGCTTTCTACCGCCAGCCATGCACGACCTGAATATGTCGCCATATCTCTCTCTCGATCTTTCCGGTTGTCTTCTTCTCTCTATCGTTCTCTAAAATTTTCGTCGGCGTTCACCGCCGGCTACAAGCTTTCTCACCGTTGGCTACAGTCCTCCCTAAAGATGCCGCCATCTCTCTCTCTCTCGATCGTTCTCTAAAATTCTCGTCGGCCTTCACCAACGACTATGAGTCCTTGGTGGAAATGAGGAAAGTTGGATCAGGATCTGAATTGTTCTAATTCTTCTATGATATGAACAATATAGAAAACCGGGTTACGTAAATATAATTTAATTTGTAACTGTAATTTTTATTTGAAAAAAGCAAGACGAAATTTTCATTGGACTATAAAACACAGTTTCCAATAAGACATGAGAATTATAAAGTCCAAAATACAGTTTTCAATGAGACATGAGAATTATGAAAAAGCTAAAAACTTACCAATTATATAATAACTAGGGGGTTTACCCCGCGCGTTGCAGCGGGAATATTACTAATCAGAATTGTGGATGTAAATAGTTTAGAAATCAAATAATATTTAGAAGATCTCATTTAACTGAAAATGACATATAATAATTATACATAAAGGGATATTTTTGGTTTGTGAATACGAATATGTAAAAAAAAAACTTTATTTTTTACAACATTACATGCATGAAAACGAATATTTAAATGATTGGAAAACAAATTTGTAAGAAATATATTCTCTAACAGCAAAGACAACATTATATCTTAACGCATAAAAAATGTAAAAAGCAAAAAGATGATAATAAAATCATAAATATAAACAAAGATATAAAACAAAGTTATAAAAGAGGATAAAAAAGAGGTTTTTAAGAGAATTTTTAAAAACAAAAAAAGTATCTATAAAAGAAGTTCATAATCAAATATTACTAATAATAGTATATCTTTTTTCAAAAATAAAAATAATTTAAAAAGATACACGACCTCAGGTTCAAAGGAAACTAATACACAATACTTATAAATAAACATACGCTTTTAGTTAGTGAAGACAAATATGTAAAATATGAATTTTTTACAACATTACATGTATGAAAACAAAAATGTAAATGATTGAAAAAAAAATTTGTAAGAAAACTATTTTCTAATAACATAAATCTTTTTATAAAATCACGCATAAAAAACGTAAAAATGAAAAAAAAATGATAATAAAACCATAAACACAAACAAAGATATAAAAAAGTTGAAAATTTTATTTCTTAAAATAATTACTTTTGTGAAAACAACTTCATTAGAAACAAAATTGTTATAGAGGATATAAAAGAGGTTGTAAAAGAATTTTTAAAAACATAAAAAGTATACATAGAAAAAATTTATAAACAAATGTTACTAATAAGTGCTTTAAAAAAATAATTTTACAAAAACATATAATGTAAAAGAAGGTGTAAAAATGTAATTTTGTAAGGCAAAACCATAAGTTTAAAAAAATATATAAAAACAAAAATCTAAAAAGTAGTTGGGGAATATTTGTTAAAGGCTTGGACCAAGTTCGTTAAAAAAAATTTAAAACAAAGATAAAAATTGCAAAAAGAAAAATTATTTGGGCTAAAATTGAAAAATACTGTAAAATTCGGGTTAAAACTGTTAAATTAAAAGGCTGGAGGGCAAACCAAAACTTTTTGGGATGGGGTGGGTCGGATCTAAAGCAGATCCGTGTGTTTTTAAAAAGAAGGTAGCAATGTAAATCAGTGGCGGACCCAGAAAAAATGGACACGAAGGGCACTAAGGAGCACATTTTTTTTAGACGAGGGACACCTCTTCTACAGGGTAAAAATTCAGGAGGGACACGGGTACACCCGGGCACCCCCTGGGTCCGCCCCTGATGTAAATGCTGGGACTCGAACCCTCGTCTTCCGCATTCTCTTATTCCACCCTTACCAAGTGAACTAAACGCATTTTTGTTATATTTTGCAAAAGATTAATTATAACAATTACAAACGCAGTTATTGTTCACGCGTTGGTAATTGTAAGTAACTAGGGGAAATTTAACCCGCGCGTTGCTGCGGAAAACTTATATTTATAAATAGGCAAAACATATATATATATATATATATATATATATATATATATATATATATATATATATATATATATATATATATATATATATATATATATATATATATATATATATATATATATATATATATATATATATATATATATATATATATATATATATATATATATATATATATATGAACATTGAATAAAAAAAACCAATAGTTAAATTGTTAGACTAATACAGAAACTAAACCGTACTCTAGGGATTCTTTTTGTAATTTATCCTTGAATTTTGAACATAAAAGATAATAATTAAAAATTTTGACCAAATATATAAACTAACAATATAGGGATTGTTATTGTAATCAATGTTTTAAAAACCGGGTTGACCCGGCCGGTTGAACCGGTTAGACCGTGAACCGGTGGAGAGAGCGGGTCAATTATGACCGGTTTTTTGTTAATTTCCGACTCGGATTGAACCGGCCGGTTTTCTCAAAAAACCGGTTGAACCGGTGATCCGGAACCGGGTTGACCCGGTGGTTGGAAAAAAAATAGAATTTGGATTTTAAAAACTTGGTTAAAGAGGTCAAGACTCAAACTTTTAAGATTAGTCTACTATTAGTTCATCAAATTTGGTAAATTTTTCTTATACAAACTAGACAAAATATTTTTTTTTTGGAATCAAAAAGAATAAATTACATTGTTTATGTTTTATAAATATATAATTATGCTGAAAAATATAAAATATATGGAAAATATAAAAACCGGTTGACCCGGCGGTTGAACCGGTTGGACCGGTTGACCCGTGACCCGGTCACCGCACCGGGTCAACTAAAAAACCGGGTTTTAAAACATTGATTGTAATTTGCTCCAAAAAAACCTACTACACAATAAACCGTGGGTGAGTGGCACGCGGGTGAAAAGCAAAACCTTCAATAAATAATAATTCATGAAGAGACAGGTGGTGGAATACTACTGGAAGTGTTATTATTCATCCGTTGTAAAAGAAATATACTAGATGTTAAGTATCCGGTGCGATGCTACGGAAAATTTATATATATATATATATATATATAATATAATTAGAATTCATTATACATAAAAATGTATTTTAGCTTGTGAAAACGAATATATAAAGTACGTATTTTCATAAATTCTTACAATTCTTTATGCATTTAAACGAATATATAAAAAAATTTCTAAGAAAAACAATTTCTATCAACGAAAAAAGCATCTATTATTAACAATTAAAAACTCGTGAACAAAAACTATGCATAATACGAACATGTAAAAGAGTTGTAAAAATGAAATACTCTTTAGTAAGTTAATTTTGTAAATAATTAAAATTATAGAAAAGATACAAAGGAAGTTATGAAGAGAAGTAAAAGACGTAGCATATAAATAATTTTCTAAAAAGCTTTGGAATTTTGCAAAGCTAGAAATTTCAAATTAACAAAAGTTCGAGCGTTGAATATGTATAGAAGCCTTAGTGAAATTAAAAAGTTACTAATAAAAAACAGAAGAATATGCATTGTCGGGATTTAATCTAGGACACTCACGGCAAAGATACATAAAAGAATGGGGTTTACCGCTAGCCTACACTCTATTTTCTTAAACACTCGGCAAACAATTATCATAAAAATTAGCTATATATTATTGTTCATGCGTTGCTAATTGTTTTAAATTTAAAAAAAGATATAGGTAAAAACGCTTATAATAAAATATTACTACTAATAATATTTTTTTAATTTACAGTTGTTAAAAAAAATTTAATAGTAAAGTAATGATAATAAAATAATTAAAGGAGGAATGGAGTTTTCTTATAATTAAATATAGAAAAATATAAATAGAAAAGAGAATTAAAGACTCGCGGACAGACGGATGGTGTATCACATAGGAAAAGAAAAATAAAATTAAAAGGATAAAAAAACAGAGAAAGAAAAAGTAAATATTGGTATCGGTATATACCAAAAACGTTTCTTTTAGTATTGTTTTCCCTAACTTATCATCGCTTACGTGCTAGTCGCCTGTGTTATTAGTTTGAAAAAAAAATTAATATTAATAATTGTTTTAGTAATTAATTTCCAAGTGTGACTTGTTAGTTATTACTTTTATTTAAAACATCAAAATACGAGAACTGAAATTGATATATATATATATATATATATATATATATATATATATATATATATATATATATATATATATATATATATATATATATATATATATATGAATTAGTTGGTACGGTACAACCGTGGTATTCAAAATTTTGTACCGTTACCGTACCAAGATTGCTTAATTGATATGGTACTACCAACCAAACATATTGGCTAACAAACATTTGGCTACCAACTTTATTGGTACGGTTGGTAACATGTTGGTTGGTTCTCCACTTGAAGTAGTTGAATACGAGACAAGGGTAGAATACCCAAACGATATGCGGATATAATATTGGATTGCAAATCCAAATGGTGCAGCCTCTTGGCTATGATTACTATCCTTGAAACTAAACTGGTGCGGTCTTAGGACCATGATATTGGGTTATTGAACCTAAACTGGTGCGGCCTTCGGGCTATGATATAAATGATAAAACTGTTGGTGCGGCCTTAGGGCTATGATTTGATAAACTAAAATGTTTTGGTGCGACCTATATGGCTATGATAATTTGGTGCGGCCTATATGGCTACGATATATGGTGCGGTCAGTGATGATTATGATATATGGGACAGAAACTGTTTAAGAGTTTAATTGTTATTATACTCTAGTATATGTGAAATGTTATTTGCTGATTACTCGTTGGGCTTTATAGCTCACAGTTTTATTTGATATGTCCCTGCAGGTGAGCGTGATCCGGCTAAGGGAAAAGATAAAGTCCGTGACTAAGGACTTAGGATGGTGAAGTGACAACCCGGCTTAATGGATGTATAATATTTTTATGTATTGTATTCCTTGATACACTTGTACCTGTTTATGTTGACAAATACCCTTTGGATACGGTTTTATTGTAAAATATATGGTTTGAAAAATAAAAATTTTTACGGGGTGTTTTGTTAAATAAGTCGGGTGTTACAAGTTGGTATCAGAGCCGTGGTTTAAGTGAACTAGGTGTCTTAGATTAGATTCCTAGACTTAAACCTTGAGAGAAAGTGGATAAATGGACTGTTAGACATATATAAGTTTGCTATTATATATGTAATCTAACTGTTTGCTGAATTTTGAAGTATGAGAAATACAAGAAGTAATCCCACGGGTGCAAATTCGGGGCGTGGACCATCACGGAGTGGACCAGCCCGATCACATGGTTAGTCAGACGAAGAGCAAGAGCACCAGCAAGGGAACCAGAGGGTGAAAATCCACCTGATATACGGGCTATTGTGGCTGATGTTGTTAGGGAACTTATGCCTACCCTAATGAACAACCCAAACCCGAGTGAAGTGGCTGCAAAAAGCATCCATGATAAATAGCCGGAAGATGAAAGTCAAGGAGAAAGTCGCGCCCGTTTAGAAAAAGACAAACAGGGCGGGGAAGCTTCTACAAAGAAATCCGGATGTACTTACAAAGCTTTCCTTGGTTGTAAGCCAAAAGAATTTTCAGGGACAGATAATCCAGTCCGGCAATGGAGTGGATAATGCATATTGAGAAGGTGTTTCGAGTCAGCAAATGTGCTGATGAAGACAAGGTAGAATTTGCCACAAATCAACTCACAAGCAGTGCATTACATTGGTGGCAAATTTACTACAAGTCATTGGGTGCTGATTCAACTCTATCGATACCTTGGGAACAATTCAAGACCAAGTTCAACGAGGAGTATTATTCAGAGGTAGCCATAAAGAAGTTGGAGGACGAATTTCTGCACATGGAACAAGGTTCCCAATCTGTCCAAGAATACACTCTGAGCTTTCTGGAGAAAGCAAGATTTGCGGAACACCATGTCAATACCGAAAAGAGGAAGATTGATAAGTATGTTTGGGGGCTGACGACCCGAATCAGAGAAATTGTGCAACCATTGAAGCTGTCTACTTTTCGACAAGTGGTGGATAGGGCCACAGAACGGGAAACAGAGTTGAAGCGACAAGAAGATGAAAAGAAAGCCATAGAAACTAAAAGAAAGGCGGAAGACCAAGGTTGGACGCCTCAGAAAAAGTCGCAGCAATCTGGGTCTAAGGGTAAAGGTCAGAAAGACGAATGAAAGTGGTGTGAAAAGTGCAGAAAAAGGCACTCTGGGAGTTGCCGGGTCAATACTACATCTGCAAATTGTCGAAATTGTGGAAAACCGGGGCATGATGCTAGTAATTGTCGGGCAGAGCGTAGGTGTTTCCAATGCGGAGCTACGGATCATATTCGCCTGAACTGTTCCGAGTTGAAATCTGGAGCATTCAGTGACAGATCCAGAATTGATCAGGGAGGAAAGAAAGAGGAAGTGAAGAACCGAGGAAGACCGGTAGCCTCGCGAGCCTTTCAAATGACCGTTGAGGAAGCTCGTGAAAAGACAGATGTGGTCACAGGTATCTTCACTCTCAATTCCATACCTGTCTATGTTATATTTGATCCAGGGGCTACACATTGTTTTGTATCGGAGTCTCTGATGCCTCGCTTGAATGTACCATTAACCCTAATGGATGAAAGCTTGGAAGTAGCTATAGCGGACGGTAGATATGTTTGGGTTTCCGAACACCTGGAAGATTGTCAGCTTAAAATCTACGGGACCACTTTCCCAATAGATTTGAAGGCGATGACTACCAATGAATTTGGTGTAATTGTGGGTATGGATTGGTTGGCAACGAATTATGCTAACATGGATTGTAGAAATAAAAGCATCACAGTATTATCACCAGATGGGGAACGGATAAAGATTCAAGGTGAACGACCTCGGTTGAGAATGCCAGTTATCTCCTTTGCTCAAGCTCGAAGTTGCATTAGTAAAGGAGGGATGTCTTATTTGGCCTATGTAACAGTGGCTAAGCCAATAAAGGTGGGGGTAGCAAATGTAAACGTGGTAAACGAATTCCCAGATGTATTTCCAGATGAATTTCCAGGGTTGCCACCAGATCGACAGGTAGAGTTCACGATTGAACTAGTCCCAGGAGCTGCTCCTGTTGCCCGAGCTCCATATCGTTTAGCACCTTCAGAGATGGTGGAACTGCGAAAGCAACTGGAAGAATTGTTAGATAGGGGTTTCATCAGACCGAGTACATCGCCTTGGGGAGCCCCTATCATGTTTGTTAAGAAGAAAGACGGGTCGATGCGCATGTGTATTGTCTATCGGGAATTAAACAAGATCACGGTGAAAAACAAATATCCGCTACCAAGAATAGATGACCTGTTTGATCAGTTACATGGAGCATCTTATTTTTCCAAAATCGACCTGAGGTCGGGTTACCATCAGTTGAAGATACGAGAATCTGACGTTTCGAAGACAGCTTTCCGCACACGATACGGTCATTATGAGTTTTTGGTGATGCCTTTCGGGTTAACCAATGCTCCGGCCGTATTCATGGATCTCATGAACCGGGTGTGTCGTCCGTTCCTTGATACTTCGGTGATAGTATTTATAGATGATATCCTGGTGTATTCGCGAAGCCAAGCCGAGCATGAAGTGCACCTACGACAAGTGTTGGAGTTGCTTCATCAAGAAAAGTTGTACGCAAAATTCTCTAAGTGTGAATTCTGGCTAAGAGAAGTTCAATTTCTTGGCCATGTAATTAATGCTGAAGGGGTGAAAGTCGACCCAGCGAAAGTTGAAGCCGTGATGAAGTGGGAACCGCCTCGAAGTCCAACTGAAGTACGAAGTTTCCTTGGTTTGGCAGGCTATTATAGAAGATTTGTCGAGAATTTCTCCTCAATAGCTGCCCCGTTGACCAAGTTGGTGAAAAATTTGAGTGGGCGGGAAAACAACAAGAAGCTTTCCAAAGGTTGAAACTAGCCTTATGTGAAGCACCGGTGTTAGCACTACCGCAAAGCGGAGAAGAATATGTGATTTACAGCGATGCTTCCAGAATCGGCCTTGGATGTGTGTTAATGCAGAAAGGTCGGGTAATAGCTTATGCGTCCCGCCAATTAAAAGAAGCAGAGAAGAAATATCCAGTTCATGATCTGGAATTAGCTGCGGTGATTCTAGCACTAAAGCTGTGGAGACACTACTTATATGGTGTGAAATTCGTTGTCTATACGGACCACAAAAGTTTGAAGTATTTATTTGATCAAAAGGAGCTTAACATGCGAAAGCAAAGGTGAATGGATCTACTTAAAGACTTTGACTGTGAAATTCGGTACCACCCTGGCAAGGCGAATGTGGTGGCAGATGCTCTAAGCCGGAAAAAAACTCCTTTGAAAGTTACATCTGCGTGCATGGGTGTAGCAAGCCGGCTACCAGAATTGATCCGTTTGGCACAAGAAGAAGCATGCAAACCTGAACATGCAAAAAGCGAGCGAATGGTTGGGTATTTGAAGCATCTGGATGAAAATGCACAGAAATTGAAAACCTTTAGAGGTCGCGTGTGGGTCCCAAAACAAGGAGAGGCACGGAACTTGCTTCTAGAAGATGCACACTGTAGTCGATATGCAGTTCATCCGGGCAGTACCAAGATGTATCGGACGCTAAAACCGTTGTATTGGTGGCCTGGAATGAAGAGAGATGTTGGAAAATATGTAGAAAAGTGTTTGACATGCCTGCAAGTGAAGTCAAACCATCATAAACCGTACGGAGAAATTCAACCATTGCCGGTTCCAGAGAAGAAGTGGGACCATATCACTATTGATTTTGTAACAAAGTTGCCATGGACACCGCGAGGTCACGATGCGGTATGAGTAATTGTTGACCGATTGACGAAATTGGCACAATTCATACCAATCAGCGAGAAGTTCAAGATTTCTAAGTTGGCGAAAATCTACATAGATGAAGTGATTTGTCGACATGGGTTACCAGTGTCGATCGTGTCAGATCGAGATAACAGATTTACTTCCCGGTTTTGGCAAAGTCTTCAAGAGCAATTGGGTTCAAAAGTACTTATGAGTACTGCATACCACCCGCAAACCGATGGCCAAAGTGAAAGAACTATCCAAACTTTGGAAGACATGCTGAGAACCTGCGTAATAGACTTTGGTGGAAGCTGGGAAGATCACCTACCTTTGGTAGAATTCGCGTACAATAACAGCTATCATTCCAGCATTCAGATGGCCCCGTATGAAGCATTGTATGGAGCACCGTGTCGTACTCCGACTTGCTGGACTGAAGTTGGGGAAAAGCCGTTGGCTGGAACTGAAATCGTAGCACAGACTGAAGAAAAGATCAAACAAATTCGAGAAAACTTGAGAGTAGCCCAGAATCGACAAAAGCAGTACGCAGACAAACGAGTGAAACCGCTGGAATTCCAAGTGGGAGACATGGTAATGCTTAAAGTATCCCCTTGGAAAGGCTTAATTCGTTTTGGGAAGAAAGGGAAATTGAGTCCTCGTTTCATTGGACCTTTCCGTATATCCCAAAGAGTTGGAGCTGTAGCGTATAAATTGGAGTTACCTGATGAACTTCATGGTATACATGATGTATTTCATGTGTCCCATTTGAGAAAAACTTTGTTTGACAAGTCTCAACAAGTGCCTCTTGCTGAAATTGAAGTAGATGAGAAGTTGAGATACCCGGAACAACCCAAGAGAGTGCTAGACCGAAAGGTAAGACAGCTGCGAAACAAGAAAATTAGCATGGTCAAAGTACTTTGGCGACATCACAGAGGTTCCGACATGACGTGGGAGACCGAAAGCGAAATGAGGGAGAAATACCCTCAACTCTTTGCATGATTTCGGGGACGAAATCTCTTGAAGGGGGGAGAATTTGTAACGCCAAGACACTCCTTATTTGTAAAAATAATAAAAAGGGTAAATTGGTCATTTTACCTTAGAAGGGTAATTTGGTCTTTTTGACAGAAAAGGATTTGATTTGTAATAATATTTTGAGTTTTGGACTTAAAATGTTATAAAAACTGGTTTTTGTCATAATATATGTTAGTTGTGGCAAAAGTTCAAGAAATATAACTCCAAGGACTAAAATGCAATTTCTGGAAATATAAAACTAGAACATTCTCCCATATGTGCAGAAGAGTTTAGAAGCTACGGGAGAGAGGGTTCTTGAGCGATTGTAGCAAGTCTTGGAGATTTCTTGAAGGTTTGAAGCTTGAAATCCTATTATTGGCTTTGTATTGAAGAATTGGAAGCATTGAAGGTTAGTATTTCAAGTTTTAACCAAGTTTGTTCTTGATGAACTTTTATAGAAACAAAAATCTGTAATTTCAGTCATAAATCATGTAGTTTAAATAGTTTAATACTTCCAGTAAGTCATGCTAAAAGGACTTAATTCAAGAAAATGGAAGTAGGTTGCTATTGTTCAAGAATTGAGATTTTGATCAAGAACCCTAGATGATGAGTTTTTGTGATAAACTTGATTCTAATGGTTTATAATGAGTTGTAGATGCTATATTGACTGAAAGAAATAAGTAGAAGCAAGTAAAATTCAACAATTTCGGTTTTTGGACTAAAATTGTGAAAACGGGAAATTGTGGAAATGGGTTTGAATTGGATCCTCCAATGGTTTAAAACTTGTTATTAGTCAAAGGTTTTGGTCTTGGAACATTTCTTAGTGATTAAGTCGAGTAATAAGGGCTTAACAAGAGAAAAATGGGAATTTCTAGCACAAAATCGGAGCTTACTGCCTGAATTTCCCAGCAGTCGCGACGCGACCATATGGGCCTTGGTCGCGACGCGAGGGTGCGGCAGAAGTGCAGAATCCTCTGTTAAAATTTGGTGCAATTTCCAAGTTTGATTTTGATGCTAGGCTTATCCGATTGACCTGAAATTTTAAACATAGGTCTAATATGTTGTGAAACTTCATGGAAAATTATCGGAATACAAATACGACCTCCCGAAAGTACTATAGTAGAATACGCGTATTTCGGGAAGAGTATTAAATTTTTATAACAATGGTTATTGTTTGGAAATGCTTGGAATTGGTCTTATATTAGACTCTTGTGCACTAGAACCAACTGAAATGGTAAATTAACCTATAATCATTGTGAAATGAATGAAATTATAGGTACGGGACAAAATCGTGCTGAATCCATTTCAAGGCAAGAAACAAGTAAAGCTAGTGGTAGCAAGCATTCAGGTGAGTAATCTTGACTATATCTAGTATGATATATGATGATTACAATGACACTACTTGAAGTAGTTGAATACGAGACAAGGGTAGAATACCCAAACGATATGCGGATATAATATTGGATTGCAAATCCAAATGGTGCAGCCTCTTGGCTATGATTACTATCCTTGAAACTAAACTGGTGCGGTCTTAGGACCATGATATTGGGTTATTGAACCTAAACTGGTGCGGCCTTCGGGCTATGATATAAATGATAAAACTGTTGGTGCGGCCTTAGGGCTATGATTTGATTAACTAAAATGTTTTGGTGCGACCTATATGGCTATGATAATTTGGTGCGGCCTATATGGCTACGATATATGGTGCGGTCAGTGATGATTATGATATATGGGACAGAAACTGTTTAAGAGTTTAATTGTTATTATACTCCAGTATATGTGAAATGTTATTTGCTGATTACTCATTGGGCTTTATAGCTCACAGTTTTATTTGATATGTCTCTGCAGGTAAGCGTGATCCCGCTAAGGGAAAAGATAAAGTCCGTGACTAAGGACTTAGGATGGTGAAGTGACAACCCGGCTTAATGGATGTATAATATTTTTATGTATTGTATTCCTTGATACACTTGTACCTGTTTATGTTGACAAATACCCTTTGGATACGGTTTTATTGTAAAATATATGGTTTGAAAAATAAAAATTTTTACGGGGTGTTTTGTTAAATAAGTCGGGTGTTATAAGGAGCAACTCTTACACTCGACTATTACAAAAAAACCAACCCTTTCTCTAATACTTACACTCTAAGTGTTTCTCTCTAACTCTATATGTTTGTGGTGTGTTTTGGGATGTCTAAGAACTAAAACTTAAGCCTCTATTTATAGCTAAACTAGCCACTAAATGTATAGTGTAAACACATTGAATTCTTGGAATAGAAGATCAAGTTTGCCATCTTTTTCTCTTTATTCAACAATGTATGCCTTCCAGAATGGAGGCTGGAAATCAACAAATCTCCCCCTCCAGACTCTATTGAACAATCCTTAGCCCAACTATGTCAGCACATAGTTTGTGTTTGTCTTGCGTCACCACCTTGGTCAACATGTCTGCAGGATTGTCATTTGTGTTGATCTTTGACAACTTCAATTCTTCTCTCTCGATTGCTTCTCTTAGCCAATGATAATGAATATCAATATGCTTAGTGCGAGAATGGTACATCAAATTCTTGCTTAGGTCCATATCACTCTGACTGTCGCAATGAATGATGTATTCTGCTTGTAGAAATCCCAATTCTTGAAGAAACCGTTTTAGCCATATAAGCTCCTTCCCAGCTTCAACAGCAGCAATGTACTCGGCTTCTGTTGTTGACAGTGCTACACACTTCTGTAACTTGGATTGCCATGAGATAGCTCCCCTGCCAAAGTGAAAACATAACTTGATGTAGATTTCCTGTTATCAAGATCTCCTGCCATATCAGCATTTGTATAACCTTTCATGATTGGCTTTGCTCCCCCGTAACATAAACATAATTTCGAACTACCCTTCAGGTATCGCAGTATCCACTTGACTGATTCCCAATGTTGCTTTCCTGGAATTGCTAGATATATATTCACGACACCAACAACATGAGCAATATCTGGCCTTGTACTCACCATCGCATACATAAGACTTCCTACGGCTGAGGAATAAGGGACTGCTTTCATTTCGTCTTTTTCTTTACTGGAAGAAGGACAATTTTTCTTACTTAACTTGAAGTGATTTGCCAACGGAGTACCAACGGAGTGCCAACGGGCTTGGCGTTTTCCATGTTGAACCTTTTGATCACACGTTCAACATACTCCTCCTATGACAAGAACAAATTTCTTGATTCTCTATCATGGATAATTTTCATACCCAGTATTTGTTGAGCTGGGACTAAGTCTTTCATATCAAAGAACTTAGACAAATCCTTCTTCAAGTTATTGATCATGGTTGCATCTTGACCCAATATTAGCATATCATCCACATAGAGCAAAAGGATGACAAATTTCCCATCTGGAAACTTCTTCAAGTACACACAGTGGTCTGCAACAGTTCTTTTGTACTCTTGACTTGCCATGAATGAGTCAAACTTCTTGTACCACTGTCTTGGGGCTTGCTTAAGACCATAAAGGCTCTTCTTTAACTTGCAGAAGAGATGCTCTTTCTTTGGGACTTTAAACCCATCGGGCTGATCCATGTATATTTGTTCATCTAAATCACCATGGATAAAAGCTGTTTTTACATCCATCTGCTCAAGTTCAAGATCTAGACTGACAACCAATCCAAGTACGACTCGAATCGACATCATCTTCACAACCGGCGAAAAAATCTCATCAAAGTCAATTCCCTCCTTTCGTTGGAATCCTTTGACAACGAGTCTCGCCTTATACTTCATGATGTTTCCTTTTCCATCTTTTTTCAACTTGAAAACCCACTTGTTTTTTAAGGCTTTCTTTCCTTTGAGAAGTTTCACCAACTCATATGTCTGATTCTTATGCAAAGAATTCATTTCTTCTTCCATGGCCTTCTGCCAATTGGCTTTGTTAATATGAGATTGAGCTTCCTGAAAGTTCTCTGGCTCCCCCTCGCTGGTAAGAAGGATGTAGTTTGAAGTTGGGTATCTTGAGGAAGGAACACGAACTCGATCAGATCATCGAACTTGAGTTTCTTCATTAGAAACATCTAGCAATGACTCTGAACTATCAAGAGGTGGAAGCTCCCCCTGCTCAACACCTCCTTGATCTGCATCATCAACTTCATTATCCTCCTCTTCTGCAGGAACATCATCTTTATTTTCAGACATCATTTCTGGAACTTTGGAGCTTTGTTACTCGCTAATCGATGACTTGAAATCATAATACTGATCTTCATAGAAAACGACATCTCTTCTTCGAATAACCTTCTTTAGTTCTGGGTCCCATAGCCTGTACCTGAACTATTCATCTCCATATCCAATAAATATACATGAAGTGGATTTGAGGTCCAACTTCTTCCGCAATTGACTTGACACATTTGCAAACGCCTTGCACCGAAATACTCTCAAGTGAGAATATGTTATGTCTTTACCCGTCCATATCTTTTCTGGAACTTCAAAATTCAATGGAACTAAAGGTGACCTATTTATAAGGTAACAAGCTGTCAATACAGCTTCACCCAGAATGGCTTTAGTAGTTTAGCCGCACTAAGCATACATCGGACCTTCTCAACAATGGTACAATTCATTCTTTCTGCTACACCATTATGTTGTGGGGTACGTGGGACAATCTTTTCATGCCTGATACCATATTTTTTGCAATATGTGGAGAACTCATGGGAATAGTACTCACCTCCATTATCTGATCTGAGACATTTCAACTGCTTGCCAGTTTGTCTTTCCTCCATTGCATGAAAAGCTTTAAAACGATCAAATACTTGATCCTTCAACCTGAGACAATAAACCCATACTGTTCGTGATGCATCGTCGATGAATGTCACAAAATACTTGTTTCCACCAAGGGATTCTACTTCAATGGGTCCACATACATCAGAATGGACAAGGCTCAACAATTCAGAGCGCTTATTTATTGTGGAGCTAAAGGAAACTTTGTGTTAGTTTCCCAAATAAGCAGTATTCACAAGGATTCAGGGCAACATCTTTTTTCATGGAAATGGACTTCTTCTTTTCAAGAGTTGTCAACCCTTTCACAGTTATGTGGCATAATCTTCTATGCCACAGATTTAGTGATGTCTTTTCTTCTACTGCATTGAGACTTGGTTGAATCAGTTTTGCATGAGACTTATAAATAGTACCACAAAGCTTTCCCCTTACAATGACCATAATGCCTTTTAACAACTTCTAGTTGCCATTTCCGAAGTGGTTGTCATAGCCCTGAAGGTCAAAAGCTCCAATTGAGATAAGATTCATTCTTAGCTTTGGAACATGTCGAACATCTTTCAACACCAATGTACACCCTACATTGGTCTTTATATGTACATCACCGATACCAACAATGTTAGAGTAACTGGTATTTCCCATCCTCACAGTACCATGGTCTACGGATTTATATGTTGTAAATAAATCTCGGTCCGGAGTGGAATGATATGATGCAGCAGTATCAATCACCCACTCGTCATCGCGAGCGCCTATGTGTAGGCATGCATCTTCCTCGCATGCAACAAGGGCAATGTCTTGTGAAATGTTGACCATGGTCTCACCATCCTCCTTGCTTGAACTAGTACTCGCTTCAGCCTGTTCTCGTAGAAACTTTCGACAATCGCTCTTTTTGTGGCCATAATGATTACAGTGATTGCAATAGCCCTCAAACCATGTGTTTGAAGACTTTCCCCTCTCTTTTGATCAACCTCTAACTTGAGATCTTCCTCTACTTTGACCACGTCTGCCTCTACCTCGACCTCTTCCTCTGCCACCGGTTCTACCTCCGCCTCTTTCTTTGTTTTCTGTTACGAGGGCAAATGACTGGTCTGTACTAGCTTCTTTTCTTCTGGCTTGCTCGTTTATGAGAGCGTCCGTAACCATCTCCATTGTCACTTTGCCACCGGGGGCAGAATTGCTGAGAGTAACAAAAAGTGTTTCCCAATGATCAGGTAGAGAACTTAGCAACAATATTGCTTGTTCCTCATCTTTGAGAACCCATTCGGCAGAACTGAGCTGATTTACGAGATCTTGGAACTGACTCGTATGCTCGGCTATGGATGTACCACTTCGTAACTTGTGGTTTACCAGGCGCCTCATTAGTAGGGTCTTATTGTGTGCCATCTTTGCTTGATACATACTCTCAAGCTTTTCCCAGAGTTTGTATGCGTCTGTTTCTTGGGAGACATGATGAAAACACTGTGGTCAATCCATTGTCGAATTTGTGCCACGATTTTCTTATTCATTCTCGTCGAGACATCGACTGTTGTCTTTTCAGGTTTTACGCCCTTGGCTTCTAAAGGTTCTGCTAGATCCTTTAGATTCAGCAAATCTTCCATCCTCGACTTCCACATATTATAATTTGTGGGCGTAAGTCGGACCATTATATCCGAACTTGTAGATTCCATGAGAAAGACTTTGTAGTTTGTGTTTTGTAAAATTTTGTGATGGAATTAGGCAAAACCGAGCTCACGGTTATATCCGGAAGGGTCGAAATAGGTGGGATATACTTTTTCAGATTAAAATGAACTTCTAAAAAATTATGGGCCAATTTGAAATATATAAGAAGTATAGGGGCCAATCTGTAATTTGTAGAATTACAGGGACCAAACTGGAAGGTTCTGAAACATAAGGACCTTTCTAAAACTTTTCAGAAGTATAGGGACCAAAATTGTAACTTTCAGAAAACACTAGGACCAAAACGGAGTTTTATAGAATTAGAGGGACTGTTTGCAATTTTCCAGAACTTCAGGGGCCAAATTTCAATTTTTCAAAATCGGCTACATTGTCGCTACAGTGTCGTCTTCTCCGGCCGACTCCGGTGCTACAGTGTCGTCTTTTCCGGCGATCTGGTTTTTCCAGCGAACCTTTGACCAGACTTTTGGAGGTCTTCCGGTGGTCCCGAAAAATATATATTCGGAATCGTGGGTACGAGAACTTTACAATGGTGTGCCCAGAAATCGATTTTGAGATAAAAAAAATTTCGACCAAAAACGACCGGTACCGAAACGAGGCTCTGATACCACTTGTTGGGATTGAAAAACTCTTCTATTTAACACTAGAACAGAATTACAATAGGAGAAGCAACTCTCACACTCGACTATTACAAAAAAACCAACCCTTTCTCTAACACTTACACTCTAAGTGTTTCTCTCTAACTCTATATGTTTGTGGTGTGTTTTGGGATGTCTAAGAACCGAAACTTAAGCCTCTATTTATAGCTAAACTAGCCACTAAATCTATAGTGTAAACACATTGAATTTTTGGAAAAGAAGATCAAGTTTGCAATCTTTTTCTCTTTATTCAACAATGTATGCCTTCTAGAATGGAGGCTGGAAATCAACAGAAAGCACGTTCGTTGATAACATTCTATTCGAATGGATGCAAGTTGTTCACATTGCAATTTTACAAAATATTGGAAAAATAGAAGCGGCAAGATGATCAGACGCCGAGCAAATGTTGATACCCCTGAGTGGATTTTGTTTACCCTTTTTGATTTATGATTTCCCCATCTTGATACCACTCTATTCTGCTAAAATCTCGGTGACCTCCGGCTCCATTACCATGGAACCTCTTTCAAGCTCGGTTTCCATACCCAGGTTTCAAGAGACGCGCTCCTCCTCTACCCCTTGTGCTTCGCCCCGAATAAACTATAAGTTTCAGGCGACGGAGAAGATGATGAACAACCACCCTTTACCTTACAGCCTGCATTTTCATCTTTGGTATGAACTTGCTTTTCATTTTTTCTAGGCATAGAATAACTTAGATTGCAAAAGGATAAAACTTGCTTTTCATTTTCGTTTTAGTTGAACAAGTCTACAACATAGAAAAATATTATGCAGATTGCAAAAGGATGAAACTACATGGGCCTTTTGTGTCCGTACTCCAGATCTGAAGTTTTCTTTTCAAACAAATACATCAAGTGTCCCTCTGTTAGTTTTCATAAGTTATTCATTTATAATTTGGATATGATATCATTAAAGAAACAAGTGAATGACTCTTTGAACCACCTTCGATGAAAGTTGATCATTTTGTTGTGTAGATACAAAAAAAAAAAAAAAAATCATTAATAAGCGACTTTAAACGGGTTATGAAAATATAAATGCAAAAAAAAAAAAAAAAAAAAATCAGAATCGCTTATTGTAGCAAAAGGTATTGTTTTGTTATTTTCAAGTATCGTGTTTAATAATATATATATATATATTTGTGAAAAAAAAATAACGGACTAATTTTTAAACATGATACTCAGCTTTTTGTTGAATGTAAATATCATTCGTGCAAAGATGCAAACATAACATGTATTTTCAAGAATTGATGAACTTGAACATAATGCCAACATATAAAATAAAAAGAATCTTAATTGCATATTTTTAGTAAACTATCTTCGTATGTTATCTATTGTTTGACCAAGCAAAGATCTTTTCTTCTGTACCTAATTCCAAAGTTTCCAAACAAAAACATCATCTTCACATTGCATCAACAATTATCTTCTTAATAAGCACTCTTCTGGGTTATTCACTACATCTGATCCAAGTTTCTTTCCAATTATTTCGTGTACATTTTCCACAACAAAGATTTCATTTTATACGTTCCTTCAAGCATACTTTCAAAATTCAAATCAATGGCATCTTCTTCTACTTCGTTTGTTCATAAGAGCTTTAAATATGATGTATTTTTCAGTTTTAGGGGCGAAGATACCCGTAAGAACTTCGTTCAACATCTTTATTCTGCTTTTCAGCAGAAAGGCATTCACGCTTACAAGGATGACCAGAGAATCAATAAAGGGAAAAGGATCAGTGATGAGCTCTTGGGAGCCATTGAAGACTCAAAGTTCTTTATCATTGTCTTCTCCAAGAATTATGCGTCTTCATCTTGGTGTTTGAATGAGCTTCTAAAGATAATGGAGCGTCACAAGAGAATCGAGCATACTATTTACCCCGTCTTCTATGATGTGGAACCCTCCGAAGTCCGCAATCAAACTCGGGCTGTCGGAGAAGCCTTTGCCAGACACGAAAAGGAAGAGGTTGCTGGGGAATGGAGAAAGGCTTTGAAAGAAGCAGCTGATGTGGCCGGGTGGGTGTTTAACAACACTATTGATGGGTAATTCCTTCATCATATCTCTACAATATTCTTTCACTTTGTTTCTTTTTAATCTACATTTGCCTTGGATGTAAAAGGCTTGGACAAGGCCTCTCATGTTGGATTGTCAAATCTTAACTCAATCCCCGAGACTTGTCAAAAGATTAAACATGAAATTTGATTAAACATGAAATATAGGTTTGTAATTTATAGATCTGAAAGTAACTGTTTATGGCTAACAGAATCTTCTCTAAACTGCAGGCATGAAGCTAAAGTCATTCGACAAATTGTTGAAAAGCTTTCACTAGAGTTACATTCCATTAATGTCCGCATTGATGAAAACTTAGTAGGCACGAAGACCCGGATCAATGATATTGTATCATCTTTCAGAACTGCTTCTGATGATGTTCGAATGATTGGGATCTGGGGGATAGGAGGTGGTGGGAAGACAACTTTGGCAAGAGCTATTTTTATTAAAATATCTTTTCAGTTCGAAGGGAAAAGCTTCATTGAGAATGTCAGGGAAGTTTCTAACGCCTCTTTGTCCGGTTTAAAGTCATTGCAAAAGCAAGTCCTTTCCGATGTCTTGAATGATCAAGGCATCACAGTAAGTAGTGAAAATGAGCGGAAAGACATGATGTGGAGGATGATGCATGGTAGAAAGGTTCTTCTTGTTCTAGATGATGTGGATCATATAGACCAGCTTGAAGCATTAGCCGGTGACCGTAGTTGGTTTAATCCGGGAAGTATTATTATCATTACAACAAGAGATGAGCAAGTGCTGGTAGCACATGAAGTGCAGTTGATTCATAATGTTAATCTGTTATCAGATAAGGAAGCGATTTGTCTTTTCAATAAGTATGCATTTGGGAGAGAGATTGCAGTTCAAGGGTACGAAGAGCTATCAAGACAATTTATGCGTTATGCTGCTGGTCTTCCCTTAACCATCAAAGTTTTGGGTTCATTTCTCTGTGCTAAAAGTAAGATTGAATGGGTAGATGCCCTAGCTAGATTGAAAAGAATTCCGTTAGAGGAAACTCACAAAAAGTTGGAATTAAGCTATAGCGCTCTAAACGAAGATTACAAGGAAATATTCCTTGATGTTGCAACCATACTGAAAGGTTGGCCGAAAAACTTGGTTATCAAAGCACTTGAAAGCTGTGGATATCATGCTAGAAATTGTTTAAGGGTTCTTGAGCAAAAATCTATCATAACTATCAATAATAATTCTATTGACCGTGAGTGTGTGGGTATGCATGACCATATTGAAGAAATGGCTAGGAATATTGTCCGTCGTTCACACCCAGACATGCCTTACAAACATAGCCGATTGTGGATTGGTGACGAGATTGAAGATATATTGGCTAATGACTTGGTAAGGATCAACTTTATTTGTAATTTCAAGAAACTAGCATATTTTCATTTGTTAGGACACAAGTTTCATGGTGATTGCGTTTTGGTTACAGGGTACTGAAGCAACAAGATGTATCAAATTCTACAAGGAGAGATGCAATCCGGAAATCACTATGAAAGGTCTTAGAAAGATGAAAGAACTTTGGTATCTTTATGTGGCTCAGGAAGGTTTTTACTCGAATAGGGGAATTAATAAATGCAACCCAAACTTTCTAAATGCTTTCGGTATAATTAATAAAGTCGGCCCATACTTTCCGGATGCATTACAATATCTGCATTGGAACAATTACCCTTTTAGGTCTTTACCTAAAACATTTCAAGCAAATAATCTTGTTGCACTTGAGATGCTAAACAGCAAGATCGTATGACTTTGGGATGGGGGAGAAAGAAAGGTTGTGATTAATTGTTTTGTATGATTTATTATAATGCTATCCATTGCTTTGTTATTATACCAATATTCGTTCTATAATTTTTCTTATGTTAGGTTCTTAAAAAGCTCAGATCCTTGGCCTCAGTGGTCCAAAGTTGAGGACCTTTGACCTTGGGCTGACTCCAAATCTCGAGACGTTGATTCTTGGAGGACTAGGTGTTTTGGTTGAACTTAACATGCCCGTTTGAATGTCAAAAACTCAGATCCGTCAAACTTTATACTGCAAAATTGAAGACTTTTGACCTTTGGTTTACTCCAAATCTCGAGGAGTTGTTGCTAGAAGGTGGTGATTTGGTAGAAGTTCACATGCCCCCTAGGTGGCTAAAGCTCACATCCCTCAATCTCAAATATTTAAAGTTGAGGACATTTGACGTTAGTCTGACTCCAAATCTTGATAATTTATATGTTATGTATTGCTATGATTTGGAAGAAATTCACATGGCTGATAGATGTGTAAAGCTTAGATCCCTTTACCTAAAAGGTTTAAAGCTGAGGACCCTTGACCTTTGGTCGAGTCCAAATCTTGAGAGGTTGGATATTCATGGATGCAACGATTTGGGAGAATTTAACATTTTTGAATGTCCAACACTCACAAAAGTCAACATTGGGCTTTCAAAGTTAAGAACCCTTGATCTGAGGCTGGTTCCCAATCTCAATAACTTGTTTCTTTATCAATGCAAAAGATTGGTAGAACTTCACTTGCCCAGTACATGTATAAATCTTGACACCCTATGTCTTGAATATTGTTATGATTTGGAAGAACTTCACCTAGTTGATCAGTATCAAGAGCTCGAATCCCTCACCTGGCTCACCATTACTCATTCAAAGTTGAGGACCCTTGACCTTGGGCTGACCCCAAATCTCAAGAAGTTAAATCTTCAAAAATGTTATAACTTGGTACAACTTCATGTTCCTATAGGATGTCTAAAACCTATTGTCTACTTGGACTTGAGTGGTTGTTTGGGATTTAGATCTTTTTGGTTTCGCTTAAAGGATAATACTTCTGGTATAGTGAATGAATCACTCGAGGTTCGTGCTTTAGCTGTGTTACATTTCTCCCGAAAAGTCTGCCCATTTCACCCTGACAATAATTTTCTGAATTTTGACTTCACATGTTTTCATAAAGATGATTTATCCTCGTTGACTGAAAGTCTTAAAAAAGCTTGTTTCTGGAGGTTCATGTGCTTGCACAAAACTTGCGAGGTTTTCAAGAAGCATTGGTAGGTTACAACGTTAAATAAAACTTAAACTCAAAGGCCGTATTCCAGAGGTACCCAAGAGGAGCTAAGTTTGTTGTCTACATCTTCAAGATAGAATTTGTATCTTGAAACATCTGAATCTCTCAAACTTAAGTCTTGTTGGCTTTTTGAGACGTTACTCAAGGATCTTGTCTGATTAGAGATGTTTAGAGGAGCAACATATGTTCCAGATTTGTTTTTCACGTTGGAACATGTCGAGATGGCTTCTTTACTCGTGTGATTTTACATCCACACCAAGCACCCACAACTGGAGCTATTCTACAAGGTGGTGTCTCAGTTTTCTGTTAATCATCTTATCTTCACTTGAATTTTATATGGCAACTTTATTATTTTCAGCCAAAAATACAAGGACTATAACACACAGGAAGAGCCAACGTTGTAGTTTTAAGCTAGGTTTAATAGAGTAGCTTATTGTCATTTGTGTTAAATTTGGAGCCTTATTCAAGTTTAAAAACAGACTTAAACACTAAAGTAAGAACTAAGAACTAAGAATCAGGTGTCAAAAATCCGACAACACTTGTGGTGATGTGGATTTCATACAAGTTGACAAACAAATAAAATTTGTATTCCTTTTCCTTTTTCCATTTTTTCATATGAAATTGTATGTGTTAGTATTTGTCCCAACATTTGAATAATTTCATGTAATTAGGAGTTGGGGGAAGCAATCGGTACACAAGATGATTTTCCCAACTACTTTTTGAAAGCTATTTGGTTACATCATTCTATGTAAGCGAGTATCTAATCTGTTTGGAGACTATTTGGTCGCATGTATTGCAAGAGGTCCATCACTAAGTTGAAACTGAAAAGGGACTTATTGTGTTCTCCTAGCTTATAGTGAAAGCTATATATTGGCACTTTTGGGTCAGCTAGTATGCTTATTTTTTTAATGTTGAAAAAAGATCTTAGTTAGACCATCAGGAGTACCCATCACATGGTGGTCACATGTGATGGGCGCCATATCAGCGTCACTTCACCATCACACTCCATCACATTATGCTAGAATACCCATTACATTCCATCACACCATATCATTTTTTCAAATTAAAATGAATTCAATAATCAAATAGAAAATATATATTTTTTTTATAAAAATAAAACATTACATAGAAATTACCCTAGAAAAACATATGGAAAATTCAAATAATCCTAAAATTACTCGATAACAAAATACATAAATCAATAATAAAATTACTCTGCTATATCTTGTTGAAAATATTGGCATGTTTCGGAATCTTGAATTTCTACTACTCGTGCTAAATATTCGGCCGAACCGGGAATGAATTGTTGATCTGTGTTAACTACGTCGGTCTCGTTGTATTTGCAAATCGCTCAACTTTTTTCTTCAATTATCATATTATGTAAAATGATGCACGCATATATAATTGTGCTTATGCTTCCGTCGTCCCGGAGTCGTGTAACGTGTTTGACCATATGTCATTTCTGCTTGAGGACTCCAAATGCCCTCACTATGTCCTTCCTAGTAGATTTTTGTCTTCGTGTAAACTTCTTTGATTTTTGAGTTCGAGGTACCCCGTACGCCTTCACAAATATGGCGTAATTTGGATATATCTCATCACAAAGATAGTAGTCATGTTTGTATTCATGTCTGTTCACTGTGAATGACATATTATGTGCTTGCCCGATCCAAATATCATTGAAAATGGGAGACTAATTCAAAATATTTCGGTCATTGTTGGACCTGCAACCCCAAAATACACATGTCAAATCCACAAATCTTGCGATGCAAAAGATTCCAATGTCATAGTTGGCTTACATATATCACCTCGGGTAAATTCCACTCGCCACGCAGTTGGACATTTTTCCCACGCCCAATGGATACAATCAAGGCTACCAATCATTCCCGGTAAACCATGTTTGGTTTCATGTGCCAAATATAATTTCCCGATATCACGTGCTGTAGGTTTACACAAATACTCTTTACCAAAAACCTCAATACCGCATGTACAATAAAAATACACACACTCCCTTGCGGGCCTCTTAGATATTTTCAAATATTCATCACTTGCGGCAGCTGTTATACCGAATCCTAAATACCTAAGTGCAGCCGAACAATTTTGTATACAACTGAAACCCATTCTACCTCTAGCATCTGGTTTTTGCTTAAAATAATCGTATCACAAAGTGTTGCTAACACTACTAGAAAAAGGCTTTTAATGACACACATTGTGTTAAAGGGTATAGATGACACACAAATGTATGTCATTGAAAGCCCTGTCATAAATGAAAGATGACTTACGTTTGTGTGTCATAAATTTATGACAAACATTTATGACTCACAATGTACATGGTAAATTTTTATTAAACAACTTATATATATATATATATATATATATATATATATATATATATATATATATATATATATATATATATATATATATACATATATATATATATGGAGAGGTTCAAACGAGGACACTTAAAAGATTGAGAACACGATGACAATTCTGGACCAATCATTTCACAAGGGTATGATAGTAATCTTAATATATTTATATTAATTAACTAAATCAATTGCCTAAAATAATGGGATTACATATAATCTTTCATTCAATATAACATTTCCATTTTTGAATATTGTTCAGCGAATTACGTATTCACATCTCCGAAAATATTATTTCTGAGTACGTATTCACAGCTACGAGATACAAAATTTCAATATGCCATTCGTCGATAAATATTAATTGAATGAATGGTTTTTTACGAAATTCATCAATGAATTTCATTCGTCGAAAAATGTTAATTGAATGAATGATTTTTAGTATTAAGTGAAACTGTTCCATCAAGAATTATAATCTGAATTTAATGAATGATTTTTAAGGCAATTTGTCAATAAATTTCGTGTATTACATTGAGATTCTGAGTAATACGGTAAATGAATTTTATGAATGGTTTTTTAAGGCAATTTGTCAATGAATTTCTTGCATTACATTTAGATTCTGTTGGGACTAAATTTGTTGGTTTATGATTGGCATTGAAGATGACAAAAACAACATTTTATAGGCTTGGTGGGTTTTCGGTTGGGCTTGCCTGTTGGGCTAGGTCATGTGTTCGGCTAGTATATATAGTGTATTGTTAGTCATTTGGGAGGTTAGCCGTTTTTGGAGGATTGTCTTTAGGAGCATATTGAGAGATCTTTGTTTAAGCAATCCCCAAGAACCTTATGTACCTGACTATTAATCAATATAGTGTGCATTGAAAGTTTGTAGTAATCTGTGTTCTTGATTCTTATATGTTTCGGATTGTTTTTCACTCGTTTCGATTCCGCACACTCGAGTGATTGATTGATACCAAGTAGATCTAGGATTGTTTGGGACGAACAAGTGGTATCAGAGCCTAAAATCCCAATTTTTGGGTGTTTTGGTGTCAATCATTTTCTTGGATCTTGTAGATTTGGAAGTTTTTGGGCGATTTTGGACAGTTTTGATCGTTTTTGGGCGTTTCTTTTCGAAGTGTTCTTTGTGTAAACTCGTTTTTCTGCAAAAAAAAAAGGCGTTTTGGAGGATTTCTGGGCGTTTTCGGTCAGATCTGGATGATTTCGGCCACGCTCCTAAGGATTTCGGTGGCGGTGCATCTGAACCAAGGTTTTCGGTTAGTGTTTGGCGATTTCGGTCAGCCCAGTTGAGGTTTTCGGTGCATCTAGGGTTTCTGAGGTTTTCGGTCAGGATTTCGGTCAGAGCTGCTTTTCGGTCAGTTTTAGTGGTTTTCGGCCCGGGTGATTTCGGTTTGGGTTTTCAGCAATTTTTTTTTTTTTGGGTTTTCAATCAACATTTTGGAATTTTAAAGGATTTTCGGTCAACTTAAACCTTTAAAATGGCTACCACGACAGAGGACGTTTGCAAAAAACCATGCACTCCTGAATGCGCAAAAGATAATTGTCAAACTTCGCGAACACAATGATAATTTAGTTAGAAAAATGTTTGAAATGGAAAATCTCGTCTATAAACATAAAAAGAAACTGAAACCTCTCCAAGGTGTATTAGAAGCTAAAAAGAGCGATTTTAACAAATTACAGGAAGAATACAACATAAAGAGTTGTCATCTCAGATTTGCTAATGAGGAGATCATCAAATTAAAGACCGAGCATGACTCTTTGAAAGCTAAAATTCAAGATGCTGACTTTGTTTTCCAAAGGTTCGAAGGGTCAAGCGCGATAGTCAAATCGATGATCGAGAAACAACTTAAATGGCATGACAACCAGGGTCTGGGGTACAAAAGTGTTCCACCTCCTTTCAACAACAATTTTACCCCACCCCTTGAAACCGAAGAGTTAGAAGAGTGTTATCTTTCAAATTTCATTCAAAAGGATCAATCTGGCACCGCTGAGAGTACTAAAATGAACTCAACTAATGTTTCTGTTCGGTGCGCAGATAAAACTGAGAAAGATAATGACGAGTCAAGTCCTGAAAAGAACTCTTCAAACACTTCATCTACAGTTACTTCTGATGTGGACCAAGGTACTGAAGCTGCTGGCTGCTCAAAGAAAAGTGATGGTGCTGCTACGAGCTCTGCTGATCGTAAAAAATTGTGGTGTTGCTTTGAATTCTAAAAATCAAAATGCTAAAAAATTCAAACCACAAAAGTTTGTGAAGGAGGGTGACATTCCGTGTGGACCAAGACCAAGTCCCACTAAATGTGATCGTGCTTGTACTTGTGGCAACTCCTTGAAGAATTCAAAAGGACAAGGACCAAGTCACAATCTCATTTACTTAAAAAAACAAACATGCTTTAATTGTAGGATTGCAGGTCACATCGTCAGGAATTGTCCATATCGTCCATACATTCCCTTCTATGCACAACACTGGCAGAATGTGCCAAGAGGGAGTTCTTGCAAAAGAAAACCCTTGAGGTCAGGCTCACACAATGGTGATTGGAATGCTGCCAAGCCCAAGAAGCAGGCCTCCAAGGATAAGAAGACTGAGTCGAGGGATGATTCTGCCAAATCAAAATCGGTAAGGTCAAGTTCATCTCAAGGTTCGTCCTCGAGTCCACACTAGCAACAGAATCATAAGTCAACGGGGAGTCCTGTTTCGAAATCAAATGTTGATACACCCATCCGGTTAAACAACAAGCGACAAAAACCAAATTACCGATGGGTACCAAAAGGCCTCATTTCCAATTCACCTAACTGTCCTGCTAACTCTTCAGTCTTATCTGATAAACAGGACATCTCGTGGGAATGAGTAAAGTGTGTTGATAGTAATGGCAAACCCAGTTTCAGAATGGACTGGGTTCCCAAGACCAACTAATCCTGCTTCATGTACAGGAAGAGCTACGGAGGAATATCATCAGACCTCGGTTTGTTGATAGTGGCTGTTCCAGGCACATGACAGGAGACATCTCTCAAATGCATGCCATTCAAATCATTTTTTGAGAGTATGTGTCCTTTGCGAGAGGATGGAAAGGAAAAGATGATCACGTGGGGTTCATAACCAAAAGATGTGTTGAAGTTTGAAAAGGTAACTTCGTCCTGAACTGTTTTGATTCGTTTTGATGACTGATAGTTCAATTTTTGTATATTTTCCTTTTTTATTTCTAGTTAAATTTGTGCATTTTCGTTCATTCTCCTCTATGCACAAATTTAGGGGGAGAATTATAAAAAAACAAAAATTACAAAACTTTAAAAATACAAAAATATTTTTCTTTTCCTTATGTCTTTATTTTAAGAAAATCAAAAATAAAAAATATTTTTTTTTTCAGCTTATTAACTACAAACATCCTACCAAACCACCATTCACATCATTCCATTCAAACCATTTATGCCTTTTTACCTGCCGACGACGCACCGAGTAATACCACTAACTGCTGAGGTAACACTTAAGTGTTGGTGATTCTTACTGTTACACCACAGTAAGTATGAAGCACCAACAACCACTTCTTAACCAAATCTAAAGGTTTCTTCTGTAATACCAACTTCTAGACACTTTGAGTAAAGTCACTCAGAGTCGAGAGTTACAATTCTGTGTCGATGGTTAGATTGCGTACCGTAATCTATCACACACACCTATCCACTCTCAACCACCTCTATCTTTCTGTTGCAAGAAATAGAAGATTCACCATTTAAAACCAAGTGGTGATGATATTTCAAAACTCTATGCCAGTGATCTCTGCTACAACACCAGTAGTAGATGTGAGGCATCAACAACCATTCTTACCTACAAAGCTTCTAATTCAAGAGTTGAATAACTCAGTGTAATAAACCATACACTGATGACAATTCGAAAGTCTAGCCGATGGGTATGTCTAATAACCAAGACATATTACACGCTCATACCACTCTTGACCCTAACCTTATTCTAAATAATATGCTCGTGACTCAATGTGACTTTACCACGCATTGATGAAACATTGAAAATCTAGGTCAGTGATCGCTGTTGACTACCACAATAGTTGTGAGACCTCATCAACTTTACCGGATTCAAATTGGCACTAGGATGGTACACTCCGTAGAGTTTGGATACCATTGAACGTCTTGCCAAGATCCAAGTCAACTTGTTGATTTGTCAACTGCATTAAGATCTTTGATCAAGGATATGCAGGGGCCAAAATTAAAACGGCCACGAGTAGTTCTCTGATACTCAAACAATCGCAGTGCGTTCCTTCGGGTTCACACAGATACTGTGAGAAGTCTCATTCTGAGCCAAGGCTGAGTCCTTGAACAACTGTGGTGAGAGTTTATAACTCTGTGACCCACAACATATTTGGTCGTCATTGCACACTGGTTATAGTCGAAGACAATTCAGTGAAGTCTTTCAAGTGATGGAGCCAGAAGTGAAGTTTCTGATAGGCTTTATGCAAAACAATAAAACTTAAACCCTAAGTTCACATGCAACCTAATAGGATCTATGTTTTCACTATTTGAACATATAATTAAATACCTAAGGCCAATCGAAATTTACTAAAAAGAATTAAGAGAAAATACCAACCTTTAGTTTAATTCTTGAAAGCTTAGCACCACATATGTCGTGCCTCAAATGGAATCACACCCAAAGCTTGCAAAATCGAAAACCAGAGAGATGGCAGAGAGATCAGAAAAGTGGTGCAGATTATGGTGGCCAGGAGCCCCTATTTATAGCCTCCAGGTGGTTATCAGATAAACCTTAGAGATAAATCTTTTTGAATTCAAATGAGATAAACCTTTTATCATTTAATTCAAACTACTATTTATCTCTTTATCACCATCGAAATTAAGGATAATAATATCCATAAAATTGCCAACCACATGTGGTCCTAGACAGTCACTACTCAACTATTGAATAATTATAATACAGCCCCTGCACCTTTAATTAATCCAATTAATCACCAAATTAATTCCAATTAATTTCTGATTAATTATTAATTAAATAATACTATTTCTAATTAATATATTATCCACATAATATATTAATAAACTATTTATTTTATTTATATTGATTTATTAATCACTTAATAAATCAATCTCTCTCTCTTCTGGTTATTCGGTCAAACTGCCAGCTATGAGGGCAACCCAAATGGAATTTGCTACTATCCATCACGTAAATACAAATTATTAGTCATGGCTTAGACACCTAATCCAACAGTCTCCCACTTGGATAAGTCTATGACTATAATTTTCAGTTTACCTTCTAATTGATCAGCAAATTGTAGCTTTCAAAAAGCCGCTGCCGAACTCTAACCCAGTCAGTTCTGTCCAAAGATAAGTGATCATATGATCCTCCGTTCAACAAGATATTTTCCATACTTGAGACATGGATTAAGATCAATCTTAGTCCGATACCCTGTTTCCCGATTTCTGATTTGCATATGATATAAGATTTCTAATTGAACACATCAATTTAGTCCTGGCTGGCCAGCACTTCAGTTAACGCCAAATCATCGAGAGGCCTACAGATATATGTTTTCCCATCAGGGTCAAGGAACGAATAAGCTTTGACTCATATACTTATATCTTTTACGAGCAAATCGCTCACAACAACACGTTTTATAACATCGAGTTACCGATGCGTTTTCCTATTATCAATGAACAATTGCCTTGCAAATTATAACTCATATGTCTCCGCTTCAAGATCATAAGATGTTATCGTCTTAAAATTACTCGTGATATAATCCATGAAGCAATTCTTTGAGCGTGGGTTTATCCAATACTCAAATCTCTATTTCTAAGTACTCATGAATGTTGTAGCAATGTCGTTGCTATGTCTAACTCCTTAGACAGTCTACAATACAATTCATGACAGTCTTGATTCACTACTTACTTCTTAAAGTATGAGCGACTGTGGACTTTTGAATAATCAAATTATTTGGGAAGTAAAACATGCAAAGGTAAAACATAAAAATCTGACTAGTAGCTACTCCTGCTTATTACCAAGTCTCCACGAGGCCATCACCAAGTCGGATATGTCATAATAATAGTATGTGTTTCTTGGTTTCTTTTAAACTTTCAATTAAGATTTTTCTTTCTATGTCTAAATATAAAAAATGACCTTTCACTCTTACTATGTATCCAAAAGTCCTACATTGATACACATTATTGCAGATAATCTAATCGGATACTTTTCCTATAATATCTCAATATGTCATCTTGTCTCTCTCTCTCTAACTCTATTTCGAAAATAGTGGTGTAACTCTTCATGGTTCTCGGGTTCTAAGTCCAGGTGACTGCACCCTTCGAAGTCAAGACTATTTCAAGATGTCATGATGTGCCGGTAAACCACGCACGCTCTATCAATATACCAATGAAATTCTTTAACCATGAAGTCCTTTAGCACCACTTACAGATGTTAATAATTACAGATTTAAAACTCCTTTCAAATTATTATTACATTCACCCTAATCATTTCTCAATGATTTCTCACGTGTGTTAAAATAATTTTGTCCAGTATCCTAAGCCAAGTTGTATCCTGAATCCAACTTACCATGCTCTAAGCATTAAGTCATCAGGATAAGCCCTTGACACTTATGATCGATTCATTTGCAGAAGCTCATGGAATCTGATTTGTTCTATTCTGAACCCTTTCAGAACTTATGGATTATTCGTAATCCTTGTGTCATGACTTTTAGAAACTCTTTCCTTTTAGGAGACATGCATCTTGAATTTTATCAAGATCATACTAATATTGGCTGGGTCTATACTGGTGATTTTATCTACTGATAGATGATTGTGACAACGTGAGTGTAATGTACTTTCATGACAAGTTATCACACTTTGCAATGATAGGAAAATTCCTTTGCCAAAGTCATGCATCTTGATCTTATCAAGATCATACCTATAATGGCTGAATTTTACTAACGACTTCATCTATCTGATAGATGCTTATGACCACCTGAGTACATTGTATCTCCTTAAGATCTTTCATAGAGAATCATCTCTTAATGCTAAGTCATTACACTTTGTAATGATAAGAGGCGTTAATAGTATGTAACAGACATACATGATAGGCAGATCACAATGATACTCCCACTAGCTTTGACACGGTTATAAGACTTTCTTAGATCATCACAAAATCAAAACCTTTTGGCACATTTTTAGAATCCAAGATCTGAAAGTTTTTGACATAATTTCAGGACTGTTTAGGCTATTCACAAAATCCAAACTTTTGTCATATTTTGAGAATCCAGAGATCCTTCCTTGCGAGGTGTCCTTTAGATAATTCATAAGTACAGTGTACCTTTTGTATCAGTATGTTCTAAACCCTTTTGGTTGTGTCTTACACACAACCCTTGTGTTTTCCATTTAAGGAAAGCGGTTCAGATCATCCAATCATGCTATGACTCGCGAAGTGCAGTAATAGCAAACAATATCTTTTTAGATTTGTTTTTATTCTATTGAGAGTGTATCTCTCAAAATCAATCATATGACTCTGAGTTTTGCTTCACTCAACTCATTCTTGCTCAGAATGTAGGCACAATTCTATCTATGTTGCCTTCTTTTGACGACTTAATTACTCCCACTGGTTATTAGCTAGGTGTAACATCAATCAAATTTTTACATAGACCGAGTCTCACCCTTAGGTTCTCTCATTTGGCAGCAACCGGGCTCACCAATGCTTCCAAGTAGTAGGATTGCTTATCTGTAGCAATCTTAGTGTTTTATCACTAATCGGTATGTCACCCAGATCATAACACTTTATGATGGTGACCAATACTACTGGCATGCCAAGAGAAGGGTATGTCAGTTTTAACAGGAATCCGATCCGGTCAAGTCCTAGTAGTGACTAGAGGTTCTTTCACTTAGCTAATCCTCGAACTCCTTCAGGATTACTCTTGCTCCCACTATTTCCTTAGAATATGAGTCCTTTCTAAAAGAACTCTTCTTTCATAAGTACTTGTGGGAAAACCAATGAAGTAACACTGCGGATCAGGTTCAGGCCAGTCATGAGGTTTGGACGAACGCTACATGACCCTGTACCCTCCATGTACAAGTGGGGCGAACCCTGCTTTATATTTCAGACAGTGTCAACCTACTAAGTTTAAGATGTGGTCGGAATAGGTTTTTACGGTCTGACTGGTTGAATATCTAATTTATCGAAAAATTAATTGGAAGTGTATCTAATACATCGAGGATCGAACTATTTCGACCAATCTCATGCATAATACATTATTTCTATTATACTTCCATGTCTTAAAAATACTTAAACCATGTCCTGAAAACTTCATTTAGGCTACTTTGAATCATTGATGGCATTTACATGTACGACTTAACAAACGCTCTTTAAGCATTTTCCAAATGTTTTCATTTGTACGTCAAATGTGGTGCTTTACATTTCAACCATTGAGACACCAAGTCTTCGAGATTCTATAACAAATAACTAATTTCCATATATGCACATTACACAACGTATATTCAAGTCTATTTTAAGGTATCTCATACCCTTAACCCTAACTTCTACATTTTGATTAACTTTTAGACTAAATGCATATAAAGCCATCCTTTTTTATATGGTTAGCAAAAGTTGCCTAAATGTGTATTGTAAGTACTTTTTATATGGCTAACCATACTTCCAAAGTTCCAAACTTATTGCCTAAAACACACATCTTACCACACTTAGGTAACTTATTGATTGTAATGTTTACCGTAATTTATATATAAATATGTATTGTAAGTACTTTTTTTTTTTTTTTTTTTTTGTAAAAAATGAGCCTTAATGTTTTCAAGTGGTCGTACTTCTCAGAGTCAATACTGATAACGTCATTATTATTACTAATATTATATAATGATATGAAAAGTATTTTATCCTTAAATGAAAAGTTTTTATTAAAGATTTCTTAGAAAGAGAGAATTCAATAGAAAAATAATTCTTTTAATGGAAAAATGATTGAAAACTATGAGATATTTATAGAGTATTTAAAACAAAAAAAATAATTAAACCAGTTGTTGTAACTGATCTAGAGCTGTTTAGACCTAGGGCCGAATTCAAGCTTGCAGGTTCGAAAAATGCCCGATGGATTGAAGACCGGTCTAGACATGACTGATAAAATTACAAAATTAATAAAATAAAAATAAATCGGTCATTTTATATAGAGTTGGCAAAACTTGACACGACACGACAACCCGACACGAACTCGACATGAAATAAACGGGTTTGGGTAAGAGATTTCAACCCGTTTAATTAAACGGGTTGACACGACACGACACGATAATTAAACGGGTAAGGTCAGGGTCGAAACGTTCAACTCGAAAATGACTCGAAAATGACCCATTTAATTATATTCAAGTTTTTCTAATTCTTATGTAAATTGGACAGGTCAAAAACCAATACCATATTTAAAAAAAAACTTCTGATTGACGTGTTTTATAATGTGGAAGTCGCTTAAACATCTAGGTCATGAATTCAGTTTCACTTTTTTACTTACTTACTCATACTCCACAGTTTCACTCGGCCTCTCTCTCATCCTCGCAACCTCGTCATTCATCTTCTCGACTCCTAATCTTTTAATGTTGCTCTATAAACTTAGTGTGAATGCTTCTACTACTAGTTTTCATATTTCCTTTTCGTCTCAAACTCCTATTCTTTCAACATACTTAGTGTTTAAACTCGAAAAGTAACATGATATATTTACAAGGTGTAAACCCCAACCCCGAAACTCGACACGAACTCGACACGAAGATAAACGGGTTGACACGACACGACACGATTATTAAACGGGTTGGGTTAGGGTCGAGCACTTTCAACCCGTTTAATGTTCTGACACGACACTAAATCGACACGACACGACACGTTTGCCAGGTCTAATTTTATATACCTTTAACGAACTTTTGACCATCTACATAAAAAACTGAAACTTTAAAGGATTGTCCGTGTCATGGTTTTAGAGAACTTGAACTCAAGTGTCAATATAAAAGTAAAAAAAACATCTTACAAGGATGTTTAAGATTGAGTTTAAAAGTATTATTGACTTATTATTTTCAAAATGTTAATAAGTCAAAAAAAATTTTGTCAAGTTAATAACCAATTTTCAAAAGTGTTTTTTGTTACACTTCAAAAACTCTTTTTGAATAAATTAAAATTTATAATATTTCAAAATTGTTTATGACTTATTCACCTAAAATAACTATAAAATAGCTTTAATCTAATTCAAACACTTTTTTTTTTTATAAAAACAACTTATCTTATTATTGTCTTTTATACTAGGGAAAATTGCATATATGCCATTAATAATCACTAAAATATCATATTTACCCGGCCTAAACTCTAAATATCTTATATATCCTAGATAAGTTTTCAAAATATCATATTTGCCCAATTGCTTTTTTAAATCTTTTTTAATCATTTATGTAATTTAAAATCATTACACATATAAGTAATAAATTAGAATGACAGAAATACCCCTATTTTATTTTATTTTGTGGAATACAAACAACGCAACACTGATTCCATTGTCAACCTTGGTAGGGATCACCACGTTGTAAACACAAACGGCGTAATAAAGTCGAAGAGAAAGATTGACGTCACACTATTAAAAAACAGACGACAACCAATTTGTGGATAAAAATGGGGAAATTGATATACCAAACACCTCAAACAAAAAAAAGAAGAACGGTAAGGGAAAACAAATGAATAAAAGGTGATACTGATTCAAGGCGAAGGTTAAATCCACAAGGGAATATGAATCTTACAGTTCAATCCTTAACACCGGAACAAAATAAATTTGTTGAGAAAATAAAATCTGGGCTATCGTTGACTAGTAATATACAAAAGCTACAAAAAAAAAAAAAACTTAATTACTAGTTGGTAGATCACTGTGACTCAACAACAAATAGTTTGATATTGAATATTTGAATAAGGGTACGAAATTCAATTTACAGAATCATGTCGACAGATGAGCTAATTTTGAAATAATGGAAGGCTCAATTTCTCGATAGGAAGTTTAGTAGTGGAGTATACCTACAGCTAACTAAAGAAACGACACATGGTGACTTCTTGATTCTATTCATCAATACTTTTTTAAATCAATATTAATAGGTAAATGGAAATCGACGTTGTAGAGAACTTGATTATACAAAACTTGATATGTGAAAACATGATTAACCGGATGTTATTAAAAAAAGAGTCTAGTATCAAGGAAATCAATATAGATGGCAGAAAGCGGTAATCGACAACTCTTCCTCCTGATTGTGTCGTTTGTGTTTCTAGCGACGTGATCCCCGCTAAGGTTGAAGATAGAACTGATGTTGTATAGTTTGTATTCCATCAAATAAAATAGGGGTATTTTTGTCATTCTAATGTATTTATAATATTTGTAAGGATTTTAAATTACAAAAATGATTATAAACATGTTTAAAAATATTAAAAAAAAGAAAGTGGGCAAATATGATATTTTAGAAACTAATCTAAGGTATATATGATATTTAAAATTTAAACCGAATAAATATGATATTTTGATGTTTATTTATGATATATATAAAATCCCCTTATCTTTTATCGATATATAAGCTAATTCAAATACTTTTTTAAAAATTGGTTTTTATAAAGTTATAAGTTAAAAAAAATTACCAAAAAATGCTTAAATAAGCAACCCCAAACCAACACGTCGATAGGTGACTCTGTTTCAAAACCAACCCAAACCATTCAGATTCCTTTTTTTTTTTTTTTGCATTTCTTCCACATTTCTATTGAGTGTGAAACCACTCTTGTGGTTTGTCAAAGTTGGTGAATGTGAAGTTGGTAAAGTCAATGGTTGGTGAGTCCAAGGTTGGAGAAGTTTGATTTCACATTTCACAATACCTTCTTATATGTATAAATAGAGCTTCAGTTGAAGACATTTATGTACCACACCACAACAATGTAGTTGATGTTAGGATCGAGACACTTAGCCTACGGACACGGAACTCACACACTCAGCTCACAAATTAAGAACACAAGAATTTAACGTGGTTCGGTCTAATCTGACCTACGTCCACGGCGGGTAACTAGAAGTTTTATTGCTCTGTGTTTATTTGTGTTGTGTGGTACATAAATCTCTTCAACTGAAGCTCTATTTATATGTGTAAGCAATTAATGTGAAATTAAGAACTTGGAATGAGGCTACCAAACTTATTAGGCTACCAACCATTCACCAACTCTTCAAACTTCACCAACCTTTGAATAAATTTTCAAAAGCTTCACATTTACCTAACAATATCCCACTTGAAGATTTTGAACAACGTAGTCTTTCTCTACCGTCCAATTGTTGCAACAATTCTTCAATCTCTCACTTGAAGCCACGGAACAATCTTCACCTGTGCTTCAACTGTGCATTCCAAAAAACACTTTTGATCTTAGCTCTTTCCTAGTTACCCTGGCCTTCTCTTCAATTTACCTGAAGGCTAGTTGAAGCTTCCGTTAGCTCCAACACATTAGTCATGGCTAAGTCTGCCACTGACCTGTTCTCTGTCTCCATCGGCTCCCACTGAAATGAACTCTCCATGTGTAGCAGATAATCTGGAGAGATTTTTACAGATGGAATACTGGTTTTCTTAACCCACTGTGTTCTGGGTATTCTAGCTGAGACACAGCCCTTGCTCCCACTGCTATGAATGCCCTTGACTGGTTTTTCTGAACCGTTCCAAACATGTTCAACCTGAATCTGACCTGTGACTCTGGGTTTGCCATCTGCAAAGCAAACCTTCTTCTGTCTACGAGACTCTATGAACCGGACTTTGGTCTTCTTCTGAATTGGGACGGTTACTCCCTCAGACGGTAAACTGACCATATATAATGAACCCCTCTTGTGTCCACGAGCTATCACACGATTTCCTTTGACTACCTTCCACTGCCCATTCCTGAACTTAACCTCATGCCCTTGTTCATCCAACTGCCCAACAGAAATCAACTGTTTCTTCAGTCTTGGAATTACCCGGACATCCTTCAAAGTCCATGGACCGACTGGAGTCTTCAGATCTAAGTCACCTATGCTCGTCACATCAAGAACCTCATCGTTTGCCAGTCTTACCTTACCAAAATCCCATTCTTTCAGATTCCGCAGTACTTCACGTCTGTGGGTAGCGTGAAATGAAGCACCCGAATCCATAACCCAGGAATCTACATTGCTCTCCACACTACAGATCAAAAAATCATCATCTGAATGGTCTACTGCAACGTTAACTTCTTTCTTGTCCTTTGGACATTGATTCCTGAAATGTCCAACATCTTTACAGTTCCAACAAGTCACATCATTTCGAGTCCTCGACTGACTCCTTCTTCTGTTCCTGATCCCACTACCTCTGTTATTTTTTCTACCTCTGACCGCATTCAATTGTTCACTTGATGATTCCCCGGAATTTCTTCTTCTGACGTCTTCGCCTAGAATTAAATCCCGAATTCCCTCAAAAGTGAGCTCTTTCGATCCTGCGGAACTAGTAACGGCTGTAACTGTTCCAGACCAACTGTTAGGTAATGATGATAACAGTAGTAAAGCTTGAACTTCATCCTCCAACTTTATTCCCACTGACCCAAGTCTGGATAAAATCGAGTTTAAATTGTTGATGTGTACTGTAACTGAACTTTCTTCCCTCATCCTCGTGTTGACTAGTTCCCGAATCAGGAAGACTTTATTTGCTACCGACGGCTTCTCGTACATATTAGACAATGCCTCCATGATTCCCTTTGTCGAGGTCTCCTTCAAGATGTTGAAGGCAACATCCTTTGACAAAGCTAGTCTAATAAATGCCTTCGCCTTCTTATCCAAAGTCTCCCACTGTGCCTGTGTCATCGCCTCCGGTTTTTCACCTAAAACTGCGTCCAAGTCTTTCTGCACGAGCAAATCTTCAATTTGCATCTTCCATCAACCAAAGTCCTTCCCATCAAACTTCTCAATCTGAATCTTACTGCTTTCTGCCATTATAACGGACAAACTGCGTTTTTTTCAGAAATTAAGGCTGAAAAATGCAATTTTTCTGAAGTTTAGGGGCTAAACTGTCCTTTTATGAAAGTTTAGGGGCTCAACTGCAACTTTCAGAAAGTTTAGGGGCTAAAATGCAATTTTCTGAAAGTTCAGGGGCTAAATTGCAATTTTCGAAACTTTAGGGACCTGTTTTGCAATTTTCTGGAACCTTAGGGACCTGTTTTGCAAATTCTGGAACTTCAGGGACCTATTTTGCAAATTCTGGAACTCCAGGGACCTATTTTGCAAATTCTGGAACTTCAGGGACCTGTTTTGCAAATTCTGGAACTTCACGGACCTGTTTTGCAACTTCTAAAACCTCAGGGACCTGTTTTGCAAATGCTACAGTACCGCTACAGTGTCGTCTTCTCCGGCGAAACTCCGGTGCTATAGTGTCGTCTTCTCCGGCGAACTGGTTTTTCCGGCCAACTTTCCGGCGAGTTTTGACCAACTTTGACCGGCGATTTGGAGGTCTTCCGACGCTCAAAAAATTTGAAAAAATATATTTTCGAAATCTGCGGAACGAGACCTTTCCAACGGCGTAAACCAAAATCGTTTTTGAGACAAAAAATTTCCGACCCAAAAACAGAAAATCACCCTCTCGAGCTAAACCAAAGCTCTGATACCACTTGTTAGGATCGAGACACTTAGCCTACGGACACGGAACTCACACACTCAGCTCACAAATTAAGAACACAAGAATTTAACGTGGTTCGGTCTAATCTGACCTACGTCCACGGCGGGTAACTAGAAGTTTTATTGCTCTGTGTTTATTTGTGTTGTGTGGTACATAAATCTCTTCAACTGAAGCTCTATTTATATGTGTAAGCAATTAATGTGAAATGAAGAACTTGGAATGAGGCTACCAAACTTATTAGGCTACCAACCATTCACCAACTCTTCAAACTTCACCAACCTTTGAATAAATCTTCGAAAGCTTCACATTTACCTAACAGTTGAATATAAATTCCTAGTTACCATCGTGGACGTAGGTCAGTTTTGGACCGAACCATGTTAAATTCTTGTGTTCTTAATTTGTGAGCTGAGTATGTGAGTTTAGTGTTCGTATGCTAAGTGTCTCGATCCTAACAAGTGGTATCAGAGCCTTGGTATACTCCAGAGGGTGATTTTCTGTTTTTGGTCGAAAAACTTTTGTCTCAAAAACGATTTTGGTGTACGCCGTTGGAAAGGTCTCGTTCCGCAGATTCCGAAAATATATTTTTTTGGATTTTTTGACCGCCGGAAGACCTCCAAATCGCCGGAATAGCGACCGAAGAAACCGGAGTCCGCCGGAGAAGACGACACTGTAGCAGTTCACTGAACGACACTGTAGCAGTTCACTGTAGCGTCCTGAACTTTGGGTAAATTGCGGTTTAGTCCCTGAACTTCAGGAAAATTGCAGTTTGGTCCCTCAACTTTGTCAAAGTCGCAAAACAGTCACTCAAACATTTGTTTTGGGCAGTTTAGCCAGAAAATAATTTGGGTGGGGATTATATTTTGCAAATAACGAGCCAAGAACAGTCGTTAAGTTCAGACAAGGCTTCGTTTAGTAAAGATTGAAAAGTTGGTGGAAGATGCAGATTGAGGCATTATGTGTCAGAAAGTTCAAGATGTGGTATTGGTAAAGGGAGAAAATTAAAGAATTATAGAAGATCAGACGTTCAGACAAATCCAGCGATGATCAGAGTTTCACGGGTTCAAGAACAGATCATGGGATGAACAGATCAAGTAATTAAGAGAAAATCCGTTTTCGGTAGATCCAGCAGTGATTAGAAAGTCAGCAGACTTAGGTGTAATCACGGGATTAGAAAGTTCGGTGTTATTCATGACGTTGAGGTGTGGACATTCTTTAGAGTCGATGTCCAAATAGAGGAAATTCTGTTTCTGAGAATGTGTCTGGGTTTGATGCATTGGGACTCAGTGGAAGGCAGTGAAGACTCTTAGGTCAAGAATTATGGTGCTTCATTTCACGCTACCCACAGCAGTGAAGCACTGTAGAATCTGAAAGTTGGAGACTTTGGAAAGGTAAGACTTGTGAACGATGAATGTTCGCTGTATATGATCGGATTACCGTCTGAGGGAGTGACCGTCCCAGTTCAGAAGAGAAACAAAGTCCGGTTCACAGAATCTCATGGGCAGAAGAGGGTGACCTTTTGCAAGTAGGAAGCCTAGAGCTACAAGGAAGATTCAGGTTGAACGAGCATGGAAAGGTTCAGAAAAATCAGTCGAAGGATATTGTGGCAATAAGAGCACAGAGTATTGTTTAAGTTGCAGGGTTTTGCAACAGTGGGAGCATAGGTCGTGTTTCAATCATAGGTCGAGGACGACAGTGGATTTAGAACCAGTTTTCAGCTGTAAAAGTCTCTCCGGTTTTGATAACTTACTAAATATGGAGAGTGTTGTTGTTTGTTCTCAGATTGTTCCAGGATTCGGTAGTTCGTTTTCAGTAGGAGCCGATAGGGACAGAGAACGGGTCAAGGGCACTTTTAAGTCATGACGAACTTGTTGAAACTCATGGGAGTTTTAACGGGCCTTTCAGGTTAACTGATGAGAAGGCCGGGGTAACTAAGAAGGAGTTTACAAAAATACAGATGCACAGTCGAAGCACAGGTGAAGATTGTTCCGTGGCTTCAAGTGGGAGATTGTTGAGTGTGAAGCCACTCTTGTGGTTTGTTAAAGTTGGTGAATGTGAAGTTGGTGAAGTCAATGGTTGGTGAGTCCAAGGTTGGAGAAGTTTGATTTCACATTTCACAATACCTTCTCATATGTATAAATAGAGCTTCAGTTGAAGAGATTTATGTACCACACCACAACAATGTAGTTGAATATAAATTCCTAGTTACCGTCGTGGACATAGGTCAGTTTTGGACCGAACCAAGTTAAATTCTTGTGTTCTTAATTTGTGAGCTGAGTGTGTGAGTTTAGTGTTCGTATGCTAAGTGTCTCGATCCTAAAAATTTCAAGATCTTCTATCAGATACTAGCGATGGCGACAACACTTTTTTACCCCATTACAACTAAGAATACCAGGAGTAAAGAAAGCATGTTCGTTGATAACACTCTATTCAAACGGATGCAAGTTGTTGACACTGCAATTTTACAAAATATTGGAAAAATAGAAGCGGCAAGATGATCACATGCCGAGAAAATGTTGATACCCCTGAGTGGATTTTGTTTACCCTTTTTGATTTATGATTTCCCTATTGTTGATAACACTCTATTCTGATAAAATCTCGGCGACCTCCGGCGACACTACCATGGAACTTCTTTCAAGCTCCGTTTCCATACCCAGGTTTCAAGAGACGCGCTCCTCCTCTACCCCTTGTGCTTCGCCCCGAATAAAGTATTAAGTTTCAGGCGGCGGAGAAGATGATGAACAACCACCCTTTACCTTACAGCCTGCATTTTCATCTTTGGTATGAACTTGCTTTTCATTTTTTATAGGCATAGAATAATATTAGATTGCAAAAGGATAAAACTTGCTTTTCATTTTCGTTTTAGTTGAACAAGTCTACAACATAGAAAAATATTATGCAGATTGCAAAAGGATGAAACTACATGGGCCTTTTGTGTCCGCACTCCAGATCTGAAGTTTTCTTTTCAAACAAATACATCAGTGCCCCTCTGTTAGTTTTCATAAGTTATTCTTTTATAATTTGGATATGATATCATTAAAGAAACAAGTGAATGACTCTTTCAACCACCTTCAATGAAAGTTGATCATTTTTTTGTGAAGATACAAAAAATACATTAACAAGCGACTATAAATGGGTTATGAGAATATAAATGCGAAAAAAAAAACATCAGAATTGCTTATTTTAGCAAAATGTATTGGTTTCTTATTTTCAAGTATCGTGTTTAATAAAATTTATATATTTGTGAAAAAAATAAGGGACTTATTTTTAAACATGATACTCAGCTATTTGTTGTATGTAAATATCATTCGTGCAAAGATGCAAAGTGCAAACATAACATGTATTTTCATGAATTGATGAACTTGAACATATTGCCAACATATAAAATAAAAAGAATCTTATTTGCATATTTTTAGTAAACTATCTTCGTATGTTATCTCTTGTTTGACCAAGCAAAGATCTTTTCTTCTGTACCTAATTCCAAAGTTTCCAAACAAAAACATCACCTTCACATTGCATCAAAAATTGTCTCTTTAATAGGCACTCTTCTGGGTTATTCACTACATCTGATCCAAGTTTCTTTCCAATTATTTCATATACATTTTCCACAACAAAGATTTCATTTTATAGGTTCCTTCAAGCATACCTTCAAAATTCAAATCAATGGCATCTTCTTCCACTTCGTTTGTTCATAAGAGCTTTAAATATGATGTATTTTGGAGTTTTAGGGGCAAAGATACCCGTAAGAACTTCGTTCAACATCTTTATTCTGCTTTTCAGCAGAAAGGAATTCACACTTACAAGGATGACAAGAGAATCAATATAGGGAAAAGGATCAGTGATGAGCTCTTGGGAGCCATTGAAGACTCAAAGTTCTTTATCATTGTCTTCTCCAAGAATTATGCGTCTTCATCTTGGTGTTTGAATGAGCTTCAAAAGATAATGGAGCGTCACAAGACAATCGAGCATACTATTTACCCCGTCTTCTATGATGTTGAACCCTCCGAAGTCCGCAATCAAACTGGGGCTGTCAGAGAAGCCTTTGCCAGACACGAAAAGGAAGAGGCTGCTGGGGAATGGAGAAAGTCTTTAAAAGAAGCAGCTGATGTGGCCGGGTGGGTGTTTAACAACACTATTGATGGGTAATTCCTTCATCATATCTCTACAATATTCTTTCACTTTGTTTCTTTTTAATCTACATTTTCCTTGGATGTAAAAGGCTTGGACAAGGCCTCTCATGTTGGATTGTCAAATCTTAACTCAATCCTTGAGTCTTGTCAAAAGATTAAACATGAAATTTGATTAACCATAAAATATAGGTTTGTAATTTATAGATCTGAAAGTAACTGTTTATGGCTAACAGAATCTTCTCTAAACTGCAGGCATGAAGCTAAAGTCATTCGACAAATTGTTGAAAAGCTTTCACTAGAGTTACATTCCATTAATGTTCTCATTGATGAAAACTTAGTAGGAATGAAGACCCGGATCAACGATATTGTATCATCTTTCAGAAGCAGTTCTGATGATGTTCGAATGATTGGGATCTGGGGGATAGGAGGTGGTGGGAAGACAACTTTGGCAAGAGCTATTTTTATTAAAATATCTTTTCAGTTCGAAGGGAAAAGCTTCATTGAGAATATCAGGGAAGTTTCTAACGCCTCTTTGTCCGGTTTAAAGTCATTGCAAAAGCAAGTCATTTCAGATGTCTTGAATGAGCAAGGCATCACAGTAAGTAGTGAAAATGAGGGGAAAGACATGATGTGGAGGATGATGCATGGTAGAAAGGTTCTTCTTGTTCTAGATGATGTGGATCATATAGACCAGCTTGAAGCATTAGCCGGTGACCATAGTTGGTTTAAGCCGGGAAGTATTATTATCATTACAACAAGAGATGAGCAAGTGCAGTTGATTCATAATGTGAATCTGTTATCAGATAAGGAAGCGATTTGTCTTTTCAATAAGTATGCATTTGGGAGAGAGATTGCAGTTCAAGGGTACGAAGAGCTATCAAGACAAGTTATGCATTATGCTGCTGGTCTTCCCTTAACCATCAAAGTTTTGGGTTCATTTCTCTGTGCTAAAAGTAAGATTGAATTGGTAGATGCCCTAGGTAGATTGAAAATAATTCCGTTAGAGGAAACTCACAAAAAGTTGGAATTAAGCTATAGCGCTCTAAACGAAGATTACAAGGAAATATTCCTTGATGTTGCAACCATACTGAAAGGTTGGCCAAAAAACATGGTTATCAAAGCACTTGAAAGCTGTGGATATCATGCTAGAAATTGTTTAAGGGTTCTTGAGCAAAAATCTCTCATAACTATCAATAATAATTATGTTGACCGTGAGTGTGTGGGTATGCATGACCATATTGAAGAAATGGCTAGGAATATTGTCCGTCGTTCACACCCAGACATGCCTTACAAACATAGCCGATTGTGGATTGGTGACAATATTGAAGATATATTGGCTAATGACCTGGTAAGGATCAACTTTATTTGTAATTTCGAGAAACTTGTTAGGTAAATGAAGACTTGAGAAGTCAAAAGAAATTTGGTGAAATGCTATTTTTTCTAAATTGGATAGTAGCATGAAGCCTATATAAAGGGTGGTGATACATAAGAAAAATCACAACTCAACACACAAAAACACAAGAAACACATAGATAGATATATCACGAGTTTTTGAAATATCCTTTTGTGCAGAGTCCAGTTTGACAGCCAAAAGTGTGAGTGTTATTTTCTTGTGAGTGGTTAGACTACAAGTGAAGTTTAGCCTTGTATGATTGTAGTGTTTTCTAGGTGTTAATGAAATACTCTCTCTCTCTCTCTCTCTCTCTCTCTCTCTCTCTCGTTCGCGCGTGGATTAGCCTATCAGACAGATCGTGTGAACCACGTTAAATATCTTGTTCCGATTTTACATTTTCGTTTACCGTTTTTTTCGGTAATTTTATTCCGCTCGTGTCACCGTAATCAAATATCGATTTGTTTGAAGTGTTTAATTCATTTTGTTATATCCCAACAAACTGGTATCAGAGCTCTAGGTTTAAAGGAAGTCGTATCTCGCGTATGCTCTGTGGTTGCAGCTTAGTCTAATCTTCCACATCAGAAACAAGGTTTCGATTGGCCTTATAAAAATATTGTCTTTCCTGCTATGGCTGAAGATGGGAAAGTTAGGATCAAGAAATTCGAAGGTCATGATTTCGGATTTTGGAGAATGCAAATCAAAGATTATCTCTACCAGAAAAAATTACATTTACCACTATTCGGAACAAAACCTGAAGCGATGGCGCAGGAAGAATGAGACTTATTAGATCAGCAGACACTTGGAGTTATAAGGTTATCATTGGCAAAGAATGTAGCATACAATATTGTCAATGTGAAGACAACCTACAATCTGATAAATGCGCTGTCTAATATGTACGAAAAACCTTCAGCGGCAAATAAGGTTTAAAGCTGAGGACCCTTGACCTTTGGTCGAGTCCAAATCTTGAGAGGTTGGATATTCATGGATGCAACGATTTGGGAGAATTTAACATTTTCGAATGTCCAATACTGTCAAAAGTCAACATTGGGCTTTCAAAGTTAAGAACCCTTGATCTGAGGCTGGTTCCCAATCTCAATAACTTGTTTCTTTATCAATGCAAAAGATTGGTAGAACTTCACTTGCCCAGTACATGTATAAATCTTGACACCCTATGTCTTGAATAATGTTATGAGTTGGAAGAACTTCACCTGGTTGATCAGTGTCAAGATCTCGAATCCCTCACCTGGCTCACCATTACTCATTCAAAGTTGAGGACCCTTGACCTTGGGCTGACCCCAAATCTCAAGAAGTTAAATCTTCAAAAATGTTATAACTTGGTACAACTTCATGTTCCTATAGGATGTCTAAAAAATATTGTCTACTTGGACTTGAGTGGTTGTTTGGGATTTAGATCTTTTTGGTTTCGCTTAAAGGATAATACTTCTGGTATAGTGAATGAATCACTCGAGGTTCGTGCTTTAGCTGTGTTACATTTCTCCCGAAAAGTCTGCCCATTTCACCCTGACAATAATTTTCTGAATTTTGATTTCACATGTTTTCATAAAGATGATTTATCCTAATTTACTGAAAGTCTTGAGAAGCTTATTTCTGGAGGTTCTTGTGCTTGCACAAAACTTGCGAGGTTTTCAAGAAGCATTGGTAGGTTACAATGTTAAATAAAACTTAAACTCGAAGGCCGTATTCCAGAGGTACCCAAGAGGAGCTAAGTTTGTTGTCTACGTCTTCAAGATAGAATTTGTATATGTCTTGAAACATCTGAATCTCTCAACCTGAAGTCTTGTTGGCTTTTTGAGAAGTTACTCAAGGATCTTGGCCTGTTAGAGATGTTTAGAGCAGCAAGATTTGTTTTTCATGTTGGAACATGTCGAGATGGCTTCTTCACTCGTGTGGTTTTACATCCACACCAGGCACCCACAACTGTAGCTATTCTACGAGGTGGTGTCTCAATTTTCTGTTAATCATCTTATCTTCACTTGAATTTTATAATTGATATGGCAACTTTATTATTTTCAGCCAAAAATACAAGGACTATAACATACAGGAAGAGCCAACGTTGTAGTTTTAAGCTAGGTTTCATAGAGTATCTTATTGTCATTTGTGTTAAATTTGGAGTCTTATTCAAGTTTAAAACCAGACTTAAAGACCGAAGTAAGAACTAAGAACTAAGAACTAAGAACTAAGAACTAAGAACTAAGAACTAAGAACTAAGAATCAGGTGTCAAAAATCCGACAACACTTGTGGTGATGTAGATTTCATTCAAGTTGACAAACAAATATCCATTTTTGCATATGAAATTGTATCTCTGTTACTATTTGTCCAAACATTTGAATAATTTCATATAATTAGGAGTTGGGGGAAGCAATCGGTACCCAAGGTGATTTTCCCAACTACTTTTTGAAAGCTATTTGGTTACATCATTCCATGTAAGCAAGTATCTAATCAGTTTGGACTTTGGAGACTATTTGGTTGCATGTATTGCACGAGGTCCATCACTAAAGATGAAACTGAAAAGGGACTTATTGTGTTCTCCTAGCTTACATTGAAAGCTATATATTGGCACTTTTGGGTCAGCTAGTATGCTTATTTTTTAATGTTGAAAAAAGATCTTAGGCTGTGGGGTGTGGGGTGACCCCCCTCGTCGTGCCAGCTCAGGGAAGACGCGCCAACCCCCCCCTTTCGTTATGAGGACGCCGCGTTTCTGGGATGTGATACGGACGACGCACGATAACGATCATTTGACCGTTTGAGTTTAAAAAAGTGAACGTTGGGTTATATATATATATATATATATATATATATATATATATATATATATATATATATATATATATATATATATATATATATATATATATATATATATATATATATATATATATATATATATATATATATATATATATAGAGTTAGGTTCTTTTGAGAACTCATATATTCATGAGATCTTGAGAACTCCTAGGCTATAATTTTTTTTTTCAAAATTGTGACTTAATGCATTAAGTCGCTTATATATAAGACATTTCGTCAAAAAAAATCTTTAAAAAAAGTCGATTTTTTTTGAAGATGTACATATAAACAAAACGTGCACATATGCACATTTGCACAAAAATGCACATATGCACATTTCGTATATGCATATTTTTTTTCAATTTTTTTTTAAAAGATGGTCTTAAATATAAGTGACTTAATGCATTAAGTCATTTTTGTTGAAAAATAAAAGTTAGTTTAAGAGTTCTCAAGATCTCACGAATATTTGGGTTCTCACAAGATCCTGACCCTATATATATATATATATATATATATATATATATATATATATATATATATATATATATATATATATATATATATATATATATATATATATATATATATATATATATATATTGTTACAAGTAATTGGTGAATGACAACATTATGTCATCACTTTGCATTTACCAATTAAACAACTATATTTGAATAGTAGACTTGGTAGTATAAATAGACCATCAATGTAATGTAAGGAAGAAAATGCATCTCATATCAACTCTTTCACAAGTGATATAAACTCTCTCTACTCTCTCCAAGCTCTCAAGCTTTATTTCTTTCTTCATCTATATTCTAGTTTTTAGTTTGTTCATAATTGTCGTGGTAACGCTGAATTTATAACACGTTATCAGCACGAGGCTCTAACGAAGGCGATTAAAAGACACATCGATCTAATCAAGGTATGTAATTTCATCAAAACTAGAATGTTAATTAATAATAATAATAATAACAACGATAACGAAAAAAAAACATTTTATTCTCGAAGTTATGACTACTAACATATTTCTTTTCTTATTTATCCTTGACGTTATTACTACTAACAAATTTCTTTTCTTATTTATCCTTGACGTTATGACTACTAACGAAGTTCATTTCTTATTCTAAATTTACTTACGCTTTATTAACATTTATTATTGCAAACTAACTTTTGTTATCACATACTAATTTTTATTTATGCAACTAACATTTATTTATGTATACTAACGTTTATTTATGCAAACTAACGTTTATTTATGGAAACTAACATTTATTTATGCAAATTAACGTTTATTTACGGCAACTAACATTTATTTATGCAAACTAACATTTATTTACGCATACTAACATTTATTTATGTATACTAATGCTTATTTATATAAACTAATGTTTATTTACGCACACTAATATTTATTTATGTATACTAACTATTATTCATGCTCTGACATCTATTTATATATACTAACGTTTATTTATGCGCAACCAATTAAAAATAAAATTTTAAATTTTAAAATAAAAAGAATTTGAGAAGATTCATCTATTTAATTATGTTTGTAACTATAATAAAAATAGTAAAACCCATCCCCACCTTTAAACGACAAATTTAATGAGTTTTATTTTTCTTAGGAACTACAATATGTCAAACATTGCAAAGCTTGAATTTACCGCTCTTGAAGTCAGCGGAAAAAACTACATGCCTTGGACTATAGATGTTACGATGCATTTTGAGTCCATGGATTTATCTGAAACTATAAAAGAAAAAAATAAGTGCACGTCGCAAGATAAAGCACGTGCAATAATTTTCCTTCGCAAACATATCGATGAAATGTTGAGGTATGAATACCTCAATACCACTGATCCTAGCACTCTTTGGAAAAGCTTAAAAGAAAGATTTGACCACCAAAAGGAAGTTATACTTCCAAGTGCTAGGGCTGAATGGTTATCGTTGAGGTTTCAAGACTTCAAAAAGGTACATGACTATAATTCCGCATTATTTCGGATATGTTCACAACTAAAATTTTGTGGGGAAGATATTTTGTGATGCTTCAATGTTGGAGAAAACTCTCTCCACATTCCATGCATCGAATATGACATTGCAACAACAATATCGTATACAAAAGCTCAAAAAATATTCTAAGCTTAATACACTTCTCCTTGTTGCTGAACAAAATAATGAACTATTAATAAAGAACCACCAGTCCCGTCCAACAGGTTCAGTAGCACTTCCTGAAGCAAATGCTACTATCACTTATGAACCAAGAAATAATTCATATAGACGAGGACGTGGTCGTGGTCGTGGTCGTGGACGAGGCCGTGGTCGCAGTCGAGACCATTTTAACCAAAACCAAAATTTTGGGCGCGGTTATACTCAGGGTCGTGGACACGGTCATCCTTATAACCTTGGGCGTGGTCAAAGAAACAATAATCAACACACTCCACAAGGAAATAATTTCCAACCACAAGAAAAAAGAAATGATGCCGGAACATCACAGAACCCCGGAGGTTCTTGTTATAGATGTGGTAGCATAGGTCATTGGTCAAGGACCTGTCGTACAGATCCCCATCTTTGTAAACTTTACCAAGATTCCATTAAAGGATAGGGGAAAGAAGTCAACCTCATCGATGGTGTTGATCTAGGAAACATTGAACTAAACACTCTTGACTTTTGCAATGATTTAGACATCCTAGAAAACTAGTTTCCTTTTGTAACATGTTTTTAATTTTTTATTGTAATGTTTTTCTTTCTTAATGAAGTTTTTTCGAGTCACTTTTATTAAAATTGTGTTCATAACTCATCATTTATTTTTCTTATATGAAGTTCAAAATGAGCTCAACTAGAGCACAAAACCAAGGAAATCTTGGCGAACTCTTAATAATTGATTGTGGTACCACACACACCATCTTCAAAACAAAGAAATATTTTTCCACACTAAAACCCGTAAAAGGGCACATAAATACAATATCAGGTCCTGTAGACTTGATTGTAGGAGCAGGAAATGCTTGTTTCATGTTACCTAATGGTACGAAGTTTGTAATCAGTAATGCGTTATTTTCCCCAAAGTCAAATAGAAATTTATTGGGTTTTAATGATATATATCTTAACGGATATGACACATTCACCAAAACAATAGGAAACAAGAAATATATGTTTATAATAAATGAAAACCATATATTGGAGAAATTACCACAATTTGATTCTGGTTTACATTTTACATATATAAATATAGTTGAGTCAAATTTGGTGGTTAAAGAAAAATTTTGTGATCCTAGAATATTAAGTTTGTGGCATGACAGGCTGGGCCATCCAGGATTAACAATGATGCGCCGAATAATTGAAAATACATTTGGGCATCCATTGAAGGACCAGAAGTTCCCTCAAATAGGTAATAAGAACCCGTGTATTTCTTGTTTCCTTGGGAAATTAATTACAAGACCTTCACCAATGAAAGTTGAAAGGGAATCACCTAGATTTCTAGAAAGAATTCAAGGAGACATATGTGGACCAATTCATCCACCTTCTGGACCATTTAAATACTTTATGGTCTTAATAGATGCATCAACTAGATGGTCTCATGTTTGCCTATTATCAACTCGTAACATGGCATTCGCAAAATTCCTAACTTAGATTATTAAACTGAGAGCACATTTTCCTGATTATAACATTAATAAAGTGAGACTTGATAATGCAGGTGAGTTTATGTCTCAAGTATTTAATGATTATTGTATGTCTATAGGAATTACTATTGAGCATCCAGTTGCACATGTACACACTCAAAATGGTTTAGCTGAATCACTGATTAAACGTCTCCAATTAATAGCTAGACCATTAATAATGAGAACAAAACTTCCTGTTTCCATATGGGGTCATGCAATTTTACATGCTGCATCACTGATTCGTATGAGACCAAGTGCATATCATACACATTCTCCCCTTCAACTTGTTTCTGGAAAAGAACCAGATATATCCCACCTTAAAAATTTTGGAAGTGCAGTATATGTTCCTATTGCTCCACCACAACGTACAAAAATGGGTCCTCAAAGGAGGTTGTGAATATATGTTGGTTTTGAAACAAATTCAATAATAAGATATCTTGAACCTTTGACAGGTGATATGTTTACAGCACGTCTTGCTGATTGCCATTTCAATGAAGAAAATTTCCCAACGCTTGGGGGAGAAATGAAAACCCAAGAAAAGAATGTTTCATGGTATAAACCTTCTTTATCATATCTTGATCCCCATACACAAGAATGTGAGATGGGTGTTCAAAAAATAATACATTTGCAAAAAGTTGCAAATCAATTACCTGATGCATTTACTGATACAAAAAGAGTTACTAAATCATATATACCTACTGTTAACGCTCCAGCTCGAATTGAACTCCCAGATAGACAATCTGATAAAAAAGTAACTCAAGAATCCAAAGCACGCCTGAAGCGTGGAAGGCCATTTGGTTCTAAGGATGCAAATCCTAGAAAAAGAAGAGGAATGGAAAATATGTTTGAGCATAATGAAAGTGTTCATGAAGAAACACAAAATAACATTACTTCCCCAGTTGAGGAAATAAATGATAAGGAGATTGAAATTAATTATGGTCATATAAAAATAGTAAGGAGCCAATATGAATTAGAAGATATAATATTTTCTTATTCAGTAGCATGCAATATTATCAATGAGGATCCAGAACCACAATCTGTCATTGAATGCCAAAATAGGCAAGATTGGGGTAAATGGAAAGAGGCCATGCAAGCTGAATTAACGTCTCTCAATAACAGAAAGGTTTTTGGACCTATTATACTCACACCTGGAGTTCTGAAACCATTGGGATACATATGGATTTTTATACGAAAAAGAAATGAGAAAAATGAAATTGTGAGATACAAAGCCAGGCTCGTTGCTCAGGGTTTTTCTCAAAGGCCGGGAATCGATTATAAAGAAACATATTCTCCTGTTATGGATGCAATCACTTTTAGATATTTAATCAGTCTAGTAGTTTCTGAAAATTTAGATATGCATCTTATGGATGTTGTTACTGCTTACTTATATGGATCACTTGACAGTGATATATATATATATGAAAATCCCCGAAGGATTTAAAATGCCAGAAGCATTAAGTGCAAAACCCAAACAAATGTATTCTATCAAACTGCAAAGATCATTGTATGGGTTAAAGCAATCTGGACGTATGTGGTACAATCGTCTAAGTGATTACTAATAAGCAAAGGCTATAAAAACAATACTATTTGTCTGTGTGTATTTATTAAGAAAACAACATCTGGATATGTGATTATAGCCGTCTATGTTGATGATCTGAACATTATTGGGACGAATAAAGAAATCCTTGAAGTGATTGAATTTTTAAAGAAAGAATTTGAAATGAAAGACCTTGGGAAAACCAAATATTGTCTTGGTTTACAGATTGAGCATATGCCAAATGGGATACTTGTCCATCAATCGAACTATACAGAAAGGGTCTTGAAACGTTTTAATATGGATAAAGCCAAACCTTTAAGCTCTCCAATGATTGTTAGATCACTAAATATTCACAAATATCCATATCGCCCTTGTGAGGAAAATGAAGAAATTCTTGGTCCAGAAGTACCATATCTTAATGCAATTGGAGCTCTTTTGTATCTTACTAATTGTACTAGACCTGACATTTCTTTTGCAGTAAATCTATTAGCAAGATTTAGTTCATCTCCAACAAAAAGACACTGGAATGGAATCAAGCACATATTACGATACCTTCGCAGAACTACCGATTTAGGTTTATTTTTTCCTAATAGTTCAAAACAAGGCTTGATTGGTTATGCAGATGCAGGTTACTTGTCTGATCCTCATAAAGCTAGATCTCAAACTGGATATGTATTCATGAATAGAGGTACTGCAATATCTTGGCGATCTCAAAAGCAAACACTCGTCACCACATCTTCAAATCATGCAGAAGTAATTACTCTAAATGAAGCTAGTAGACAATGTACATGGTTAAGATCGATGACACAACTTATCCTGACTTCTTGTGGAATTGATAAAGATAAATCTCCAACCTTAATCTATGAAGATAATGCAGCATGTGTCGCTCAAATGAAAGAAGGTTACATCAAAAGCGACAGGACAAAACATATTCCTCCAAAGTTTTTTGAATACACTCAAGAGCGTATAAAGAATCAACAGATTGAACTAAAATATGTTCAATCTAGCAACAATGCAGCAGATCTGTTCACAAAGGCACTTCCTACCAAGATCTTTAGAAAACTTGTTCATGGTATTGGAATGAGACATCTACACACTACATAATGGTCATTCGATATCTAAATGAGGGGGAGTCAACTAGACACTGCACTCTTTTTCCCTTTGCTAAAGTTTTTTCCCACTGGGTTTTCTTTAGCAAGGTTTTTAATGAGGCAGTACTTCAAAGTTGAACTCTGATGTAGAATGTTGTCATTCAAGGGGGAGTGTTACAAGTAATTGGTGAATGACAACATTATGTCATCACTTTGTCATCACTTTGCATTTACCAATTAAACAACTATATTTGAATAGTAGACTTGGTAGTATAAATAGACCATCAATGTAAGGAAGAAAATGCATCTCATATCAACTCTTTCACAAGTGATATAAACTCTTTCTACTCTCTCCAAGCTCTCAAGCTTTCTTTCTTTCTTCATCTATATTCTAGTTTTTAGTTTGTTCATAATTGTCGTGGTAACGCTTAATTTATAACATATATATATATATATATATATATATATATATATATATATATATATATATATATATATATATATATATATATATATATATATATATATATATATATATATATATATATATATATATATATATATATATATAGATGGGTTCAATACAGAACCAAATTAAATCACCTAACTACAGAACCAATCTTATAACCATCAGATCATTACATCAATGGATTAGATTAAAAATGGGTTTACAATAAAATTATATTTGTTGTGTAGGGAATCACATACACCAAGGGCATAATAGGGTATCAAATACGACTAAAACTGCACAAATCGAATATATTTATTCTTATCGATCCCATTCTTTCTCCGGTCTAGTTCAATCGCTTGGATCCTCGATGAATCTGATCAATAATTCTGATCGGTACTCTCTCTTTCTTCTTTCTCATCTCTTGTTGTATATGTTCATCAACACCACCAACCTTCTTGACCGTCCTTCAAAACCACCCATCATCCACCACTGTTACGCTGCTATGAAATCTGCATCAATGCGATGCATCTACAAACTCCACACCGCCGCCCTCGGACACAAGTATGTTCTCGATTTCTGTTTGTGAATCCGTCCAATCGCAGAGGATTTACGGTTTCGTTTACAGTCACAAACTGAAGCATCTCGTGCAGTTCGGAGAAATCAACGTTCCGATCATCTCCATTGCGCAGTTTATAGTCCCAATTCCGCTATTCCGATCATCCGCCCAATTCTACTATTCTTCATTCTAGGGTTTATCACAGGTATGTTCTCGATTTCTGTTTATTTTCAATTCCTTGGATTGATACAATTGATTGAACATCAAGAGTTCAAATTACATTGTTTCTATGATTGAATGTGTTTGATTCCGATTTCCAAATAATAATTATTCAATGTATGTTCATTAATGAACATATGTTCATTAGTGAACATAATGTTCATTAATGAACATATGTTCATAGGTAAACATATGTGTTTGAGTCCAATCGGTAACGTGGTTCATAACCTTTTGGTTTAAAATGTATGTTCATTAATGAACATATGCTCATTAGTGAACATAATGTTCATTAGTGAACATATGTTCATTAGTGAACATATTTGTTTGAGTCCAATTTCGTTTAATTCTATTTGTTCCTGCTTTGATGTCGGTAACGTGGTTCATAACTTTTTGGTTTGCAATGTATGTTCATTAATGAACATATGTTCATTAGTGAACATAATGTTCATTAGTGAACATATGTTCATTAGTGAACATATGTGTTTGAGTCCAATTTCGTTTAATTCTATTTGTATATACCGGTGTATCGACAATTAAATGTTGAACAACAAAACAATTAAGTAGGAGAAGTTTTTCCATGGTCATGTATCAAATCATCTTTATAGTAAGAAACTATTAGCTATATCCAACTTTAACAATGATTTTTCTTACTTTGTGCAGATGCTTGATTACAATGTACCTAGAGGTAAAATCAGTTACTCTAAATCTATTCAAGAAATTTTGTGTTACATATTCACTTGCCTCAATTTTTCAGGGCCTATAATTTTGAAAATTGATAATCTATTTACAACAAAATGTGATGTATACAGGAAAATTAAACCGGGGCCTCTCTGTTGTGGACAGCTACAAGCTTCTTAAAGGAGAATAACTTTTTATGAAGTTTTCCTATCTATTTTCTTTTCTCCAGTGTTGTTTTGATAAAAATGAACATATATTCATACATGATTTTGAAAGGTTTTATGCAAACCATGAACTGAAATAACCTAAGTTCACATGCAACCTATAAGGATCTATGTTTTCTTCTAATTGAACATATAACAAAACCTAGAGGCCATAAGAAAATTAACTAAAAGAATAAAATTAGAAAAACCAACCTTTTAGAATTTTCTGGAAGCTGAGCAGCAAAAATATCCTGCCTCAAATGAGATCACACCCAAGCCGAGAGGATTATGGATCGAAATTCCAGAGAGAAAATAATAGAATGAGTGACTAATAATGAGGTCTAGGGTTCCCTATTTATAGGGAACCAAGTGGCAAAGCTAAAACCCTAGCCGCAGCCCATGACCTCCTGATTAATCCAATTAATGTCACAGAAATTAATTGGAAATTAATCCAATTAATTTCTGATTAATTATTAATCAAATAATATTATTTCTAATTAATATATTATCTCCATAATATATTTACAAACAATATCTTGATTTATTAGTCATATAATAAATCAACCCATTCTCTCTACTTAACTTTCCACCAATCCTCCAGCTATGAGGGCAACCCAAATGGACTATGCTACTATTAATTAGGTAAATACTAATTATTAGTCATGGCTTATACACCTAATCCAACAGTCTCCTACTTGGATAAGTCAATGACTATAATTACCATTTTAACCTCTAATTAACCAGCACTTTTAGCTTCCTAGAAACCGCTGCCAAACTCTGATCTAATCAGTTCTGTCCATAGATAAGTGATCAGATGATCCTCCGTCCAACAAGATATTTTCAAACTCAAGACATGGATAAAATCAATCCCGGTATGACTCACTGTTCCTCGATATCCGATTTGCATATGACTCTTAGACTACCAATTTAGTCCCGGTTGGCCAACCATTTTAGTCAACTTCAAATTCATCGAGAGGCCTACAGATATCTGTTCCCCGTTAGGGTCAAGGGACGAATAAGCTTCAACTCATATACTTATGTCTTTTACCAGACAAATCACTCACAACAATACGTTTTATAACACCGAGTTACCTATGCGTTTTCGTATTATCAATGAACAACCGTCTAATAAATCATAACTCATATGTCTTAGCTTAAAGATCAAAAGATATTATCGTCTGAATATTGCTCGTGATGTAATCCATGAAGCAATCCATTGAGCGCGGGTTTATCCAATACTCAAATCTCCATTTCCAAGTACTCACAAATGGTGCAGCAATCCAATTGTTATGTCTAACTCCTTAGACAATCTATTACCAATTCATGACAGTCTTACTTCACACTTACTCCCAAAAGTGTAATCGACTGTGGATATTTTAATAATCCAATTATTCAGGAAGTAAAACATGCAAAATAAAATACAATGATAAAGTATTGACAAAAGTAGTAAACCATTACTCATTAATAAATCTCTATTATTAAATCACAAGAGTCAAATACAATACATTGTTACAACTTTCAAAACCTATCTAATTTACATAAACTTTATATCATCTCTTAATCCAATACTCCTAGCATGATGATTATGCTTAATCCTACTCAGACCCTTTGTCAAGGGATCTGCAGGATTATTTTCCGATGATACCCTCTTTACCACGAGGTGACCTTCTTCTTCCTTATGCCTTATGTAGTGCTACTTTCTGTCGATATGTCTGGACTTTCCATGGTCTCGCGGTTCCTTTGTCAAGGCGACCGCGCCTTCGTTATCGCAGAACAGTTCCATGGGCTCCTGAATACTCGGGACTACTCCAAGGTCACCGATGAAGTTCTTCAGCCAAGCCGCTTCATTTGACGCTTCACTTGCTGCTATATACTCTGATTCACAAGTAGAATCAGCCACCGTATCTTGCTTGGAACTTTTCCAAGTAACTGCTCCACCGTTCAAAAGGAATACCCAGCCCGACTGAGACCGACCACTGTCTCTATCCGTCTGAAAACTGGCATCTGTATATCCTTCAACTCTCAAGGTATCACTGCCACCGAGGACTAACACCATGTTCTTGGTCCTCCACAGATACTTGAGTATATTTTTTACAGCTATCCAATGCGCCCTTCCAGGGTTACCCTGGTATCGACTGACCATGCTTAAAGCAAAGGCCACGTCAGGGCGAGTACACGTCATAGCGTACATGATCGATCCTACAGCCGAAGCGTAAGGTACCCGACTCATTTCAGCTATTTCTTCGTCTATACTCGAACTTTGAGTTTTGCATTACTTTGGATAGGTAGTTCTCCCTTCTTGGAATTTTCCATACTAAACCTTTTCAGTACCTTTTCCAAGTATGTACCCTGACTAAGTCCAATTAGTCTCTTCTTCCTATCTCTCAATATTCTTATCCCGAGAATATAGGCAGCCTCTCCTAGGTCCTTCATGGCGAAACATTTCCCAAGCCAAGCCTTGACATCTTGCAAGGTTGGAATATCGTTTCCCATAAGCAGTATGTCATCGACATACAGCACCAGAAAGGTGACTATACTTCCACTAGCCTTGACATATACGCAGGACTCATCCTCGCTCCTAGAGAAGCCAAACTCTTTGACTTTCTCATGGAAACAAAGATTCCAGCTGCGAGAAGCTTGCTTCAATCCGTAGATTGACCTCTCAAGCTTACACACCTTATTAGGATACTTTGCATCGACAAAACCCTCTGGCTGATTCATGTAAACATCCTCAGTCAACTTCCTATTAAGGAAAGCGGTTTTGACGTCCATCTGCCAAATTTCATAGTCATGAAATGCAGCTATGGTCAGCATAATCCTAATAGACTTTATCTTGGCTACTGGTGAGAAGGTCTCGTCATAGTCAACCCCTGGGGTTTGAGTAAAGCCCTTCGCAACCAGTCTTTCCTTGAAAGTGTGTACTTTTTCGTTCATGTCGATCTTCTTCTTGAAAATCCATTTGCACCCGACAGTCTTTCGACCCGGTACGTTGTCAACCAAGTTCCAAACTTGATTGTCATACATGGACTTGATCTCGCTATCCATGGCCTCTTTCTACTTGGCAGACTTAGGGCCCGCCACTGACAAACGTGTCCCTATCCGAAGTTATATGAAACCCCTAAAACTCGGGTGGCATGCTAACATTACCGGAACGCCTAAGAGGTAAGGATACATCTGTCGGACCAACAGGAACTTCTTCCTCATGTTGGTTGCTAGTTTCTCCTAAGGTTGCGTCATCTGATGATTCTTTAATTTCTTCCAGATCAATGGTACTCCCACTGTCCTCTTTGAATATGAGCTCTCTCTCTATCTCGAAATACCGCTCGTCTAGCTACAAAGACCACGTCCTCGCTTGGTCTGTAGAATAGATATCCAAAGGACTGTTTGGGATAACCAAGGAAGAAACACCTTTCGCTTCTTTCTGCGAGTTTGTCTTGAGTCTCTCGTCTAACGAAATCCTCACAACCCCAGACCTTGATGTGTGCTAACGAGGGAACTTTCCCCGTCCACATCTCATGAGGTGTTTTAGCAACCTTTTTAGTAGGGACAAGATTGAGGATATGGGCGGCAGTCTCTAAGGCATACCCCCAGAAGTGAATGGGAAGTGAAGCTTGACTCATCATGGAACGGACCATGTCCAACAGGGTTCGGTTGCGCCTCTCCGCAACACCGTTCAACTGTGGTGTCTTGGGAGGTGTCAACTGCGAAACTATTCCGCATTCCTTTAGATAGTCTAGGAACTCGATACTTAGATACTCTCCGCCTCTGTCGGACCTGAGCATCTTTATCTTCCTGCCTAATTGATTCTCTACTTCATTCTTAAACTCTTTGAACTTTTCAAAGGTGCCCGACTTGTGCTTGATCAAGTAGATATAACCGTATCTACTAAAATCATCGGTAAAGGTCTCGTAGAACCGCGTGCCATCCTTTGTGGTTGATCTGAATGGACCACACACATCCGTGTGAATGATGTCCAGTAGACCCTCACCTCTTTCAAAAGACCATTTGAAAGGTGATTTAGTCATCTTGCCCAACAGACAAGATTCGCATACATCATCCGACCTGAGGTCGAATGATTCCAACACTCCATCCTTTTGGAGTTGGGCGATGCGTTTCTTGCTGATGTGCCTGAGCCGACTATGCCACAGACATGCCTTTTCTACACCACTAATAGAATCAATATAATTTACACTATGTCCTAAATTGTCAACACATTCAACAGTTTCATACACACCATCATAAGGATAAGCAGTAAAAATCAAAATACCATTTTTGAAAACAGAAATCGAGCCAATTTTATTATCAAAAGAAAATTGAAATCCTTTTCTGAACAATGCGTGAAATGAAATAATGTTTCTTGCCATTTCTGGCGAATAGCAACAATTAAATAACTCTAAGATAACATCACTACTAAGCACTAAACTATAAACGCCGATCTTGGTAACAAGGGACGATCTCCTATTGCCTATGATCAAGTTCAGTCTACCGTGCTCCACCTCCCTGCTTTCCTTTAGGCCCTGCAGATCAGAACAAATGTGAAAACCACATCCTGTATCAAGGACCCAAGAATTAGAAGATGGTGAGTTTTTAGAGATAGTGTATATACCTGCTGTCGATGGCTTTACTTTCCCATCCTTGACATCCTGCAAGTATTTGGGGTAGCTTCTCTTCCAATGGCCCTTCTCTTTGCAGTAGAAATAGTTGGCTTCATCGGGGTTGGCCACACAAGGAATCTGGGAAGACTTGGTTCTCGAGCCATTGCTTGATGACCCAAACTGAACCTTTTCCCTCCAATTTTGCTTAGGAGGGCCCTTCCTCTTCTTTCCTTTTCCACTTCCAATGGCTAGGACGGGCTGATTAACCGAGGGTACACTTTTACCCTTCATCCCGTCCTCAGCAACTCGAAGCATGCGATGCAACTCAGTCAGGTTAGCCTGATTGTTGTTCAAATTATAAGCCAGCCTGAACTGGTCATAAGAACTCGGTAAGGAGTTAAGCACTATGTCAACGGCCAACTCCTCCGGTACAGGCATCGCAAGCTTTCTAAGCCGCTCCACGTAACCTTGCATTCTTTGCACATGAGCGCAGATGGACTCTCCATCTTTAGGTTTGCTGTTCGTGAAGTCCTTGACCACTTCGCACCTTTCGATGCGCTCTTGCTTGCGGAACTTTTCCGCAAGCTCCTTGTACATCTCAAAGGGCCAGTAGTCTTCGTATATCCTTTGCAATTCGGGATTCATTATGGCGATCATGATTCAGGCCACTTTGGTCACATCATCAGAATGTTTTTGGTACGAGGCAATCTCCTCGGGAGTAGCAGTATCAGGGTCAATATCGACAAGCTTGGTTTCGAGGACATACTCTTTGTTCTCGTACCTCAGAGCCATCTTGATATTTCTAATCCAGTCATTGTAGTTTGTCCCGTTCAGAAGAACCTTGGAACACAGTGAGAGGATAGAGGGAACACTGGAGTTTGAGTGGGGAGCGGATTGATCAGCAGAAGACATCTATAAAAGAAGGTAAGTTTAATTAGATACTTGTCGGTCCTTATAATAACCCAATATAGAATAAGGCTAGGATCCAACTATAATAATTTGCAACATACAATAGGGATGCCGTAATCTATAAGCAAATTTTATAAAGGTAGGCGAATGACGATTCAGCCAATTCCACCACGGAAAACTAATCTTATTATAAATGGAATTCCTAGTTTCTTTTGAGATTTATTGAAGTGTTCAATAGCATGTTTAATCTCGGATATGCCCCACCGTTTGTGACTGGGAAGCCGAGGATCACAAACCGGGTGTGAATAACCATGCAAATTAGCTTGGTACTCTCGGGGTCCATTATCATCTCAATTTGATGTGCCGGTTAACCACACATGCTCCATCAACAATGATAACACCCAAGACACACATTGCCACTCTTTATGAACCCCCATTGGTGTGCCGGTAAACCACACATGCACCACCAACGTTTCATAAAGTGCAATGTGCAATTTCATGGGTTAGCATCAAATTCACATTTTTCCTAAAGTAACTAGATTAGGGTTTTGTGTAAAGGTTTTAGTACTTTGATCATTATACTTTTAATGATTTAGTGGTTCTGTCAAACTCGTTCGGCTAACGACCCTCCACTGATCAGGCGAGCGGTGGGTGAGAGTGTTCACCCATTAGACTACCATTTTATAGGCAGTCTCCTTATATCCACTTTATAGACCAGCTTCGTGAATGAGGCCTACTATTGATTTGACGAACCAAACTTATCTCATATATATAATATTAACTTTTAATAACATATATAAGATGTATTTTAAAACCCTTTAAAATATTCAAGGTTTATCTTTTAATTTTACCAAATTTAACAATTAAATTTTAAATTAAATTAAACCTTAAAATCGATTTAATCAATTTTAATTACCAAAAATTAAATTAATTAAATCTAAATATTTTAAACATTTTAAAATATTTTTCCGGATTTATTCCATTAATTTCGCAATTTTAAAATTAATTAAATCCCTTTTGAATTATCTTTTAATTAACAATTAATTAAATTAATTCAAATGTACATAGGTTTAAAATTAATCAAATTAATTAAAACCTATCCTAAACCCCCTAGATTTCGAATTCAAATAATGGGGTTTAAGGTTATCCATTTAATAAACAAATAAAGTTATCAAAAATAGAAAACATCCTAAAACCCTAATAGCAAATTTCGAAAAATAGCAAAGGGGGAATTAGGGTTTCCAAAACCCTAATCCTAGAAATCGATCCACATTATAATTAGGGTTTATAGGCTTTAAACCCTAAAACAGTTATATCAATTCAACAAGAAAAAAAAACAGGCTCTGATACCACTGAAAGGTTTTATGCAAACGATGAACTAAAATAACCTAAGTTCACATGCAACCTATAAGGATCTATGTTTTCTTCTAATTGAACATATAACAAAACCTAGAGGCCATAAGAAAATTAACTAAAAGAATAAAATTAGAAAAACCAACCTTTTAGAATTTTCTGGAAGCTGAGCAGCAAAAATATCCTGCCTCAAATGAGATCACACCCAAGCCGAGAGGATTATGGATCGAAATTCCAGAGAGAAAATAATAGAATGAGCGACTAATAATGAGGTCTAGGGTTCCCTATTTATAGGGAACTAAGTGGCAAAGCTAAAACCCTAGCCGCAGCCCATTTTCTGGATTATCTGTACGCGTGCCGCGACCAAGACGTCTGCGCGCCGCGCGCCGCAATTCAACTATTGAATTTGTATGACTTTAATCCCTGAACATATGTTCATATATGAACACAGAGGACTAACCTGATAATACGATCATTATATGTACATTGTGTTCATGGATGCGATACAGGAGAATAGTTTTATGTTCATGGATGAACATATTCATGGATGAAAATACAGAAACATCAAAAAATGCAATACAGAATATGAGAATAAATTGATGTTCATTGATGAACATATGTTCATAGATGAACAAATGTTCATTGATGAACATAGCAATTTAAGTTTTTTGACGATCGTACCCTTTTACTTAGATTTTAATCTAACGGTTAACAACATGGTTCTGCAGTTTGGTGATTTAATTTGGTTCTGCATTGAACCCATCCCTATATATATATATATATATATATATATATATATATATATATATATATATATATATATATATATATATATATATATATATATATTCCTATAAATACTATATTACATTCTCATATTTACACAACAAAATTACATACACAATTCATATCTTTTACATCCAAATATCACCCACAAGGTTACATCCAAAATGGAAAACGATCTCAACACTCCGCCGTCAAACCCAAATCCCTTTCTGTTAGGTGAATATAACGTTAATTATTCGCCTAATTGTACGTTTACGAGCTTGCTTACGAGTTCGTCTCCAACCCAATACTCGTATCCATACCTACCACCACCAAACCAATATTCATACCCGCCACCACCTTACCAATACCCACCTCACGACTAGAACATAAGACTTTAATGACACACAAACAATGACACACACTAGATTTATGACATACAAAGTTGTATGCCATAAAAATGTCATCTATTTTAAAATCTGAAAGATTTATGACACTCATAATTGTGTGTCATAAACCTCTGTCATCTTTTATAAAATTTACGACATAAAAAAAATATGTGTCATAGTTTAATGTCATAATCAGGAAAAATAAAAGAACACGGAGTACACTTTGAAATTTTATATGTCATGTGGGTTAAAAACTTTTCGTAGCCTTTTAATTTTCCGCATTTACGCGCGCTCGTATTGTACTCCCACTTTCAACACTTTCAGAGAAAAATCGACCATCTCTTTGAAGTCGATCACAAGATCTAGGTCTGATTTTTCCTTTCAAGACGGCGATTTAGGGCAAGATCTAGGTCTGGTTTTCCCTTTCAAGTCGGCGATTTAGGGAAACACGACTCCTCAAGCCATCCGAAGCCAAGGATATTGAAGCCTTAGGTCCGACTCTCCTCTTCTGGTCCGATTCGTCTCATTGAAGTCGATTATCAGCTCATCGATATGAAACCTAAATTCCTTGCGGTTTTTAGGTTTAGTAACACTATGATTTATCGAAAATTAAATCATGAGGTTCAATGCGATCAATTTCTTTCTTGTTGCTTACTTCTTGTACCAATGCATGTGCGTCTCTCAATTTGCTTTCCTTCTTCATCCACAGTCTTTGTTTCACTTCACCCACATGCTTTGTTCCGATCCTCCTCTAAGCTTGCTAACGGTAGCTTCTTGCTAATTATTACAGGTATTATTCTAATTCTAAATCTATTTACTTCTGTTCTTCTTATGTATTTAGATGTGGTCCTTCCTTCCTGTTAGATACTCATCAGAGTAAGAACACACAGGCAAATTGGTTAAGGAGGAAACAAAATTAAATTCAAATTTAGCAAAATATAAGTTTAAAGATTCTAAATAAGTAAAGTAATATGTTTTAAAAAGGATATTCATGTTCATTAATGGGTTGTAGAGCTTTATGTCCATAGAAATAGATATTGTTATTTTTCCAGTTGTGTGAAATCTGAAAGTCTTTGTCAAAGACCAAGTTAAATAGTTGTTGTGGGAGTTTTTCAGGGTGAAATATTCCTAGAACCAGCTTATTGTCTTCAACAGTGACATGCTCACGCTCATGTTTTTCATATCACTTTTGAACAGGGAAATACACATAATTTGGAATAGGAAAACGGTGTAAAAGAATTCCTTCCTGTTGCAAACTTAGAGAATGCAGTAAAGGAAATTGTTGAGCAGCCTAATGTTGATGGAATTGAAGATCAACTTGTGGAGTTTTCAGAGGCCATGAGAAGTATGATTTCATTCATTTGATGAAATAAAAACTAGGATGCTATAATTAAGAATAAGGTCCTATTGGCTGATTGAATTGCAGGTATATGTGAAGGCAAAGTAGTGTTTAGAAAAACTTTCTTTGGAGGAATTTACAATTCTACTCGCCAAGCACTTCACATCATTTTATCGATAGGTAAATTTATTTAGTAGTTACAAAAATGTTCTCGCTGTTTTTCCAATTTTACCCTTTGGTCTTTCAACTGTTGTATCGAATCATTCAATTCCGCCCATTCTTCAATTTCTTTAAATCATTAACCTTCTTCAATTTCTTTAAATCACTAACCTTCTTTAATTTGTTTAAATCACTAGTGTGTTTTAAGAAACCGCCCATAAGTGTCTTGAACTGGCCTTTTGGGTTTTTTCTGCTACTTTATGAACCACCAACTGTTTAAGATTCTTGTCAACCACCTTTTCTCCATGAACCTCCTTCTTTCCATGGTCAACCGCCTTTTCTCCATGAACCTCCTCCTTCTTCTTCCCATGGTCAACTGCCTTTTCAACATGAGCCTCATCCTTCTTCTTATGGTCAACTGCCTTTTCTCCATGAACCTCTTCCTTCTTCTTCCCATGGTCTCAATTGCATCCAAAACTCATGCACTTTAACAGACATTCAGTCACCCAAATACCAGTGACTTCCTTTTCGCCACCAAAATCCATATTCACAAAAACCTTTTTGAGGTTGCTCTGTTTCCATGGCTGCTCTGTTTCCATTAGGTCTGGGCCCGTGGCTTTTGGCTCACCTTCTTGGGCTAGTGCAGGTGAGGGTGGAACCTCAGGGGTAGCTGCCTTCGGTGGGGCCGGCTTCGGTTTTGACATTATCGACATGCATCCCCTGTTCACATGAACATAAACTGTTACAATAAAATAACTATTAAAAAATACAAATTTTGAACAACCTCAGGGACTAAAACCGTTACAATAATCAAAAATAGGCACCAAAGTTTCAAGAGGAAACTTTTTGGGACCAAAAATGCAAATTTTTAACAACCCAGGGACCAAAATGTAATTTACTCTATTTTTTAGTTAAGGTCCATAATGTGCATATTATTTTAAGTCTCAATTGTATATTAAATTATTTGTTGATATATCAACTCTAAATATAACTTGTTATTTTAAAATATACAAACAGTAAAACACAACTAGAAATCATACAAACTAGATTGGCAGTTAGATTACATTTTTGGCCCCAATGGTGTACTTGTTTTTTCAGGTTTATACTTGTGGTCCAAGGATAAAATGGTCATTTAAAAACAGAACAGACAATTAGTTGGATTTAACCAAATCTCTTTATAAAACATCAAAATAAAAAACCAACTTTTAGGGACCAAAATTGCAACATTCAGCTAAACTCGGTTCAAAAATGTAATTTACTTAATAAAGTAGTATATACCAGTGAAGTAGTTGAACTTACAGATTCCAGAAGCATGTCTAGTTCAAATCTAGTGGCAGCATTATAAAAACAATAAGTCCCTTTATTAAAAAAAATTATCTTTTTCTTTTTAATTATTCTTTTTTAAAAGTACCTGTCATCCTCACATCTGAAGAGACTCTCTTCATACTTGAGTTCCAAATTCTGATCTTTGACTAACTGATGGAATTGGATACTGCATAGAAGTTATAAAATATGAAAGAATTTAGCAAAATATTTTGAAGAAAAAGAAAAAAGAAAAGGTGTAGTAATAGACTGACTATTGTAACGGTTTTAGTCCCTTCCAGATTATATTCTCCAAATCCATTTCTATAAAAAAAAGTCGAATATAAATATAAATACTTGTCAAGTGCCTCTACTTTCCTTTTTATATCAGATGCCAAAAGAACCGGAAGTGCATCCTTTTTATATCAGATGACATTATCCGTTTCAGAGCAATCGTTTAACACCTGTTGGGTTCTTTTTGGTTACTCCTTCTGAACCAATTTGTTGGAATCATCCTCTTTGACTTTGACTCTTTCGATTCATCTGAGCTAATCATGGGTGATTTCTGATTACCCTTTTTGTACCCCTTTGTTGGAATTATCCTCTCTAACTGTGACCCTGAAGAATCATCTGAGCTAATATCTGACTTTGACCTTGGAGTTGACTTTGACCCTGAAGATTCTTCTTCTGAGCTACTCATATAAGGACTCTGGTCAACCACCAGAGAAACTGGTCTTTTCCGGTCAACCACCACGTGTTTCCATCTCTAATGATCCACTTGATCTTCATCAGGTTTCTTTCGCCTAGGGATTTCAGTCTTTTCATTTCTAAATTAACTTGTTCGGCTTCTTTTTCAACTGTTTCTTTAAGAGATGAAATATAATCAATTTCTTTTTTCTTTTCTTCCTCAAAAGCTTTCTCTTTTTCTTTTAACTAGCATTCTACTTCTTCACGTTTCTTTTCAATACAATTTTCCAACTCTTTTTTCTTTTAACCTTTTCCAACTAGTTTTATTGAAATAAAACTAGTTACTATAAATTTAGACCAACCTTTTCTTTATCATTCAAGGAAGTTGTTTTTAAATCAAGATTGTGTTTTTCTTGTTTAAGTGATTTATTTCATTTTTTCTTTTAATACTTTAAAATTATGTAGGTTGGTAACAAATGGTCAATGGATAAATCATGGATTTCGTCTAATAGGTTATCAAATGCATATGGGGAAGATGTGAAGGTTTTTTTAGAGTTTTCACAAAGTAATAATCCAAAATCAGATGTTATCCCATGTCCTTGTGTAAATTATATTAATCTATGTCACCATTCGATTGGAACTATGCATTACCATCTGTTTGCCTATGGCTTCGATGAAAAGTATAAAATTTGGTCTTTTCATGGAGAAAAACAACCCAAGCTTGATTCTTTCCAAAGTCATGAGAGATGCCCAAATAAATCTACTCTTTCTGACTTTGATTATACAAAGGATATGCTACATGATGCCTTCACACATGTAGAAAAAGATCCCGAGTCACTGAAATCACTTCTTGAAGAATGTGATAAGCCACTCTACGTACGGTCAAAGTATAATGCACTTAGTGGCTTGTTAAAATTCCAACATTTGAAAGGTCAATTTGGGTGGTCTGATGCTAGTTTTGATGCGTTGTTAGGCATCCTAAAAGATATCTTACCATTAGAAAATACAATCCCTAACTCAATATACAAGGCCAAGAAATTGCTACAAGGAGTTGGTCTACAATATGAAAAGATTCATGCATGTGAAAACGATTGTGTTCTATTTTGGAAAGAACATAAGGATGCTTCTCAATGTCCAACTTGTGGCACATCTCGTTGGAAAAGAATACTAAAAATGTTCCTTCGAAAGTTTTGTGGTATTTCCCCCCATCCCTAGATTTAGAAGAATGTTTTCATCACCGAAAATTGCACACGACTTAACTTGGCATGCACATGTCGGGTCAATAATGGTAAGCTAACTCATCCTCGCGATTCCCCCTCTTGGAAGCTTGTTGATAGCACGTGGAAATAATTCAGAGAAGAAAAACGAAATCTTAGATTAGCCTTGTCCACTGATGGTATCAATCCTCACAAGTCATTAAGCTCCAAATATAGTTGTTGACCGGTTATTCTAATAACATATAATATACCCTCTTATTTGTGTATGACAAGAAAATTTATGATGTTGACTCTATTGATATCAGGCCCAAACAACCTGGTAACAATACTGATGTCTACTTGGCACCATTGATAGCAGATCTAAAACTCTTGTGGGAAACTGGCGTTAAGACATTTGATGCTTATAAGAAAAAATACTTCAATCTAAGAGCAGTATTACTTTGGACTATAAATGATTTTCCTGCATACGATAATCTTTTGGGGCGTGTTACCAAAGATTATTATGCTTGTCCAATTTGCTCAAATAATACTTGTTCACAATGGTTGGCAAAGTCCAACAAGTATGCTTTCTTGGGCATAGAAAATTCCTCCCATGTGAACATCCTTTTCGTAAAGAAAAAAAGATTTCAACAATCAACAAGAGAATGATTATATAAAACAACCATTATCATGTGAAGAAATTTACGACTATCTAGTGGGGTTTGAGAATACATGGGGTAAGAAGAAAATTTCAAAGAAGAAAACGTCAAAGAAGAAAACATCAAGGAAGGATACGTCAAATAAAGAAACATCAACAAAGGAAACGTCAAAGAATGAAAAAAAATCGATGAGAGAGCTAAATTTTGGCATAAAAAATAAATTTTTTTGAACTTGAATATTGGAAGAAGTTGCTCTTTCGCCATCAGTTAGATGTGATGCATATAGAGAAAAATGTGTGTGAGAGTGTTGATGGGATATTGTTGGATTTGCATGGCAAAACGAAGGATGGGTTAAAAGCACGACAAGATCTTGAGGCAATGGGCATTAAGCGTGAATTACAAACTCAGCCAAAAGGGAATCGTACTTGGCTTTCACCTACATGCCAAAAGGGAATCGTACTTGGCTTCCATCTGTTTTGTGAGACCCTATCAAACATAAAGGTTCCCGATGGGTATTGCTCAAATTTTAAGAATCTCGTGTCCGATGAGGAATCAAAGATGAGTGGTTTGAAGTCTAATGATTGTCATGTATTGATGCAACAACTTCTTCCTTTTGCAATCAAGGGGTGTTACATGTGAAAGTCGGGAAAACAATCATAGGTTGTGTCATTTTTTCAATGAGTTGTGTAGTATAGTTGTTGATGTTAGTAAGCTAAGCAAGTTGCAAAGCGAGATTGTATTAACTTTGTGTTTGATGGAGAAGTATTTTCCTCCTTCATTTTTTGATGTTATGATTCACTTGATGGGCATTTAGTTAGAGAGGTGAGGTTATGTGGTCCTGTTCATTTTAGGTGGATGCATCCATTTGAGAGATACATGAAAACACTCAAAGGCTATGTACGCAATCATTATCGACCCGAGGGTTGCATTGCAGAATGTTATGTGGCAGAGGAAGCCTTAGAATTTTGCTCAGACTACTTACATAACATGAAATCAATTGGCAATCCTCATCAACATTTTGATGAAAGAATCCGCACCGGAAAGCCTTTATCACGGGCTACAATAGAGGTTGTGGAAAATCAAGCCCATGTTTATGTATTACGAAACACAGCAGTTGTAGAGCCATATATAGTGTAAGAATCGCTCTATCTTCTTTGTACTTTATGTAATACATAAAACTTCTTCTAACTTATAGTATAATTCAGGAAACATATGTCAGAATTGAAGGATCATAACCCTCGTGCCTCTCGAAATGGTACATGGTTGCAGAACCAACATAGTCGGACATTTATAAGTTGGCTTAAGAATGAGGTTTGTTTTTTTGTTAGAATTATAATATTTTCTAATAAATTTGTTTAATGTACATTAATTCTTTTTACAATAGGTTGAAAAACGTTTGGCTAATGGGGAAGATATTTGTGACAATGTTCGTTGGTTGGCCAAAGGGCCTAGTTTTGCTATAAATAAGTATAGCGGTTTTGCTATAAATGAGTATAAATTCCATACAACATCTCGAGATAAATCTAAAACAACTCAATGTAGTGGTGAATAATTATTTGCACATGCTATGCAGTTTGCTAGTGCAAAACACTTCAATCCCGTGTATGGCGCTGTTACTTACTATGGTCGTCTAAAGGAGATATGGGATCTTGATTATCGCATGTTCACCGTTTCTGTTTTCATGTGTGATTGGGTTGATAGACGTGGAATAAAAAAAGATGCTTTTTGATTCACAATCGTTAACTTTAATAGGCTTGGTCACCAATCTAAATGCTTCATATTAGCTAGTCAAGCCAAACAAGTTTTTTATGTTCAAGATCAAGAAGATAAGAATTCTTCTGTCGTTGGCTTCACACCACAGAAGATGTACAAGTATGGAGAAAATGGTGAAACTGATGATATGTTGGAATTTGATGGTACGGTTGATTTTACACAAGACTCCACTTTAGTAGAACTTGACGACGATTTTTTGTGTACACGTCCAAATGGCCAGGGCATATTAATTTAAACTATTTTATGGAGAATAAAAACTTTAATTTTTGGTATGTTTTTATTTTAATTTTTGGATGTGATTAATTGTGTCCCAACGGCATGAAATAGCAATATACTTAATTTTGTCCTAACTATAACTAACTATTTTAATTGAAACATGTTGCTTCTTGTGACATGGAATCAGATTCTTCTTCGGATCATGTCGAAAGCTCCAAACAAAGAGGTCTGACAATAAAATCAAAATCTACTAAAGGGAAAGTTATAGTTACGTATAATAAAAAGGTGTCCCAATCGGAGATGAAGCAACAAAACTAGCTACTTTTGTGGGCATGGTGGCAAGAACTATGGTGCCTATAACATATGCCACTTGGCGAGATATTGGTAAGGAAACTAACGAAGAGTTGTGGCAGTATGTTCTGTAAGTATAACATATAATATTAACTTCTAATTATCTTAACTTTTGGTGAAAATAATATTATTTAAGTTTAACTTTTCAGATGAATTTTGTACTTGACCCAAAGAGTCGGAGGCAGACTCTTCAATCAATCGGGACAAAGTGGAAAAACTTCAAACATTATCTATATAAGAATTTCATTCAAAAATATAAAAATGACCCCGAGGTGAATATGCTTAATCCTCTATCTATGTATCTATTCTTGAAGAAAGAAGGCTGGAAACTTTCTGTAACACAAAGACTTTCAAAAGAAATGGGAAGTTTGTTAAACTTTTGTGTATGTATTTGAACAATATTCATTGAGTTTTAGAAACCCACATGAAAATTTTAATATTTCTAATGTAGGAAAAAAGTGAAAACGCCAAAGAAGTCCGTAGACATAATAAATACAATCATCGTTTGAGCAGAAAAGGATATGCCAAACTCACTGTTGAGATTGTATGAATTAAATTAATCGAATAATTTACTTGTATATCTATATGTTAATTCGATTTTGTTATTCTTGATATTTTAGATGCAACAAACTGGAATGACAGAAGAAGAGATTGGTAGAGCATGTTATGGAGAAAAGATAGAGAAATAAAGAAAGGATGTTATGCCCCAGTAGTCAAGATGGTTGTTGATAGAATGGTAATTTTAAATTAATTCATAAACTTTTATTCCTTCATTTTTCTCATTACATAATTTTTATAGTTTACTTTAACTTTGGGAAGAGTTGCAGAATTCTGAAAGTTTTGGAGAGGTTACATGTGGAACAAATGATTTGCTTACTCAGACCCTTAGGTACTCAGGAACAACGTGGGCATGTACATGGGATGGGTAAATATGTAACGCCACACCAATGTTTTTTCTTACCCAAGACCATTAAGCACTACTTGGCCACTGAGAACAAAAAGTTGGATCAACGCTTCAACAAACTTGAAGATAAGATAGAGAAACTGAAAAGAGGTGGGAATAATGTTTTCGAAGGCGCAAGTTGCCAAATGTGGGACAATGAAGATTTTGAAGACGAACCGCCTAAAGAAGTAATTGTAAGTCTTGCGTACAACTGTTTCTTTATAATATATTTTCTTTATTTTATAAGAGTAAGCACTAACATCCTATTTGTATATGATAATTCTTCTTATATTGCGGTTGACGTTGCTTCTAATATAGTTTCCAAAGGAACCATAATGAAGCATAGTGTCTCGGGTATTACTAAAATATTTTCTCTATATTACTACATTATTTTATTATTTTTACATTTTTTTAGAAAGTTTGATCTTAGTTTTATCTTCACATAATAGATGAAAGCATTGAAGTCATGATGGAAATGTGTCTATAAGGAGAAGCTTTACTACCAATTCCATTAGACGAGGAGTTCATTGTAATGGTTAAAGATGAAGTTGGGAACATATTGCATTGGCCGAGACATCTAGTTATTCGATGCTTTGATTTGGTAATATTATTTTCATTTTTTAAAGCATTTATACATGTCTAATGTAAAACATTTGTTCATATTTTTTGTAGGAAAAAGTGAATCCGAAACCAAAAGGAAAACATGCACAACTTTTAAAAGAGGAAGAAGTGATGGCACCAATGGGAAATAAACGACAAAGGTAGAGACTACAAAAGTGTAGTGTGAGGATGATTTATTTGGGAATGAGAGTTTCACATACATATCTTGGGAAGATTTTCAAGCCATGTTTACATTGGATGAGTTGAGCGGTGCAGCCATTACTTGTTACATGATGTAAGTGCTTATTTTTTATTTAAAGGACTGTTTGTAAAACATAATTTGTTTAATCAATTTATTTTTTGTGTGTCAATAGGTACTTATTTGAGGAAATTAAGAATAGGCAAAAACAAGATCATGGAATATGTTTTGTAAGCTCGACTGTAATCTCACCAGCTGGACGTCAAGCTAAGGATAAATCAAATAATACCGAGGAGGCAAGTAGAAGCGTTGCAAATCAGTTGTCTACAAAAAAAGACAATGACATCATTCTATTTCCCTTTAATCCTAAGTCAGTTTTCCATTAGATTGTGAATACAATAATTATCAATCTATTTTAGTTATTAATTTGTTTGATTTTGTTTGGGTTTTGGTTCTGGTAGAAAACATTGGGTGTTGGAGGTACTAGATATGAAGACAACCACTTGCTATTATCTTGATTCCCTGAGGCCTAGCAATGTCAATCCGCATTTGAGGCAAATTATTGACGCGTAAGTAATATAAATCATCAAAACCTTATATTATATTCTTTAATACATTTCATCAAATTTCTAGGGCAATGGTATTGTAAGCTGCTCAAAGTGGATCAAATAAAAGGGTCAAACTCAATTGGGTCAATGGTATGGTGAGCACTTAATTCATTTTGGAAATTGCAATGGTATTCTTTATTTTGTCTTTTCATTTATTATGTAATTGTGTAGTGTCCCTATCAGCCGGGAAATACCAAGTGTGGCTATTATACGCTTAAGTTCATGAAGGAGATAGTTGAGGAAGGAGTTGAAGTGTTGATCGATAAGAATGTAAGTATACTTTTTTATAATGCTATTAAATTATTGATTTGTTAATGATAGCATCTTGCTTTTATAGTTGCTAAATTTAGTGAACATCTTTTTTTATTAGGTTGGAAGTGGCAAGGTGCATTACACGGATGCTGACATTGATGAGATTCGTGAAGAATTGGCGTCTTTTGTAGCCAACTTTATTTTCCGATGAAAGTTTGTATTTGACATATGACTATGGTTTTTTTGATAACTTTGAATGTTTATTAGTATTTGATAACTTTGAATGTTTATTAGTATTTGACATGACTACAATATTTTTGATGAATTTGAAATGTTTATTATATATGATATTTTCATTTTGTATTATGATGCATTAAATGTAATTTAATTTGAATCTTAATATAGCTACAATTTTTTTAAAACACCCGAATTTATGACACACAAATTGTGTGTCCTAAAAATGTGTTGTAAATGCTTGTCGTAAAAATGTGTCGTAAATGCGTGTCGTAAATGTGTGTCGTAAATGCGTGTCGTAAACGTGTCATAAAGTGTGTGTCGTAAATGTGTGTTGTAAATGCGTGTCGTAAATGCGTGTTGTAAACGTGTGTCGTAAATGCGTGTTTGAAAATACGTGTCGTAAATGTGTGTCGTAAATGTTTGTCGTAAATGTGTGTCATAAATGTGTGTCACAAATTGTCATAAATTTATGACACACAAATGTGTGTCATCTTTCATTTATGACTGGGGCTTCAATGACACATTTGTGTGTCATCTATACCCTTTAATGACACTCAATTATGTGTCATTAAATGTCTTTTTTCTAGTAGTGCCTTTTCCGCAATCGTCACAACCTTTTCCATTAACACCGCCCGTGCAATCACCACCGCCCCAACCATCCCCCGATGAGGTCATCATGGAAACCCAACCACCGCCCAGTCTTCATCACGAAAGAAAAAGAAGGCTTCGTGAAACAAGACAAGGAACGCCAAAGATGCAAAGCTTCCGTGGACACAAGATGAAGAAGTGATGTTGGTGAAATATTGGCTCGCTATTTCCACCGATTCCGAAAAAGGAAATAGCCAAAGTGCCAAAGGGTTATGGGAGCATATTTTAGCCCATTTTCATGAAGCTATGGGCCGTAGAACGTACCGAAACAACGATGGGCTTACCGGGAAATGGCAGAAATTTCGCCAAGAGTGTACCAAGTTCAAAGGAATCTTCAACAACTTGGTCAACCTTTGCTGAAGCGGCGAAAACGAATTCAACATTTTCAACACGGTGATGGACCAATACACTCGACCATTTGGAAAACCGTTTGTGCATTTAAAAGCATGGGAAGTTATACGAAATGGTCCACAATGGCTACTTGTTCCCGAATCCGCCGGCTCGAGCTCGGGATCCAAACGTGCGAGGGTGATAGGTGTATAGTTATACACCTTTTAGCATGTTTATTTACTTCATTTGACATCATATTTCGCCAATAAAAGCATGATATATGCATATTTTCGTACTAATGTGTTTATTTCAGAGTAATACCATTTGTTTGGGTAAATGGTATGTTTTGCAGGCATTTTGAGACTTGGATCACAAATCATGTATCAAACGGGAGTCTCACACAAAGTTTCAAGCAATTCAGACAAGAAATGGAAGAGATAGACGAAAGGAAGGCTCCTGTTAAGGAGCACGAGTCGTGCTCTTTTATGGTGCAAATGTGCACGAGTCGGGCACTATCTGGAAGCCAAATATAGCAAGCTACTTTGAGGAGCACGAGTCATGCTCATGCTGGAAGCCATGTGCAGCAAGAAGCCATGTGCAGCAAGAATCTTCCAGCAAATCAACTTTTAGAGCATGGGGCTTTCACCATTTAATTAATTCGAACTGAGATCTCTTCAGGGCCAATTGAAGACTATAAATACGACATTTGGGAGGAGTTAAAGACACTTCAATACACTTGAACACTCTCTCTTATACGTGAATTCTTAGTTCATTTTCTAGCTAGTTTAATTTCCTTTCTTTGCAATTATGTAGATTTTAGCTAACATGTTTGGCTAAGTCTCATAACATTCGGCTTTTAGTCATGTATCTCTCTTGCTTATAATATTTACTCTCGTCTAAAGTTAATATGTTATTGTCACTTTCCATTGACAAGAACTATTACTTAACTCTTAATTTCATCCAAGTATATATATGTAACAAGATTGATTAGACTAGAAGTCGAATGTGCGTTTAATTATTGTAATCACATTCTTCTTTATTTTATGTTTTTCAAGAGACTTGACAAATCCCCTTGAACTTTATATTTCTTTGTCCCAATCTCTAGAAGTGTGAAAACTTGGCAAGAGATTAACCCACACCGATTCTCTTGGGTTCGACTCGTACCACTACTATACTATTCTTAATTAGAAGAGTATTTAGAGGTTTTTAAACATATCACATTTCTGACTCATCATTCTAAACTGCATCCATATTCCATTACCACTTTTATTTGTCGAGTTGACAACCCAACAAATTGGCGTCGTTGCCGGGGAATCGGTTAGTGATTAACTCTTTAAGCCCAGATCCGTTCAAACCGGTACACCTCTAGAGAGCGCATAAGAAGTTAAAAAAAATTTGCGTCAAGCCAACGACGTTAAACAAGAGTGCTTCTCGGGAGGCAACCCGATTTATTTTTGATTTTATGGTATTTGTATGTTTAGTTTTCGTGTGTTTTAACATGTCTTCATTTGATTTTTTTATAAGTTTACATAATAAAGTGTTTGGATGTGTTCGGAATGCAAAACCACCTCCAGGTCCGCATTAGACCTTCCGCAAGCATTGAGGACGACGCTTACATTTAAGCTTGTGGAGGTATACGATGTCCACTATCATCGCATTTTTTTAATGTTATTTTTCTTTATTTTTACCGAAAATCTTGAATTTTTTTTTAAAACATTTGTTATTTCATGCATTTTTTTTCTTAACCTTTGTGAAATATTTAATTGTTAAAACATGCTACATCTTTATTTTCAATATTATAGTTGCTTATTTGCCTTGTATTCGAAAATATTTTCATCAAGCGAAATTCTAGATTGTGTTAAAAGACTTCTGTTTATTAAATGTACTTAGCATACACACGTATGAACAGTTTGTAAGACATCTATTTTAACTAAATCTATTTTTAGCAAGTACAGCAATACAAAGCGCAGCTACCCCGTGAGAACTTCAATGTGTGCAATCGGCTTGGTTAATGTTACAGGTTTTTCCTTCGTAATCATATCTTGGCCAACACATTTGTCCATAACACGTCAATTACCCGATATTCCCATTTTTGGTTTTGACCATTTTGGTCATTTTTAAATAAAAACAAAATTTTTTGAAATTATTATTCATTCAATAATTCTACTTTTAAAAACAAAATCTTTATATTTGTATGTTGAGTCCAATAAATGGTGAAATTCCAGAAATATTTTGTTTGGTTCTAAAAAAATTGGTTTATTAAAAATAATTATATATATACATATATATATATATATATATATATATATATATATATATATATATATATATATATATATATATATATATATATATAAAAGAAAACCAAGAACCAAACTTATGTGTGTTTAAAGAAATTAAATTTCCAAAAAATAGAATAAAGCACAATGCTTGTTCAAAAGTCATCAAATGCAATATCTTACGATTTTTTTACAGTTCTTTCCATAATAGAGAATTGTTTTACTCATTTGAAAGAAAATCCAAAAATAGAGTGTTTATTTTCTTTTGTACTTGTATTCTATTTATCGAGTTGTAATTTCATTATTGTACTTTAATTCCGGGAAGATCATTCTCTTAATTGACAACTTATGACAAACGTGAACGGTATGAAAATTGAAGCAAAGTCATATTAACACGAGTCCAAGTACGATATCCGAGTGTAAACACCACCCTATTTCCATATGAGTGGCGAAAGACATTTGTGAGTCCCAATCAGCGAATTGTGTGCATATATGAGAAGAGCGAACAATTGTGAGCACTGGCTTTGTATTGTGTCGTCCTTGCTAAAGGCGCTGAAAGTCGCGGTAGTGGTTTTATAATCGATATATGACGTGGCTATGCTATTGTTTAACGAGTATTTGTTTCTTAGTACAATCTATTGTTTCACAATTGTGAAATATTAGGCGAATACAAGGACGATATGTTAACCATATCATTGCTAGTGATGATGTTGACGCGATTTGACTCAAAAGGTTTCACTTCTTTTTATTTCTTTCTTTTTACCCATTAGTCTAGTTTTTCTTGTTTTCTTTGAGGACAAAGAAGAGTTTAAGCTTGTGGATGTTTCATAGGTGTATTAATATACACCTTTTAGCATGTTTATTTACTTCATTTGATATCGTATTTCGCCAATAAAAGCAAGCTATATGCATGTTTTCGGGCTAATGTGTTCATTTTGCATGTTTTCGGGCTAATGTGTTTATTAATATACACCTTTTAGCATGTTTATTTACTTCATTTGACATCGTATTTCGCCAATAAAAGCATGCTATATGCATGTTTTCGGGCTAATGTGTTCATTTTGGAGCAAAAACCATTTGTTTGTGTAAAATGGCATGTTTTTCATGCGTTTGGAGACTTGGATCACCAATAATATATCAAACGGGAGTCTCACACAAAGTTTCAAGTAATTCGGACAAGAAACGGAAGAGATAGACGAAAGGAAGGCCCCTGTTAAGAAGCACAAGTCGTGCTCTTTCTATGCACAAATGTGCACGAGTCGTGCACCTTCTGGAAGTCAAATATAGCAAGCTACTTTGGTTAGCACGAATCGTGCTCATATATGCACGAGTCGTGCTCTTGCTGGAAGCCATGTGCAGCAGGAATCTTCCAGCAAATCAACTTTTAGAGCATGGGGCTTTCACCATTTTATTAATCCGAAGTGAGATCTCTTCTGGGGCAATTAAAGACTATAAATAGGACATTTGAGAGGAGTTAATGACACACTTCAATACACTTGAACACTTTCTCTTATACTTGAATTCTTAGTTCATTTTCTAGCTAGTTTAATTTCCTTTCTTTGCAATTATGCAAATTTTAGCTAACATGTTTGGCTAAGTCTCATAACATTCGGCTTTTAGTCATGTATCTCTCTTGCTTATAATATTTACTCTCGGATTGAAGTTTTGACGTTATTAAATTGTTTTGGTTTAGTTTTCTTATTTAGTTTCTTATTACAAAATTGGTCCTTATTTCGAATTTAGCCGATCACTATATTCTGGTAATCAACCAAGTAAAGTTATATGCATCTACAATTGTTTTGGGGATCATTGTTAGTAACATCTTAGAAGTACTTTATTTTTGAAAGGCTTAATACGAGCGTTCGTTTGATCTATTAGGAAGCAAAGAACCAACAAAAATACGTACAGCATCACTTTTGGTCAATGATCATGTTAACCACTAGTTGACCATGGTGTTGTGCATACTTTTTATACAACTTCAGTGTTAATCCTAGTTGTATATTAGTAATGCACGTTTCTTTTGTCCCGGTTGCACTTTTATGTTTTAAATAACAAACTTGTTCTTAGTTCTTTCATCCAAAGGGACGGAATATTGAATTTGGAATAGACCTCCCGTATTTAAGTGGTATCTTGTCACGGTTGAGATACATCTATCTCTTCAAGATGACCATTGAGATATTTACTTCTATACGAGAAAAAATACTTCTTTGACCACTGAGACCATTGAAGTATTGAGCATATTAATTCAGATCGCGTCTAAAGTTAATATGTTATTGTCACTTTCCATTGACAAGAACTATTACTTAACTCTTAATTTCATCCAAGTATATATATGTAACAAGATTGATTAGACTAGAAGCTGAATGTCCGTTTAATTATTGTAATCACATTCTTCTTTATTTTATTATTTTCAAGCGACTTGACAAATCCCCCTTGAATTTTATATTTCTTTGTCCCAATATCTAGAAGTGTGAAAACTTGGCAAGAGATTAACCCACACCGATTCTCTTGGGTTCGACTCGTACCACTACTATACTATTCTTAATTAGAAGAGTAGTACTCTTCTAATTATTCTGAAATAAACACATTAGTACGAAAACATGCATATAGCATGCTTTTATTGGCGAAATACGATGTCAAATGAAGTAAATAAACATGCTAAAAGGTGTATAATTATACACCTATCAAACATCCACAAGCTTAAACTCTTCTTTGTCCTCAAAGAAAACAAGAAAAACTAGACTCATGGCTAAAAAGAAGGAAATAAAAAGAAGTGAATCCTTTTGAGTCAAATCGCGCCAACATCATCACTAGCAATGATATGGTTAACATATCGTCCCTGTATTCGCCTAATATCTCACAATTGTGAAACAATATATTATACTAAGAAACAAATACTCGTTAAACAATAGCATAGCCACGTCATATATCGATTATAAAACCACTACCGCGACTTTCACCGCCTTTAGCAAGGACGACACAATACAAAGCCAGTGCTCATAATTATTTGCTCTTATCATATATGTACACAGTTCGCTGATTGCGACTCACAAATGTCTTCCGCCAGTCATATGGAAATAGGGTGGTGTTTACACTCGGATATCGTACTTGGACTTGTGCCAATATGACTTTTCCTTAATTTGCATACCGTTCACGTTTGTCATAACTTGTCAATTAAGAGAATGATCTTCCCGGAATTAAAGTACATTAATGAAATTACAACTCGATAAATAGAATACAAGTACTAAAGAAAATAAACACTCTATTTTTGGATTTTCTTTCAAATGAGTAAAACAATTCTCTATTATCGAAAGAATTGTGAAAAATCGTAATATATTGCATTTGATAACTTTTGAACAAGCATTGTGCTTTATTCTATTTTTCGGAAATTTAATTTCTTTAAACACACATAAGTTTGGTTCTTGGTTTATATATATATATATATATATATATATATATATATATATATATATATATATATATATATATATATATATATATATATATATATATATATATATATATATATATATATATATATATATTATTTTTAATAAATCAATTTTTTTTAGAACCAAACAAAATATTTCTGGAATTTCACCATTTATTGGACTCAACATACAAATATAAAGATTTTGTTTTTGAAATTAGAATTATTGAATGAATAATAATTTCAAAATTTTTTGTATTTATTTAAAAATGACCAAAATGGTCAAAACCAAAAATGGGAATTTCGGGTAATTGACGTGTTATGAACAAATGTGTTGGCCAAGATATGATTACGAAGGAAAAACCTGTAACATTAACCAAGCCAATTGCACACATTGAAGTTCTCATGGGGTAGCTGCACTTTGTATTGATGTACTTGCTAAAAATAGGTTCAGTTAAAATAGATGTCTTACAAACTGTTCATACGTGTGTATGCTAAGTACATTTAACAAACAAAAGTTTTTTTTAACACAATCTAGAATTTCGCAAGGTGGGAATATTTTTTAGTACAAGGCAAATAGGCAACTATAAAATTGAAAATAAACATGTAGCATATTTTAACAATTAAAAGATTTCCCAAAGGTTAAGAAAAAATGCAAGAAATAACAAATGTTTTAAACAAATTTTTTTTGTTTTTTTCAAGATTTTCGGTAAAAATAAAGAAAAATAACATTAAAAAAATATGCGATGATAGCGGATATCGTATACCTCCACAAGATTAAATGTAAGCGTTGTCCTCGATGCTTGCAGAAGGTCTAATGCGGACCTGGAGGTGGTTTTGCATTCCGAACACATCCAAACACGTTATTATATAAACTTATAAAAAAATCAAATAAAGACATGTTAAAACACACGAAATACCCCGGGTTGCCTCCCGGTTAGCGCACTTGTTTAACGTCGTTGGCTCGACGCATAGCCCCCTTTTTGTTTTTTTTAACTTCTTATGTGCTCTCTAGAGGTGTACCTGTTTGAATGGATCTAGGCTTAAAGAGTTAATCACTAACCGATTCCCCGGTAACGGCGCCAATTTGTTGGTGTGTCAAACCGACAAATAAAAAGAGGTAATGGAATATGGATGCAGTTTATGATGATGGGACAGAAATGTGATATGTTTAAAAACCTTTAAATACTCTTCTAATTAAGAATAGTATAGTAGTGGTACGAGTCGAACCCAAGAGAATCGGTGTGGGTTAATCTCTTGCCAAGTTTTCACACTTCTAGAGATCGGGACAAAGAAATATAAAATTCAAGGGGGATTTGTCAAGTCGCTTGAAAAACATAAAATAAAGAAGAATGTGATTACAATAATTAAACGGACATTCGGCTTCTAGTCTAATCAATCTTGTTACATATATATACTTGGATGAAATTAAGAGTTAAGTAATAGTTCTTGTCAACGAAAAGTGACAATAACATATTAACTTTAGATAAGATCCGAATTAATATGCTCAATACTTCAATGGTCTCGGTGGTGAAAGAAGTATTGTTTTCTCATATAGAAGTAAATATCTCAATGGTCAACTTGAAGAGATAGATGTATCTCAACCGTGACAAAATACCACTTAAATACGCGAGTTGTATTCCAAATTCAATATTCCGTCCCTTTGGATGAAGGAACTAAGAACAAGTTTGTTATATAAAACATAAAAGTGTAACCGGGAAAAAAGAAACATGCATTACTAATATACAACTAGGATTAACACTGAAGTTGTATAAAAAGTATGCACAACACCATGGTCAACTAGTGGTTAACATGATCATTGACCAAAAGTGATGCTTTACGTATTTTTGTTGGTTCTTTGCTTCCTAATAGCTCAAACGAACGCTCGTATTAAACCTTTCAAAAATAAAGTACTTCTAAGATGTTACTAACAATGATCCCCAAAACAATTGAAGATGCATATAACTTTACTTGGTTGATTACCGGAATATAGTGATCGGCAAAATTCCAAATAAGGACCAATTTTGTAATAAGAAACTAAATAAGAAAACTAAAACAAAACAGTTTAATAACTTGAAAACTTCAATCCAAGAGTAAATATTATAAGCAAGAGAGATACATGACTAAAAGCCGAATGTTATGAGACTTAGCCAAACATGTTAGCTAAAATCTGCATAATTGCAAAGAAAGGAAATTAAACTAGCTAGAAAATGAACTAAGAATTCAAGTATAAGAGAGAGTGTTCAAGTGTATTGAACTGTGTCATTAACTCCTCTCAAATGTCCTATTTATAGTCTTCAATTGGCCCTGAAGAGATCTCACTTCGGATTAATAAAATGGTGAAAGCCCCATGCTCTAAAAGTTGATTTGCTGGAAGATTCCTGCTGCACATGGCTTCCAGCAAGAGCACGACTCGTGAATATATGAGCACGACTCATGCTAACCAAAGTAGCTTGCTATATTTGACTTCCAGAAGGTGCACGACTCGTGCACATTTGTTCATAGAAAGAGCACGACTCGTGCTTCTTAACAGGGGCCTTCCTTTCGTCTATCTCTTCCGTTTCTTGTCCGAATTGCTTGAAACTTTGTGTGAGACTCCCGTTTGATATATGATTGGTGATCCAAGTCTCAAAACGCCTGCAAAACATACCATTTTATACAAACAAATGGTTTTTTCTCCAAAATGAACACATTAGTCCGAAAACATGCATATAGCATGCTTTTATTGGCGAAATACGATGTCAAATGAAGTAAATAAACATGCTAAAAGGTGTATATTAATACACCTATCAGAGGGTCTTGGAATCTAATGATTACGCTTCCGACAATCGAGACCTAATCGACCTCGAGGATGACGCTCCACCAGAAAATGAGTCGCCTCCGCCTACCCGCCCGATCGATCGCAACCGAGCGAAACGAGCCGCCTCCGCCTCGTCATCCAAAGATCAAGTCGGGGAGAAGATCGATGCTCTCGTTGAACAATTCCTCCGCTTCAATGAAATTCAAGAAATGCGGTTGGATTTTCAAGTTTTGAGCAAATCGGGGAACGAACGTGACCTTGCGGCAATCGAGGCGATGAAAGAAAGAATTCGGAAAAAATATTTAGATGACTAGTTAGTTTTTTTATTTAGGAAATGTTTAATCTTTTTTATTTTAATGTTTTTTAATTTAATCTAATGTCTTTTTATTTTAATTTTAATATTATGTTTTTTTAATTAATTTATAATATTTGATCTTAATTTAAAAAACGTAAAATATATTGATGACATGGAAAATAAAATGGGTGTTATGCAGTCTTGCATTTCCTGGGGTTGTCATGCTGACGTGTCGTGGACGTGACAACTATCATGGGGAGTTATGGAGTTATGCACACCCCATAGCCTTAGTTAGACCATCAGGAGTACAAATCACATGGTCATATGTGATGAGCGCCACATTAGCGCCACCTCACAATCACACTCCATCACATTCTCATCACATTATGATAGAAATACCCATCACATTCCATCATACCACATCATTTTTTTCAAATTAAAATTAATTCAATAATCAAATAGAAAATATATATTTTTTTATAAAAATAAAACATTACATAGAAATTACCCTAGAAAAACATACGGAAAGTTTAAATAATCCTAAAAGTACTCGATAAAAAAATACATAATTCAATAATACAATTACTTGTCCTCATTCAAGTTGTTTTGATAAAATGATCTGCTATGTCTTCTTAAAGATATTAGTATGTTTCAGAATCTTGAATTGCTACTACCCATGCTAAATATTCGGCCGAACCGGGAATGAATTGTTGATTTGGGTTAACTATGACGGCCTCGTTGTATTTGCAAATCGCTCTACATTTTTCTTCAATTATCATATTATGTAAAATGATGCACGCATATATAATTGTGGTTATGCTTCCATCGTCCCAGAGTCGTGCAACGTGTTTTAACACATGTCATTTCTGCTTAAGGACTCCAAATGCCCTCTCTATGTCCTTCCTAGCAGATTTTTGTCTTTGTGTAAACTTCATTGCTTTTTTAGTTCGAGGTACGACGTACGCCTTCACAAATGTGTCGTAATTTGGATATATCCTATCACAAAGACAAGACAGAAGTCGTGTTTATATTAATGTCCGTTCACTGTGAATGACATATTAGGGGCTTGCCCGGTCCAAATATCATTGAAAATGAGAGACTGGTTCAGAACATTTCGGTCATTGTTGGACCCTGCAACCCCAAAGTACGCATGCCAAATCCACAAATCTTGCGATGCAACACCTTCCAATATCATAGTTGGCTCACCTATATCACCTCGGGTAAATTGTTATCGCCATGCAGTTGGACATTTTTCCCACGCCCAATGGATACAATCAAAGCTACCAATCATTCCCGGTAAACCATGTTTGGTTTCATGTGCCAAATATAATTTCTCGCTATCACCTGTTGTAGGTTTACAAAAATACTCTTTACCAAAAACCTCAATAACGTATTCACAATAGAAATCCACACACTCCCTTGCAGACCTCTCAAATATTTTCAAATATTCGTCACTTGCGTCAGCTGTTATACCGAATCCTAAATACCTAAGAGCAACCAAACAATTTTGTATACAACTAAAACCCATTCTACCTCTAGTATCTGGTTTTTGCTTAAAATAATCATATCGCACCTCTAAAGCGTTGCTAATACGTAAAAATAAGTCTCTATTTAAACGATAACGACGTCTGAAAGCTTTGTCATCATAAAGAATATTATCAGCAAAATAGTCACGTTCCAAAAGATCATGTGCAGCTTGCCGATCTCGGTTGATAACGTCTCTTGGTTATCTAACATTTGTAGACTCTTCAGCGGCAGCATTCGCAACAACCTTAAAAAATATTGTGATAAACTCTCCATCGTCCGAATCGAATTCTTTAAAAAATTATATCTTTTCCAAATAATCATATTTTCGTGTGTGTGTGTGTGTATATATGAGAATAAAGAGATTGTAAGAATGCGTGTTGGATGAGGTAAATTGTGTTTGTATTTATAGGTGAAATTTTGATAAAATGAAAAATGAAATTTTTTATTTTCCTAATTTCTAGCCGTTCGACGGGTCTTTGCTTCTGATTGGGCGTGTTCAACCGTGACTACCATCACCTTGCATCACGAAACCACCCATCACGGTGCACACTGGACGTTGCGCATGATCGTGATGGGCTGCCTCGTTAGCATCACGGTGAGCCCAAGATGAGTATTCCTTATCTTCTTAATGGGCAGAATGGAATGCAAGACTATATCTATATGTTATTGTTTTCCATTTGCCTATATTCCTCTTTATACATATGTACCATTTCCTCATTTTATATCTTCTAACAAAATGATGTGATATATATCATTCATTAATTCATTTGCCATTCTCACAATTAAACAATCTTCTATTAACGTATATCATAAGCTTGAATGGTGGAACTTCCTCATTACATAAAAATGTTGGTTATATTTCAATAACCAAAAAATAAACGCGGAAATTTAAACCTTAGATCTTGATCTCGAATCTGATTAAAAGAAATAAACAAACGAAGATAACATACATGTTTCAATTGACCTTTTCAGATCTGATGAGAAGAGTTGGTTTTCCAGTTGATCTCAAAAGCTCTCTCTAAATCCCCCAACAATATACCTCACGAATTTTAGTGTGTGTTTTCGTATTTTTGATTTGCTACTCGTCACGTGTTTATATAGATTGAGATATAACCGAATGTGAAAGATTTAAGGGATAGAGATGAGTTTGATTCAACTGGGAACTCAACCCACAGGATAAACACTAGATAATGTTTATCTACTATTCAAAATCAGTCCATCAACAATTTCAAATAGTATTTTATATTAATTTCGAATTTATGATAACAATATATTATTTAGATATTAAGTGGTCCCATAATTATCCAACAATCTCCCACTGGAACACGAATATCTAAATGTATACATAACCATATAAGCGCTTTAACATATGTTATCATAACATTGGTACCCTTAAACAATCTCGTCAATTAATCATAATAGTATATGATCAAAGCAGTCTTTTTTACAATTTACATAACTAAACCCATCAATGATCACATATACATATACGACTAAACGACATAGATTAAACATAAATTTGTGGTTTTAAAATCAATTAAGATTTCCTACGAGTCCCTATTTACTTTGAAGTGAGATCAAACTTCAAATGAGTGCAAATAATAATGAATAAACTGAATCATTAATTCTGTACAGAAATAAATAATTATTCTTAAACAAAACATAAAACACCAAAATAACATGCAAAACTCCCACTAAAACAAAATATCATCAATCCTTATCATACCCATATGTGTAGTATGCTCGTGAAAGACCTTGGGAGGTAATCCCTTCGTGAGCGGATCCGCTATCATGGAGTTTGTCCTGATGTGCTCTATTAAAATCTTTTCATTTTGCACTATTTATTTAACAACTAGAAACTTAATGTCAATACACATTGACTTAGTATAACTTCAGTTGTTGTTGGAATATAACATTGCTGAATTATTGTCACAATACAACTTTAATGGTCTTTCAATACCAACATTACGCAGCCCCGTGACAAAATTCTGTAATCATATCCCAATATTTGATGCCTCAAAGCATGCAACAAATTATCTCGCCATAATGGAAGAAGTTACCAAAGGCTGCTTAAAACTCTTTCATGAAATAGGTCATCCTGCTACCAGGTGAATGGAACCCTATGTGAACCGGTAACTATCTTGGCATCAATTAAAATCAAAATACCCAATGATCTCCAAAATATATGATTTTCTATATGTGAGCATATAGCCTTTTCTTGTATGATCATTTTGTTCTCAATATCATCGTATAAAACCAGAAATATATTTACTCTCACTATACTTTTTGATACACAAGTTTCATCTTTTGCATTTATCTCAAAACCAAACGAGATAATGATATGATGAAACTTGTGATACTATATATGGGATCTCATAAGTTGAGCTTGTTGAGTTTGCGCATCATAAATAGGAGATTGAATAAGATTGTCGGTCTATGCTCATGAATTACTACTTCATTAGTAGGTACTTAAAATTCACACATAATCAGAAACAACAATATGAATCATGATAGATTCTTCCTCAATGACAATGTTTCTAACCTTATTTCTCCCCCAAACTCAACATCCTCAAAGAACGTTGCTTTATCTAATTGCATTTTCAATATTCATGCAACAACAGAGAACTTACATAATGTTCTCATTCCATTCCTTAAAGCCTTAAAGGTGATCCTGTGGAGCACATAAATAGCATTCATATTGCAAATATTATGCCAGGATTCCAATTTGATGTTTTGAGAACATAAATAACATATTCCTTATTTATGCTCATTAATCCATAAATTATAATCAATAAATTCAATTTATGACAAAATTACAAGGTATCAACACAACATTAATACCAAGTCTTTGGACAATAATATTAATTTGTAACAGATATCTTGTTTTAGTGATATAACATTGACGATAAATAATGTCGATTAATAAGCCCCTCTTTGGATTGACTTATAAATCGCATGAAACCAAATAATTGTCACATGTTTACCACCACATATGTGTTTATCCGACCAAATAATGTCGATAAATAATATCGATTAATAAGCCCCTCTTTGGCCAGAGCTCTCTTTAATACAATATTCGCAGAGTTCGAAGGCAAAAGCTTTAGTGAGAATGTGAGGGAAGTGTCAAATTCTTCTTTATCCGGTTTGAAGTTGCAAAATTAAATCCTTTCAAATGTCTTGAATAATCATGGCATCAACGTCAGTAATGTTTCCAAGGAGAAAAACATGATGTCTTGGATGATGGGTGGTAGAAAGACTCTTCTTGTTTTAGAGGATGTGGATCATGTACACCAGCTTGACGCGTTAGTTGGTGAACGTAGTTGGTTTAAGCCGGGAAGTTTAATTATCATTACAATAAGAGATGAGCAAGTGCTAGTAGCACATAAAGTGAAATTGATTCATAATGTCAATTTGTTATCGGATGAGGAAGCAGTTTGCCTCTTTATTAGGCATGCATTTGGGAAAGAGATTCTAGTTCAAGGGTACGAAGAGCTATCAAGACAAATTGTATGTTATGCTGACGGTCTTCCCTTAACACAAAGTTTTGGGTTCGTTTCTCTGTGGTAAAAGTAAGATTGAATGGGAAGAAGCCCTAGCTAAATTAGAAACGATTAATTAAAAGGAAGCTTAGAAGGTGTTGGAATACAAAACCCACAAACCTCACGTGATCGTTTATGTTTGATTAGTTTGATTAGTCTTTTTGTTTAGTTGGTATTTTAGTTTCCATGCTTTTAGGAAGAAGTGGGGTAATGCTTTCTAGTGAAATGTTGTCCACTATGCAAAAAAATAGGAGTAATGGAGTCATGCATGTTAGCAAGTCTATTTAAGCACTGCACGTTTTTTTCAATGAATAAGAAGAAAATTGTTTCATTTGTGTTCTTTATTTCAGTCATCATTTTGGAGATTAGCCATCTCAAGTTGGTTCCTATCATTTAGTGATTTTATCGCTCGTCCTCATGCCTCCTAAAACAGAATCAAGCTCCACCTCCGACAACACTCCATGATCAAATGCAAACTCTCATCCGTATCTCCCCTACTACCGCTACCAAATTGGAGCAAGTCGTCATTATCCTTGGAGCCAAACAACCACCACCGTCTCCAACACTGCCACCGCGGCTGCCGCCACCACTGCCACCACCCAACAACAACCTCCGTCCACCGAAAATGCACCTACCAACATTTGATGGCTCCAGTCCCCTCGATTGGATTTTTTAAGTTGAAAACTACTTTAGCTATTATTGCGTTCCACAGCCACAACGCCTCTCCCTCGCCGTCTTCTGTTTTACCAGCGACACCTTAAGCTGGTACAAGCACCTTGCCAACAATCACCTACTCGGCACTTGGCCGGAATTTTTACGTGCACTGGAACTTCGTTTCGGGCCTTCTACTTATGAAAACTATCAAGCTACTCTTTTCAAACTCAAGAAAAAAACAACCATTGTGGCTTACCAAACTGAATTTGAGAAAATTAGTACCTGTGTGGAAGGCTTATCGGCAATTACTTTACGCAATTGTTTCATTTCCGACATTCGTAGCGATATCCAAAATGAACTCACCATCTATAGTCCCACCAGCCTTCACCGTGCCTACGGTCTCGCGAAACTCATCGAAGATAAACTCCATGCTCAAGTTCCGTATCTTGATGGCTCCATCGAGCCTCCACCAATGAAACCACTATTATTCCCCGCCCTTCCACCATCTTCTCCAACACTTCTGATAAAGCGGTTAAGCCCTGCCGAGATGCAAAAACGCCAAGCCGAAGGTCTTTGCTACAATTGCCCCGCAAAATATCAACCTGGTCACCAATGTAACTCGCCAAAATTTCTTCTAATTCTGTCGGAAAATGACACTCCATGGCCTTACATGCTGTAACATAATCTAGGCCTTGAGGACAAGGCCTTTTTCTAGGGTTCGTATTGATACGGAACCCACAACCCTCACATGATCGTTTATGTTTGATTAGTTTTATAGTCTTTTTATTTACTTGATATTTTAGTTTCCATGCTATTAGGAAGAAGTGGGGTAATGCTTATTAGTGGAATGTTTTTCACTGTGCACAAAAATAGCAGTAGTGGAGTCATGCATGTTAGCAAGTTTGTATGTTTTTTCAATGAATAGGAAGAAAATTGTTTCGTTTGTGTTCTTTATTTCAGTCATCATTCAGGAGATTAGCAATCTCAAATTGGCTTCGATCATTTCATGATAGGAGCCAATTTGAGATGTCTAATCTCCTAAATATGACTAAAATACATAACACAAATGAAACTTTTTTCCTATTCATTGAAAAAAAACGTACAGTGCTTAAATAGACTTGCTAACGTGCATGACTCCACTACTCCTATTTTTGTGCACATTGGACAACATTTTACTAATAAGCATTACCCCACTTCTTCCTAAAAGCACGGAAAATAAAATACCATGTAAACAAAAAGACTAATAAAACTAATCAAACATAAATGATCACGTGACGGTTGTGGGTTTTGTATCAATCGGCGGTGGTTCTTTGGCTGCAAGGATGTTGATGAGTTGCTCCAGTTTGTCAGCTGTAGCGTTGGAGATATGGATGAGAGTTTGCATTTGATCATGAAGGAAGGTATTGGTGTTGTCGGAGGTGGAGCTTGATTCCGTTTTCGGAGGCATGAGGACGAGCAATGAAAGCACCAAATGATACGATCGAGTTCGAGGTGATCAGCCTCCCAAATGAAATTTAAGCAACAAACAAGTAAATTGAAGTAATTTTCTGTGCATCCTAAAACGTCAAATACAAATGCATAAATAAAAAATGATTTTACTACTCTCCCATGAAAATAGGAGATCATGCCCACTACTTACTTTATTCCTAGCTTACCTAAGAAAATAGAATTGCAACAATCAAGAGTTTATGGTCTTTATCACTAAGACCACCTAAGCAAAAGGGACTAAAAACTAATCACACATGGATTATCATGTGAGGGCTATATGAGTTTGGTATCATATATTGACTAATGACTTGGTAAGGATCAAGGGAGACTCAATCCGGGTGTGAATAACCATGCAAATTAGCTTGATACTCTCAAGGTTGATTACCATATCTAATTGATGTGCCGGTAAACCACACACACTCCATCAACAATGATAACACCCGAGAAACCCATTGCAACTCTTTATGAACCCCTATTGGTGTGCCGGTAAACCACACACGCTCCACCAATGATTCATAAAGTGCAATGTGCAATTTCATGGATTAGCATCAATTCACATTTTTTCCTAAAGTAACTAGATTGGGATTTTATTAAGTGTTCTAGTACTTTGATCATTATACTTTTAATGAGATTAAGCGGTCCTATCAAACCCGTTCAGCTAACGACCTTCCACTGATCAGGCGAGCGGTGGGTGAGAGTGTTCACCCATTAGACCGCCATTTTATAGGCAGTCTCCTTATACCCACTTTATAGATCAGCTTCGTGAATGATGCCTACTATTGATTTGACGAAGCATTTTATCTTATACTTATAATATTAACTTTTAATAATATATATAAGATGTATTTTAAATCATTTTAAAATGTTCAAGGTTTATCTTTTAATTTTTTCAATTTAACTATTAAATTAAAATTAAATTAAACCTTTTAAAATTCGATTTAATCATCCTTTAATTAACAACTAATTAAAATAATTAAATCTTAATATTTTAAACATTTAAAATATTTTTCGGATTTATCTTTTGATTTTCTCGCAAATTTAAAAATAAATAAATCCTTTTAATATCTTTAAATTAACAATTAATTAAATTAATTAAATCTTAATATTTTAAACATTTAAAATAATTTGTCGGATTTATCCTTAATTTTTTTCTTTCTTTTTTTTCGCAAATTTTAAAAATCAATTATATCCATTGAATTATCTTTTAATTAACAATTAGTTAAATTAATTCGAATGTAGATAGGTATTATCAAATTAATCAAATTAATTTTAAACCTATCTTAAACCCTTAAATTTCGAAATTCAAAAAAAATGGGTTTAAGGTTATCCATTTAATTAAATAATTAATGTTACCAAAAATAGAAAATCTTCTAAAACCTATTTAAAATTTCGAAAATCATTAAGGGGGGATCAGGGTTTCTAAAACCCTAATCCTAAAATCGATCCATATGAAAAATTAGGGTTTATAAGCTTTAAAGCCTAAAACAGTTATAACTATTCAACAAGAAAACAAAAACTAGCTGTGATACCACTGAAAGGTTTTATGCAAATCAATGAACTAAATAACCTAAGTTCACATACAACCTATGAGGATCTATGTTTTCTACTATTGAACATATAACATAAAACCAAAAGGCCAGAAGAGTAAACTAAAAGAATTAAATAAGAAAAACTAACCTTTTAGTGTTTCTTGGAAGCAAAGCAACAGAGATCTCTTGCCTCAAATGTAGCCACACCCAGGGAAGGAGGGTTTCAAAATCTTCAGAGAGAGGAGGGATATTTGGCGTGAAATATGAGACCCCCAGGGTCTCTATTTATAGCTTCCAACAGGTGATCAAATAAACCTTTAGAGATAAACCTTTTAAATTCAAATTAAGATAAACATTTATCTTAATAATTCAAACTTAATTATCTCTTATATATATATATATATATATATATATATATATATATATATATATATATATATATATTTCGAAATATGTATATCTATATATATAATTCGACTGGTTACATCACTCACTCAGACTGTCACTTACTCAACTATTGAATAGTTACAGTTTTAGTCCCTGCACCTTTAATTAACTAAATTAATCACCAAATTAAATCCAATTAATTCCAGATAAATTTCTAATTAATTAATATAGTTTCTAATTAATATATTATCACCATAATATATTAATAAACTATTTATTTTATTTCTATTGATTTATTAATCATATAATAAATCAATCTTTCTCTTTACTGAATTTTCTACCAAACCTCCAACCATGAGGGCAACCCAAATTGACTATGCTACTATTAATTAGGTAAATACTAATTATTAGTCATGGCTTAGAGACCTAATCCAACAGTCTCCCACTTGGATAAGTCTATGACTATAATTACCAATTTAACATCTAATTAATTAGCAACTGTAGCTTCCTAGAAACTGCTGCCGAACTCTGACCTAGTCAGTTCTGTCCATAGATAAGTGATCAGATGATCCTCCGTCCAACAAGATATTTTCAGACTCAGAACATGGATTAAGATCAATCCTGGTCTAGTTCTCTGTTTCCCGATTTCTGATTTGCATATGACTTTAAGACTACTAATTGTACACATCAATTTAGTCCTGGTTGGCCAACCCTTTAGTCAACTTCAAAATCATCGAGAGGCCTACAGATATCTGTTTCCCGACAGGGTCAAGGGACGAATAAGCTTTGACTCATATACTTATGTCTTTTACTAGTCAAATCATTCACAACAACACGTTTTATAACATCAAGTTACCGATGCGTTTTCGCATTGTCAATGAACAACCGCTTTGTAAACCATAACCCATATGTCTCTACTTCAAGATCAAAAGATATTATCGTCTCAATATTGTTCGTGATGTAATCCATGAAGCAATCTATTGAGCGTGAGTTTATCCAATACTCAAATCCCTATTTCTAAGTACTCATGAATGTTGGAGCAATCATATTGCTATGTCTAACTCCTTAGACAATCTACAAAACAATTCATGACAGTCTTCGTTCATACTTACTCCCTAAAAGTATGAGCGACTGTGGACATTTAAGTAATCAAATTACTCAGGAAGTAAACATGCAAAATGAAACACAATAATAAACAATTGACACAATGGCAGTATCAAATACTCATCAACAAACTATATTATTAAATCACCAAGGTCAATTACATTTACATTGTTACAAGTTTCAAAACTATCTAATTACAAAAACTAATATCGTCTCTTAATCCTATACGCTGCGCATGTTGATTGTGCTTAATCCTACTTAGAGCCTTTGTCAAGGGATCTGCAGGATATTATCTTCTGATGATACCCTCTTTACAAGGAGGTGACCTTCTTCTACTTTATGTCTTATGTAATGGTACTTTCTGTCGATATGTCTAGACTTTCCATGGTCTCTCGGTTCCTTCGTCAAAGCAACCGCTCCTTCGTTATCGCAGAATAGTTCCATGGGCTCCTGAATACTCGGGACTACTCTAAGGTCACCGATAAAGTTCTTCAGCCAAGCCGCTTCCTTTGCCGCTTCACTCGCTGCTATGTACTCTGATTCACAAGTAGAATCAGCCACCGTCTCTTGCTTGGAACTTTTCCAAGTCACTGCTCCCCCATTTAAAAGGAATTCCCAGCCTGACTGAGACCGACCACTGTCTCTATCTGTCTGAAAGCTGGCATCTGTATATCTATTTACTCTCAAAGTATCACTGCCACCAAGGACCAACATCACGTTCTTTGTCCTTCGCAGATACTTGAGCATATTCTTGACTGCTATCCAATGCATCCTTCCAGGGTTTGCCTGCAACCGACTGACCATGCTCAGGGCAAAAGCCACGTCAGGTTGAGTACACGTCATAGCGTACATGATCGACCCCATAGCCGAAGCGTAAGGTACCCGACTCATGTCAGCAATTTCCTCGTCTGTACTCGGACTTTGAGTCTTACTCAACTTAGCATTACTCTGGACAGGTAGCTCTCCCTTCTTGGAATTTTCCATACTAAACCTCTTTAGTACCTTTTCCAAGTATGTACTCTGACTAAGTCCAATTAGTCTCTTCTTCCTATCTCTCAATATTCTTATCCTGAGAATATAGGCAGCTTCTCCTAGGCCTTTCATGGCGAAACACTTTCCAAGCCAAGACTTGACATCTTGCAAGGTTGGAATGTCGTTTCCCATGAGCAGTATGACATCTACATATAGCACTAGAAAAGTGACAATACTCCCACTATCCTTGACATATATGCAGGACTCATCCTCGCTTCTAGAGAATCCAAACTCTTTGACTTTCTCATGGAAACAAAGATTCCAGCTGCAAGAAGCCTGTTTCAATCCGTAGATTGATCTCTCAAGCTTACACACCTTATCAGGATACTTTGCATCGACAAAACCCTCTGGCTGATTCATGTAAACATCCTCACTCAACTTCCAATTAAGGAAAGTGGTTTTGACGTCCATCTGCCAAATTTCATAGTCATGAAATGCAGCTATGGCTAGCATAATCCTGATAGATTTTATCTTTGCCACTGGTGAGAAGGTCTCATCATAGTCAATCCCTGCGGTTTGAGTAAAGCCCTTCGCAACCAGTCTTGCCTTGAATGTCTGTACCTTTCCATCCATGTCGGTCTTCTTCTTGAAGATCCACTTGCACCCGACTGTTTTTCGACCCGGTACATTGTCAACCAAGTTCCAAACTTGATTGTCATACATGGACTTGATCTCGCTATCCATTATCTCTTTCCACTTGGCAGACTCAGGGCCTGCCACTGCTTCCCGGTAGTTAGCTGGCTCATCCAAATTTATCAGTGTCATATCACTGACAAACGTGTCCCTATCCGAGGTAATATGGAAACCATAAAACTCGGGTGGCATGCTAACTCTACTGGAGCGCCTAAGAGGTAAGGATATATCAGTCGGACCAACAGAAACTTCTTCCTCTTGTTGGTTGCTAGTTTCTCCTAAGGTTGCATTATCTGGTGACTCTTGAATTTCTTTAAGATCAATGGTACTCCCACTGTCCTCTTTGAATATGAGTTCTCTCTCTCGAAAGACTCCTCGTCTGGCTACAAAAACCACGTCCTCGCTTGGTCTGTAGAACAGATATCCAAAAGACTCTTTGGGGTATCCAATGAAAATACACCTTTCACTTCTATCTGCGAGTTTGTCATGAGTCTCTCGTCTAACGAAAGCCTCACAACCCAAGACCTTGATATGTGCTAATGAGGGAACTTTCCCCGTCCACATCTCATGAGGTGTTTTAGCAACCTTCTTAGTTGGGACAAGATTGAGGATATAGGCGGCAGTATCTAAGGCATACCCCCAGAAGTGGATGGGAAGCGAAGCTCGAATCATCATGGAACGAACCATGTCTAACAGGGTTCGGTTACGCCTCTCGGCAACACCGTTCAACTGTGGTGTTCTTGGAGGTGTGAACTGTGAAACTATTCCACATTCCTTTAGATAGTCTAGGAACTCGATACTAAGATACTCACCGCCTCTATCGGATCTAAGCATCTTTATCTTCCTGCCCAATTGATTCTCAACTTCGTTTTTGAACTCTTTGAACTTTTCAAAGGTGTCTGACTTGTGCTTGATTAAGTAGATATACCCGTATCTACTGAAATCGTCAGTGAAGGTCACGTAGAACCGTGTGCCATCCTTTGTGGTTGATCTGAAGGGACCACACACATCTGTGTGTACGATGTCCAACAGACCTTCACCTCTTTCAAAGGACCCTTTGAAAGGTGACTTAGTCATCTTCCCCAAAAGACAAGATTCGCATACATCATCCGATTTGAGGTTGAATGATTCCAACACTCCATCCTTTTGGAGTTGGGCAATGCGTTTCTTGTTTATGTGCCCAAGACGACAGTGCCACAAGCATTCCTTTTCTACACCACTAGAAGAATCAATGTAATTTACACTATGTCCTAAATTGTCAACACATTGTATCATTTCATACACACCATCACAAGGTAAAGCAGTAAATATGGAAGTGCCATTTTGAAAAACAGAAATTGAACCATTTATATTATCAAAAGAAAACTGAAAACCTTGTCTAAACAATGCATGAAAGGAAATAATGTTTCTTGCCATTTCTGGCGAATAGCAACAATTCATAAGATCTAAACTAACACCACTACTGAGCACCAAACTATAGATTTCGATCTTGGTCACAGGCGACGAACTCCTATTCCCCATGATCAGGTTCAATCTACCATGCTCCACCTCCCTGCTTTCCTTTAGGCCCTGCAGATCAGAACAAATGTGAAAACCACATCCTGTATCAAGGACCCAAGAACTGGAAGATGGTGAGTTTTTAGAGATAGTGTATATACCTACTGAAGACGACTTTACTTTGCCATCCTTCAAGTCTTGCAAGTATCTTGGGCAGCTTCTCTTGCAATGGCCCTTTTCCTTGTAGTAGAAGCAGTTCGCTTCCTTGGGGTTTGCATTGTGAGCAATTCCTGAAGATTTGGGTCTCGGGCCATTGCTAGATGACCCAACATGTACCTTTTCCCTCTAATTCTGATTGGGAGGGCCCTTTCTATTCTTCCCCTTACCACCACCAATTGCCAAGATGGGCTGGCTAACCGAGGGTACACTCTTACCCTTCATCCCGTCCTCAGCAGTACGGAGCATGCGGTGCAACTCGGCCAGAGTGGCCTGGTTATTGTTCAAATGATACGCCAGCGTGAACTGGTCATATGAACTCGGTAAGGAATTTAGCACTATATCTACTGCTAAATCCTCATGCACAGGCATCTCAAGTTTTCTAAGCCTTTCCACATATCCTTGCATCCTCTGCACGTGGCTACAGATGGACTCTCCATCTCTAGGCTTCCCGTTGGTGAAGGCTTTGACTACCTCGCGCCTCTCGATGCGCTCCTGTTTGTGGAACTTTTCCGCGAGCTCCCGGTGCATCTCATAGGGCCAGTAGTCCTCATATATTCTCTGCAATTTTGGGTTCATTCTAGCAATCATGATGCAAGCCACTTTGGTTGCATCATCAGAATGTTTCTGGTACGAGGCAATTTCCTCGGGAGAGGCAGTATCAGGGTCAATGTCAACAAGCTCAGTTTCTAGAACATACTATTTATGTTCAAACCTTAGAGCCATCTTAATGTTGCGGATCCAATCATTATAGTTAGAGCCGTCCAATGTAACTTTGGAGCATTATGAAAGGATAGATGTGACATTGCTGGAGTTAGAGTGGGGGCCGGATTGATCAACAGAAGACATCTATAAAAGAATGCAGTTTTAATTAGATATGTATAGTAATCCTTATAATAACCCAATAATAAATATAAGGCTAGGATCCTTCAATAACAATTCACAATATCAAAGAGGGATGCGGTAATCAATATTGTAAATTTTATAAGGTAGGCGAATGACGACTCAGCCAATTCCACCGCGGAAACATAATCATATTATAATGGAATTCCTAGTTTCTTTTGAGATTTATTGAAAATGTTCAATAGCATGTTTAATCTCGGATATGCCCCGCTGTTTGTGACTGGGATGCCGATGATCACAAACCGGGTGTGAATAACCATGCAAATTAGCTTGGTACTCTCAAGGTTGATTACCATATCTAATTGTTGTGCCGGTAAACCACACACACTCCATAACAATGATAACACCCGAGAAACCCATTGCAACTCTTTATGAACCCCTATTGGTGTGCCAGTAAACCACACACGCTCCACCAATGTTTCATAAAGTGCAATGTGCAATTTTATGGATTAGCATCAATTCACATTTTTCCTAAAGTAAGTAGATTGGGATTTTATTAAGTGTTCTAGTACTTTGATCATTATACTTTTAATGAGATTAAGCGGTCCTATCAAACCCGTTCGGCTAACGACCCTCCACTGATCAGGCGAGCGGTGGGTGAGAGTGTTCACCCATTAGAGCGCCATTTTATAAGCAGTCTCCTTATACCCACTTTATAGATCAGCTTCGTGAATGATGCCTACTATTGATTTGACAAACCATTTTATCTTATACTTATAATATTAACTTTTAATAATATATATATAAGATGTATTTTAAATCCTTTTAAAATGTTCAAGGTTTATCTTTTAATTTTTTCAATTTAACTATTAAATTAAAATTAAATTAAACCTTTTAAAATTCGATTTAATCATCCTTTAATTAACAATTAATTAAAATAATTAAATCTTAATATTTTAAACATTTAAAATATTTTTCAGATTTATCTTTTGATTTTCTCGCAAATTTAAAATTAAATAAATCCTTTTAATTATCTTTTAATTAACAATTAATTAACTTAATTAAATCATAATATTTTAAACATTTAAAATAATTTGTCGGATTTATCCTTAATTTTTTCTTTCTTTTTTTTCGCAAATTTTAAAAATCAATTAAATCTATTGAATTATCTTTTAATTAACAATTAATTAAATTAATTCAAATGTAGATAGGTATTATCAAATTAATCAAATTAATTTTAAACCTATCTTAAACCCTTAAATTTCGAAATTCAAAAAAAAAGGGTTTAAGGTTATCCATTTAATTAAATAATTAAAGTTACCAAAAATAGAAAATCTTCTAAAACCTATTTAAAATTTCAAAAATCATTAAGGGGGGATCAGGGTTTCTAAAACCCTAATCCTAAAATCGATCCATATGAAAAATTAAGGTTTATAAGCTTTAAACCCTAAAACAGTTATAACTATTCAACAAGAAAAAAAGAACTAGCTCTGATACCATTGAAAGGTTTTATGCAAATCAATGAACTAAATAACCTAAGTTCACATGCAACCTATGAAGATCTATGTTTTCTACTATTGAACATATAACAAAAAACCAAAAGGCCAGAAGAGATAAACTAAAAGAATTAAATAATAAAAATTAACCTTTAAGTGTTTCTTGGAAGCAAAGCAACAGAGATCTCTTGCCTCAAATGTAGTCACACCTAGGGAAGGAGGGTTTCGAAATCTTCAGAGAGAGGAGGGATATTTGGCGTGAAATATGAGACCCCCAGGGTCTCTATTTATAGCTTCCAACTGGTGATCAGATAAACCTTTAGAGATAAACCTTTTGAATTCAAATTAAGATAAACATTTATCTTAATAATTCAAACTTAATTATCTCTTGTATATATATATATATATATATATATATATATATATATATATATATATATATATATATATATATATATATATATATATATATTTCGATATATATATATATATATATATATATATATATATATATATATATATATAATTCGACTGGTTACATCACTCACTCAGACTGTCACTTACTCAACTATTGAATAATTACAATTTTAGTCCCTGCACCTTTAATTAACTAAATTAATCACCAAATTAAATCCAATTAATTCCAGATTAATTTCTAATTAATTAATATAGTTTCTAATTAATATATTATCACCATAATATATTAATAAACAATTTATTTTATTTCTAGTGATTTATTAATCATATAATAAATTAATCTTTCTCTCTACTGAATTTTCTACCAAACCTCCAACCATGAGGGCAACTCAAATGGACTATGCTATTATTAATTAGGTAAATACTAATTATTAGTCATGTCTTAGACACCTAATCCAACACCTTTGACCTTGGGTTAACTCCAAATCTTGAGAAATTGATGCTTGAATGACTTGGTGATTTGGTAGAACTTTTCATGCCGGATGAATGTTCAAAGCTCATATCCCTCAAACTTTATGTGACAAGCTCCGAATCTTGAAAGGTTGTATTTTTTTAACTGTGGTGATTTGGTAGGACTTCACATGTCGCAAAGGTGTCTAAATCTCAAGTACATATACCTCTATAGTTTAAATTTACAGACCCTTGACATTAGGATGGCACTGAATCTTATTAGTTTAGAACTTACAAGGTTTATTTATTTGGAGGAACTTTACATTCCCCGAAGATGTCTAAATCTCATGAACCTACGAGTAATTGAGTAAAATTTTAGGACTATTGACATTGGACCGACTCCGGATCTCAACGGATGGAAATTATAAATTGTAATTATTTGGAAGAACTTCACATGATAGATCAATGTCAAAACCGCAAATGTCTCGTCATTCATCATTCGAAGTTGAGGACCCTTGACCTTGTTTTGACTCCAAATCTCAAGAAGTTAGTATTTAAAGAATGTTATAATTTGGTGGAACTTCACGCTCCCATTGGTTATCTAAAAAATATCGTCTAAATGGACATAAGTGGCTGTTTGGGGTTTGGATCCTTTGTGTTTCACCAAAATGATTAGTAAGGCTAAGTTGAGCGACTTACTTGAGGTTCGTCCTTTAACCGAGTTACATTTCACCCTAGAAAGATGCACATCTCACCTCGACAAAGAAGATATGCCAATGTTTAAATCTACATGTATTCATAAAGATCTACCCTCATTGACTAAAAGTATTGAGAAAGTTTTTTGTAGAAGGTCTCTGTTCTCGTAGAAAACTTGAGACGATTTTAAGAAGCATTCCGTTAAAACTTTAAAGACAGCCTGAACTTAAAGGCATTCCTAAAGTATTTGTAGGTTCAAACATCATAAAATCTCTTAAATTTCAGATGTTACGTTACCCAAGGACAATTAAAAGGTTTTGAAAAGTTTATTTCTTTTGTTGAGATGTGTGAGTATTGTTGGGCTGAAAGGGAAGTGGTAAATTGTTTGGAGCTACAATTGTGTCCATTTTTGGGTTTCATAGGAATATAATACATGTTTTGTCATTTGCTACTCTCACAACTAAATAATCTTATATTAGCCGGTACCGTAAGCATGAAATTTGGTACTTCCTTATTTTAGAAAAAAAAAAACTTTTAGGGTCTGTTTATTTGGATTAAATGGAGTGATATAAAAATATAATAATTAAGGTTATGGAATGAGTTATTACATTGAAATTTCAGTAATCATGTTTTGTTGCTTTTATAAATGGAAAATTTTTAATATTTTATATGCAAATATACATAAGGTTTAGCTATATCCTGAGAAATATATAATAATAATCTAATTAAAATCATGAAGCTATTGAAAAATGTCATAGAAAGATATATAAATGAAAGAGTATAATAATATGGATCCAGAAAAAGTATTATATATATATATATATATATATATATATATATATATATATATATATATATATATATATATATATATATATATATATATATATATATATATATATATATATATGATAATAGAGGTCTTCCAAATTAATGTGGTTTAAGATAGCTCATATGCTAGCTCCACGTTCATTTGAAACTCTCACTACAACTCAATAGTTTTCTAATTTATGTATACTTAATACTTACAACTCAAGTTTTTAAGTTATGATTATTACTTGATAATGACTTTTTATTTTTCTCATTTATACACATTGTAACTTATATTAGTAGTATATAAATAAACTTTTCTCACAAAAGATATACATGTGTTTGAAGAGATTTGTAATTCAAATATGAAGAGTTGAAAACGTTAGTTTGTGACAGCAATGGTTATTACAATACATAGTGTTTATATATATGAAGTTTATGGTTAATTCTATATATTCTCTTTATACAATTTGAAGTGTTTAATATGTTTTTAAAAAAATGTTAAATACTTAGTATTCAAACTAATATTATATAATTCGTGTTTGGTTTTCCATGTTTCTATTTTAACTTAATGTCATGTTTATTTGTATTTTGAGAGAATCTTATTTTAATTGTTAGCTTTATTTTCAATTTCGCTTATTAAAAGTAATTGTTGTATACATAATTTTCAAAGTTAAAAAAATGTAATAAGAAGATAAGTTGTTGATGAATGTACAACTAAATGTCATTAGTGAAAACCATTCATGAGGGTATTTAAAAATTATCTTATGTTAGTCATGTTGAAAATTTTATTTTTCATAGTTTTTACTTTTAAATTTAAACTAATATTATATAATTCGTGTTTGGTTTTCCATGTTTCTACTTTAAATTTTAGCACAATGATGGTATGTTTATTTGTATTTTGAGAAAATCATATTTTAATTGTTTGTTTTATTTTCAACTTACTTGTTAAAAGTAATTGTTGTATACATAAATTTCATGGTTAAATAAATGTAATAAGAGGATAAGTTGTTGATGAACGTGTGATGAAATTTCATTAGTGAAAACCATTCATGAGGGGTATTTAAAAATTATCTTATTTTAGTCGTGTTGAAAGTTTAATTTTTCATAGTTTTTACTTTTAAATTTATTAATTTATATGCTTAATCATTAACTTGATGTAAAATAACAAACTTATTTTATTTTTATTATTTTCATCTTCAAAAACTTAAAACCTTAAACTTATGATAAATTAATGGTATAATTGACTTGATTGGTTGATTAATTAATAGGTTTTACCTATATAAAGATATTAAAATATTAAAATCATACTTGCTTCATTCCTCTTTTTAGTTACTCACACATTCGTTTCACCTTATTTAGATTTTGTTATCCACAATTTGTGAAAAATGACTTCAATTTTGAATGTAATATTATTCGTGTATGATTTTTTTTCATAATCTTAGAAGAACATTTTTATTCATACTTTTATGGTTAATATTATATTGCCATCGTGTTTGGTCTTTCAAGTTTCTATTTTCATTTTTAGCACAATGATGACGTGTTTATTTGTATTTTGAGATAATCTTATTTAACTGTTTGTTTTATTTTTAACTTTACTTATTATAAGTAATTGTTCTATACATAGCTTTCATGGATAAATAACTAGTATAAGAAGAGATGTTGTTGATAAACGGGTGACTAAATTTCATTAGTGTAAACCAATAATGAGAGTGTTTAAAAATTATATTATTTTACTCATGTTAAAACTTTTATTTTATATAGTTATTACTTTTAAATTGATTAATTTATAAGATTAGTCATTAGTGTAATGTAAAATAATCAACTTATTTTATTTTTATTATTTTCATCATCAAAAATTTAAAATCTAAATTACATGACTAAAGCTAAATATAACTCCTAAAAAGTTAAAATTAAACTAAAATAAAAACCAAAATATCAGTCACATAAAACTCCATGATTATATAAACTATTTTCAATTAAAGTTTATATTTTCAATTTGAAATGATGATTAACAGATAATTACTAAACAATTTAATCACAATTATGTAAAGAGACGGATAAGAAGAAAAGAAATAAAAACTCATAAAATATTAAATACCCTTACCATGATAAATAAATCGTATATAAACTTATAGTTATATATATATATATATATATATATATATATATATATATATATATATATATATATATATATATATATATATATATATATATATATATATATATATATATATATATATATATATATATATATATATATGTTCAAATGAGAACAATTTCAATAATTATTGAAATTGAGAACATGAGAACAAATATAAGCCACACAATTTTATAAGAGGCCCCATCCGTCTCCTTCCACCGCAACCACCACCAAACTTCTACGCCTCCACTACCACCCATCTCCACCACGTCGCCTATCCAGCGCCAATCCATCTTACCCGACCCACTCCCGCTCCACCTCACCCACCCACCCCACCCTACCCACCCCACGGCCCACAAAAAAAAATTATTTTTTTCCAACCACTCCCGCTCCACCCCACCCACCAGCACCCACCCTACCCTACCCACTCCATGCCACCCCTATCCTACCATACCCTCCCCGCCCACCAAAAAAAATTTAATTTTTTACCACCCAATTCCGCTCCACCCCACCCACTAGCACCCAGCTTACCCTACCCTTCCCATCCCACCCTACCCCCGTCAACCAAAAAAAACTTTTTTTTTACCATCTACACCCGCTCCACCCCACCCACCAGCACCCACCCTACCTACCCACCCTACCCGACTGTACCCTACCCCGTCCACTAAAAATATAAATTTTTTAATATTTTTACCACCCACTCCCGCTCCACCCCACCCACCAGCGCCCACCCTACGTCACCCTACGCTACCTCGCCCACCAAAAAAATTTTAATTTTTTTTACCACCCAATCCCGCTCCACCCCACACACCAACACCCACCCTACCCTACCCAACCCACCCCACCTTACCTACCTACCCCGCCCCACCACAAAAAAGTTAATTTTTTTTACCACCAACTCCCGTTCCACCCAACCCACCAGCACCCACCCTACCCTACCCACCCCCACCAATTTTTTTTTCACTCACTCCTGCTCCACCCCTTCAACCAGCATGCACCCAACCTACCCACCACACCCCCGTACCCTACCCCTACCACCCCCATCCCTACCGTGCCATCACCCCGCCCACCAATTTTTTTTTTAAATTTTTTACCACTCACTCCCGATCCACCCCACCCTAACCCACCCCACCCGACCAACCAGCACCCCACCCTACCTTACCCCTACCACCCCACCCTACCCTACCATAATCCCATCCACCAAAAAAAATTAATTTTTTACCACTTACTCCCGATCCACCCCACCCCACCATTCATATGTGCATATTCACAAGTGAATGATATACTTTTAATCAGATATGAATAATAAGATTTAATCACATGTGAATAGTTCAATCATATGTGAATAACAATGTTTAATAGCATGTGATTAAATACATATGATAGGAAATTTCATATAAAAATAAAAAATTTGTTATGTACATATTTACATATGAATAACATGTGAATAACTTAATTATATGTGAATAACAAGGTTATAATCACATGTGAATAATAGGGTTTTATCATATATGAATAGCTTAATTATATGTGATCAACAATATTTAATCACATGTGATTAAATACATATAATAAGAAATTTTATTTAAACATAAAAATTCATTATGTACATATTTGCATATAAATAACATGTTTTAATCACATGTGAATATATGTATAACAAGGGTTAATCACGTGTGATTGAGGAAAAAACATATCACATGTGAACAAGATTTCAGATTCATATATGATTAAGCGCTTAATAACAATGTTTAATCACATGTGATTGAACAAAAAACATATCACGTGTGAACAACATTTCAAAATCATATATGATTAAGCCCTTAATGGTACGTGAACAAGCCTACAGCCCTTGGACTTCGACATGACACAGAATAGGGGTGTGACACTGGTTTTTTGAGTTTGGTGGCGTATTTTGTGGTCGGAGTGAGTGCAAGGACCACTGGTAGGCGGGATTTAGACGAAAGTTTCTTTCAGTCATTTTGTCGAACACCTTAGGTGCATGATGTATGTCTCAATATGTGATCAACAATGTTTAATCACATGTGATTAAATACATATAATAAGAAATTTTATTTAAACATAAAAAAATCATTATGTACATATTTGCATATAAATAACATGTTTTAATCACATGTGAATAACAATGTTTAATCACATGTGATTGAAGAAAAAACATATCACATGTGAACAAGATTTCAGAATCATATATGATTAAGCGCTTAATAACAAACTTTAATCACATGTGATTGAAGAAAAAACATTTCACATGTGAACAAGATTTCAGAATCATATATGATTAAGTGCTTAATGGTACGTGAACAAGCCTACAGTTGCTTGGACTTCGACATGACAGAGAATAGGGGTGCGAGACTGGTTTTTTAAGTTTGGTGGCGTATTTTGAGGTCGTAGTGAGTGCAAGGACCACTGGTAGGCGGGATTTGGACGAAAGTTTCTTTCAGTCATTTTGTCGAACACCTTAGGTGCATGACGTGTGTCTCCATATGTTTAATCACATGTGATTAAATACATATAATAAGAAAAATACATTTAATAAGAAAAATTATTAAAAAATAAAAAAAAAATCTATTTGAGCATATTCACATGCGAATAACCAGTTCTAATCACATGTGAATAACATTGTCTAATTAGAGGTGAGTAACAAGTTTTAATCGCATGTGAATAAATTATTAAGCAATAACAAATTCGTTATGTGCGTATCCACATATGAATAACATGTTTTAATCACATATGAATAATAGAGTTTTATCACATATGAATAGTTTAATCATATGTGATCAACAATGTTTAATCGCATGTGATTAAATACATATAATAAGAAAAATTATTTAAAAATAAAAAATTCGTTATGTACGTATTTACATATGAATAACATGTGATTAGCTTAATCATATGTGAATAAGAATTTTTAATACATGTGATTGAATACATATAATAAGAAAAATTGTTACAAAATAAAAAATTTGATATGTGCATATTCACATGTGAATAACAGGTTCTAATCTCATGAGAATAGCATTGACTAATCACATATGTTAAACAATTTTTAATCATATGTGAATAAAATGGTTTAATCACATGCAGTTAAACAGAAATAATAAAAATTAACTAATATATGTCAAGGACCGATATTCGAGATATAGGTTCATGCGGTGGGATATCGGTATTTTTATATCATACGAATTAACTATTTACTTATGAACAACATGTTTTGAGAAAAATTATAATAAGAATAATACATATAATAAGAATAATTATTAAAAAATATAAAAAATTTATTTGAGCATATTCACATACGAATAACAATTTCTAATCACAAAATTTGAAATGTACATATTGCACATGTGAATAACAGGTTCTAACCCAATGAGAATAACATGGACTAATCATATATGATTAATAATTTTTAATCATATGTGATTAAAAAATTACAATATCAAAAAAATTATAAGAAATTTAGAAACTAGAATATAAGAATAAGAGGCCCGAAGAACAATTACAATATCAGCTTACCAGATTATGAGATTAAGAATCGAACAAGATTATTCTTCAATCTTCAAATAATCGAATCTGAAAGTCCTAAAATGAATATCTGAATCACTAATTATTGTTCAAAGTCATCATCTGAACACATATTACCGTTATGTCTGTTCAATGTTCACAAATTAAATCGACAACTCATCAAAACCTCATTAAGAACGTAAAATTAAGAAGAAAATATAACAGCTAAATGAACCGTGAATGAAATTGAGAGAGACAGCCGGACCGAATAAAGAGTACTCAATCGACAATCGAAATGACTAATGACAAAATCAGTAAATCAGTATTGACGAGTGATGAACGATTAACGAAGAACCGAGAAGTCGAGAACGATTCTAATTTTTACCCGTTAGAATTGTTTCTGTTGAAGAATTAAGCCATTAGTGGAGGAATTCTTTGGCTGAGTTCTCGTAATTTCTGAATCTCTTGTGATCTTGAAATCATGATCTAAAAAATGGCGGGATGTTGATCTAAAAAATGGCGGGATCTTGAAATCATGAATGTTTAGTTTAGAATTCCAAATGGAAAATTTGATTTCACCCCGAATTTTGTTCCTCTGATGCGCTCGCCATTGCCGTGCTTGTTCCATAGTCTAGTAATGAGTTGGGCTTGTTTTTTAATGGGCTAATGCTAACATACAGAATGTCGAGAAAATTTCTGCCCCTAACTATTTTGACGCCTTGGGCCATCGCCCAAGCCGCCCAGGCCTTGGGCAGAGAGAGTGTGTGGTCAAAAATTGTTCTCGCGTTCTCAAATTAATAATTGTTCTTATTTTAACCTTCTCATATATATATATATATATATATATATATATATATATATATATATATATATATATATATATATATATATATATATATATATATATATATATATATATATATATATATATATATAGGGTCCCGTTCCGGTGAGGACTCGTAAGGACATCTTAAAAAATTTTAAAAATATATAAAAAATACGAATCATAAAATCAAAAATAGTACTATATCATTATCAAAAAATTTTGGAAAAAATTTTTGGATCATTGAAAAAAGTAATGATCCACTTTTTTTTTGGATCATTGTTTTATTATAAAAAATAATGATCCAAATGTTTGTTTTCGAACTTTTTTTCTCCAATATAGTATTATGATCCATTTTATTATTTATATATATTTTTTATTTTCTTTCCAATTTTTTAAGGTGTCATCACTTTAAGAAGAGTCCTCACCTTATCGCTTATATATATATATATATATATATATATATATATATATATATATATATATATATATATATATATATATATATGCACACAAATATATTAGATGTCTATAACTTTGTCTTTAAAAGTATGTATTAGGTTTTTGATGTTTGAATATATATATATATATATATATATATATATATATATATATATATATATATATATATATATATATATATATATATATATATATATATATAATTGAATTCAAAATGGTTATTTTGTAACTTTTTTCAAGTTTTGGATGCATATATTACTATTAATAAATGATATATATTATGATAACCATTTATATTTAGTATTTTATGTTTACATTGAATATAAAGTTTTAAAGTTCATGTGACCCACTAAAATTTTTACTATATAATTTTACTCATGCGCAACGCGCGGGTATACGCCTAGTAACTACATAAAGACATGGTGGATCAAAAGTCAAAACCGTGTTTTTCTACTACATTGAATGATCCACTTGAAAGTTGAAACTGGGTTGTCCCAAACCGGTTAAAAAGCCAGTGTTCCATTTTTTTAGAAACCTAACTATAACCTAATGGATCGAATTCATATGGTTTCCCTTAAAATATGTTTTTCCCCAATCAAGATCCGGATCAATTTGGATATCAACAAAAAAACCGGTTTTAGTGTGCACCTCTAATTGAAACTTTTAGTATTAGACTCCTACTCTTAAGTCAAAGAATTGACGGTTTAAAAACTAGCAGTATTAGTCTTATTGGAAACAGGTAATGGGCTACTGAATAGTTCACTCGGAATTTTTTTTGTTGCTTCTTTTGGGTCGACTTTTGGTGTTAGAATGATCATATTTTAAACTAAGTATTTTTCTCAAGAGGGGCGTTGTGATTAAAAAATAAAGACATGGTGGCAGTGATACGTTGAGAGTAAGTGGGTACAGTGACGCCAGCTTCCAAATAGATAGAGACAACTTTCGGTCTCAGTTGGGCTGGGTGTTTCTTCTAAACGGTGGAGTGGTAACTTAGAAGAGTTCCAAACAGGAAACGTTGGCTGATTCGACTTGTGAATCAGAGTACATAGCTGCAAGTGATGCATCAAAGTAAGCAGCTTGGCTGAAGAACTTCATCGGTGACCTCGGAGTAGTCCTGACCATTCAGGAGCAAATGGAACTTTTCTACGATAATGAATGAGCAATTGCCTTGACTAAGGAACCAAGAGCATGGAAAGTCCAGACATATTGACAGAAAGTACCATTACATCAAACATAGAATAGAAGAAGGTCACCTCATCGTGAAGAGGGTATCATCTGAAGAGAACCCTGCAGATCCTTTGACGAAGGCGCTGTGTAACACCCAAAAATTTTCGCAAAATATTTGAACTTTTAAAATAACTTTTATAAAATGATACTATAAGTTTACAAAAGTTAAATATCTCAAAACCAACTTATGACAAAATAACCATAATAAAGTGCGGAAGCAAAATAATGATAATGTCCCAAACATGGAAATTCTTCTAGTAGTGGCATCCCGGTGCTCCAAGTCACGCCTCAGCCTCTTTGATCTTAACACCTGAAAATGTTAGGGAGAACCGTAAGCATAAAGCTTAGTGAATTCAAACACAGACATCATATTAATGTTCACATTCACTAATCCTAAACCATTTCCAATTATAATTACATTAATAAGCAAGGAACGAATCAATGCTTATTTTTAATAGGGCGGACTTGTAGGTTTGAGCCGCACCGGGTAAATCCCGTATCCTTTGGCCCCGATCCCCGCACCTCATAAAGAGTATAACGTTGGTGATCATACCTAACTACCCCTCGTAGTATTAACCAATTACATACAGTGCACATGTACGACTTTATAATAATAATATAGCATGTTTTAAATATTAATTCCAAACAATCACACACGAGCTAACTAGCAAACATAAACATTAATACAACGGTGTGAGAGAACTCACCTTGAGTGAGTGAGTAATAGATAGGAGTCAATATAAGGCTACCAAGCTTGTGCAAACTTCAAGGCTTCACCTAAATAGAACTAAAGGTTAGAAGAGTGAAGTTGTGAAACTAAGAAATGAGAAAGGAGTAATCACAGCAAGGTCTCTAAAACAGTCCTGTTGTTCAGGACTGAATTACTCCAAAATACACAACTGAGACATAGGCTTAAATAATTTTTGCAAGAAACTACAATGGCTTAGATTTCCAGATCCATAAGGAACTCCTCATAACTCCAAAGGATGTAAGAGATATGAATTTTACAAAAAGACATGTCACTGCAGTCTTTGGACGGATAGTCAGGTGGTGGTGGCCAATTCTACCCAACTTGTGGGTGTAATTAGCCCCAACCAAAACTCAGAGGAACATTAGACACAACAATACAAGTCTCAGAGTTGGAATCTATTAAAAAGGGTTTTCCAAGCTCTAGATATAAAAATCACAATGTGGTCAATCACAGAATCAGCATAATCTGGTGACTGTCAATTGATCTGGAGTGTGGGTCCATTATAACCAAGTTACAATGAGAATTAACGACCCATCTTCTCCAGATATTAACTTTACTATGTAATGTACATGTGGGTATTTGGAATCACTCAGGAGCATTTCCCAAACCCTAGTAATGATAAAAACAAAATGACATATCATAGCAGACCCGGATCAGACCTAACAACAAAGAAGCTGTTGTTGCCCAAAGATAAAGTCCGTTTTAGCGAGGGTGCCTTTTAAGAAAGTTTCCAAACTCGATTTTTGAACTTTGGGCACTGATATTGGGTCCATTTGAGTTCTAGAACTCGAGATATGATTTTTTACAAAGTGGTTACCGAATCTGATTGAAACAGAAACATAGCCTTTAATGACATTTCATGGCCAATCCACCCTTTTCTCTTTGGGATACATTCTAGAATGTTCCAACTCATCCTATTTAGTCCCCATGAATATGGTGGTACTAAAAAGGATTAGATATCATTAGGGATTCATTTAGCCACATGAAAACTATAAGAACTTAATCATAAATCCAAGTACAAAACCCTAAGATCATAATTTTCAATTTAGGGTTTTGTAGTGATCTTTCACATACACCCACACTCATATGTACATCAATAATGATGTAATGAGGTGGTGTATTCAGATCTAACACTATGATACATACATCTAAAAGAAAGAGTAGAAGTAGAGAGGTTACTACATCAAAATAATAACATAAAATGATACATAATATGATAGAAACAAGATTACAAACCTACTAAGCATTGGAGTTAGAGATGAACACAAGAGCAAGGTTCGTTGTTGGAGGAGAATGATGATGATGAAGGTGGCTTCATGGTGATTCCGGCGACCGGAGGGCGGCGGTGTGGCTGCCTTGATATGGCCGAGAGTGAGAGCTAGGGAGAGAAAGAGAGTGAGCCGAGAGGGAGGAGAGGAGAGGGAGAGGGAGCCGTGAGGGAGAATAGGAGTGGAGGGATTAGGGTTTTGAACCCTAATATGCAAGATTAGTGGGCTAAACCCTAAAGCCTTTGGGCTAGGAGGGCATTTAAGCTCTAATTGGGTTTGGCCATAAACCCATGGACTTAATTATATGATTAAAAGATGGGAATAATTATAAGCCCAATCTTTCAAATAATCATATCTTAATTAAATAAATTAATATAATACCTCATAATTAATTAATTAAAAATAAATAACGTACCGAGAAAAACCGGGGCGTTACAAATCTCCCCCACTAGGAACGGACTTCGTCCTCGAAGTCATCACCAACAAATAAATCTGGATAATGAGCCCTGATCTCGTCCTCCGGTTCCCACGTCCATTCCGAACCTCGTCTATGTCGCCACTGGACCTTAACCAAGTTTATAGTTTTGTTCCGAAGGGTCTTCGTTTCCCGATCTAAAATCGCAACTGGTTGCTCAACATAGTTGAGACGCTCATCAATCTGGATATCCTCCAATGGTACCACTGTGGTCTCATCAACGACACATTTCCGTAGTTGAGAAACGTGGAAGGTGTCATGGATCAGACTAAGCTCCTCAGGTAACTTCAAACGATAGGCCACCTCCCCAACATGAGCAATGACCTTGTAGGGTCCAATGAATCGTGGTCCTAGCTTTCCCCGCTTCCGGAAACGGATTACGCCTTTCCATGGAGAGACCTTTAACAACAACGAATCTCCCACCCGAAATTCGAGGTCTGAGCGTCTTTTGTCCGCATAGCTTTTCTGACGACTCCTTGCCGTGGCCAAATGGTCTCGTATCACCTGTATCTTCTCCGTAGTTTGCAGAACGATTTCGGTACTACCAAGTACCCTCTACCCTACCTCGCCCCAACAAACAGACGTTCTACACTTCCTTCCATACAAGGCTTCATACGGGGGCATTTTAATGCTGGAGTGATAACTGTTGTTATAGGAGAACTCGGCTAGATGCAAATGATCATCCCAACTACCCCCAAAATCGATCGCACATGCCCGAAGCATGTCTTCCAGTGTCTGAATCATCCTCTCACTCTGCCCGTCCGTCTGCGGGTGGAAGGCTGTGCTAAAGTGTAATCGTGTACCCATCTCTTCCTGAAATTTCCGCCAAAACCGATAAGTAAATCGGGTGTCACGATCGAAGACAATAGAAACGGGCACACCATGCAATTAGACAATCTCTCGATCGAAGATCTCGGCCAACTTCTTTGCAGATGAGGTCTCCTTTATGGCCAAGAAGTGAGCGCTCTTAGTCAGACGGTCGATAATCACCCAAATAGTATCAGCTCCACGGGCAGTCCTAGGCATCTTAGTGATAAAATCCATGGTCAGATGCTCCTATTTCGATTCCGGAATCTCCAAAGGTTGCAATTTCCCATGCGGTTTCTGGTGCTCCGCCTTGACCTTCCGGCAGGTCATACATTCTTCCACATACCGGGCTACATCATTCTTCATTCCATGCCACCAGTAGCCCTCTCGAAGATCTAGATACATTTTGGTAGCACCCGGATGTATGGAGAATTTAGACTTGTGAGCTTCCTCCATTAGGGTCTTACGGTTGCCTCCTGTATATGGAACCCAAACTCTACCGTGGCGGGTCAACAAACCTCAACCATCTAGTTCCATTTTAGGCAGTTCATTCTCAATTTTCTCCCGCTTGATGTTTGTTGCCGTCTTTTGAGCGTCACGAATCAGGTCTAGCAAGGGCGACACCATCGTCATACGGAGGCACTTGGCTCGAATAGGCTCGGCAGACAGTTTGCGACTGAGAGCATCAGCCACCACATTAGCTTTACCGTGGTGGTAGTGAATTTCTCAGTCATAGTCTTTCACTACATCCAGCCATCTAATCTGCCTCATGTTCAGATCTCGCTGATCGAACAAATACTTCAAGCTCTTATGGTCAGTATATACAATAAACTTTACCCCATAGAGATAATGTCTCCAAATCTTGAGGGCAAATACCACAGCCCCAAGCTCCAAGTCATGAGTGGGGTAGTTTTGCTCGTGGGGTTTTAGTTGTCGGGAGGCATAGGCTATAACCCTGCCTCGCTGCATCAACACTGCACCAAAACCCAGAAGTGATGCATCACAATAAACCACTATATCCTCCATCCCATCCATTAGGGCCAAGATCGGTGCATCACATAATCGGGATCTCAATTCATCAAACGCCGCTTGTTGCTCCGGACCCCACACAAATTTCTCTGATTTCTTGGTCAGTCGGGTAAGTGGTAATGCAATCTTTGAGAAATTTTCTATGAATCTACGATAGTAACCGACCAAACCTAAAAAGCTACGAATTTCGGAAGGCATTTTTGGAACCTCTCACTGCTTAACGGTTTCAACTTTGCCTTGGTCGACCTTGATACCTTCTTTGTTCACCACGTGCCCCAAAAAATGAACCTCTTCTAACCAGAACTCACACTTCGAGAACCTAGCATAAAGCTTTTCTCTCGCGAGAGTCTCCAAAACTTCCCGAAGATGTTGCTCATGCTCCTCCCTGGTCTTAGAGTAGACTAATATGTCATCAATAAACACAATAACAGAGTGGTCAAGCATCGGGCTACAGACCCGATTCATGAGGTCCATGAAAGCGGCGGGTGCGTTGGTGAGCCCAAAAGGCATCACCATGAATTCATAATGCCCATAGCGAGTACGAAATGCAGTCTTCTCAATGTCTTCTTCTCGGACTCGCATTTGGTGGTAACCGGACCGTAAATCAATCTTGGAGAACCAAGATGCTCCCTGCAGCTGATCAAAAAGGTCGTCAATACGCGGTAGCGGGTATCTGTTCTTTATCGTGCGCTTGTTCAGCTCCCTATAATCGATACACATACGCTGGGTGCCATCTTTCTTCTTGACAAAAAGAATAGGAGCACCCCATAGTGAAGAGCTAGGCCGAATAAAACCCTTAGTACTTAACTCTTGAAGTTGCTCCTGGAGTTCTTTCATTTCGGGTGGCGCCAACCGATATGGAGTTTTAGCTATCGGAGTCGCACCCGGCAATAGCTCAATGCAGAACTCCACTTGCTGAATAGGGGGCAAGCCAGGGAGTTCCTCCGGAAAAACAACGCTGAAATCAGAAACAACCGGGATATCATTAAGTACTTTGGCAGCAGAACAAGAAGCGATAGCCAAACGAGGAGTATCTCCCTGAATGATAAGTTCTCCGCCCTTAGGGTTTCGAACGCGAACTTGTTTCTTACGACAAAGGATTTCCACATCAAACACGTCAAGCCAATCCATACCCACGATAACACAAAGATCCTGCATCGCAATGGGGATAAGATCAATATGGAATTCAACCACGGAAAATTCGATAGTACAGCCCTGATACACGTCGGTGACATAAATCATACGGTTATCGGCAACTTCGATAACCATCGGGCGACCCAGTTTCCCGATACTACGTCCCAGACGATTAATGAATGTGCGAGATACAAAAGAATGAGTAGCACCGCTGTCAAACATAAGAACAGCGGGCTCGGAGTCTAACAAATAAGTGTCTGATAAAAATATATAAACAATATTTAAAACTACCATCAAATTTAAACAATACAAGAGTGAAGGAGAACAAAGGAAAGGGAATTTTACCCGCCACAGTCGCGGTAATCGCCGGCTCCTCTGCAGTCAGTTGGTGAACACGTCCTCGTGTCACCACGGTAGTTCCTTTAGATGACGATGCACCCGCGGGTTTCATACCCCCGCCTCCACCACTATTCTTCAACTATGGGCAATCAGGCTTCTTGTGTCCCTTCTCGTTGCAGTTAAAGCAGGTAGGAACCGCAGAGGGAACCTGTGGTGATGCCACCACCACTGAGGACTTGCAATTCTTCCAATGATGACCCGGCTTCTTGCAGTTGTAACATACTAACCGACTCTTGTCATCATGCCTTGCAGACAGTCTATACTCGTGTAACACCCAGTTTCGTATCTCCGGATTACATCATCATCACTCAAAGTTAAACATAAGTGATCGTGGTATAATCAAAGTTAAGCAACATAAGTACAAGTAGTATTCAAAAGAACAAGTACTTAAACAACGTGTCCCAAAAACTGGGTTACAAAAGACCGTTTTACAAAAGTATACAAAAGAGTGTATCTTGGTTTACAAACAGTCAAATGTTAAGTCCCATGTCCAGGCAATCATCCCTCAGCAATCTTCTTACCCCTGTCACCTATAACATAAACCATATAATTATTTTTATGAGCTAATTTAGCTCAGTGAGAAAATTATCAAAATTTAGAAATCATTCTAATAGTTATCAAAAATTTTCACAATCAAATCACTGATCTCGATCTCAATAACTATCTCAGTCATTTGGTGTACTCAATCAAGCTAAGTACTTGCATAAAATAAAGAGTTCTCAACCTTGTTTAACTCATGTAAATTGGTTATCTCAACCAATTAAGATGTGCAATAATTCAATTTAGATATAGTCAAACCATTCATAATGAATTATAACTACTCACCTGCCGTCTGTTCAGTCCGCAGTCCACCCGTGCCTCTTGTATCTCCTTCCCTCCTATGAGTATCTGCTGAAAACGACATCACATATCATACCTCAACATCCTCAAAACAATCCAACAACATCTAACTCAATAGATCAAGAATCAATAGCCAACAAAGATCAAAATCTATAAATATCATGTGTTATTAACTCAAAACTTCCAACTTTGCGGTTTCTATCAAATCAACCGTTAAAACTTTGCAATAATTGTAACAAAGACTCAATACAACATATAATAACAAACTATTAGCAACAAATGAGCTAATTCAAAGCATATCTTCGGATTTGGGCATCTAGGGTTTGAAACCCTAGAAATCAAGATCACTAACCTTGGAAATCAAGAACTCAAGAATGTGATTCGGGTGTTAATCCTACTTCCCCAACCTTTTCCTAAGCAAAACCCCTGATCAAAATGACCAATTTTTGCACTCCTAGCTCTGAAAATCGCCTTTGGGTGTTTTTGGTTCGTGAAATGAAGAAATGAGGTCAAAATTCGTATTTAACCCACTACCGCAACCCGGTCCGGTTTTCAGAACCCTCCTCGGGTTCGTCAGAACCCGATCTGGTTTTCTGAAACCGACCCGGTTTACATTTATGACTTTTTCTTCGTTCGATTCTGGATATTAACCCGACCCGGGTGTTTGGACACGACCCGGTTTCTCAATTTTTTGACACTTTTTAGACTTAAACTCCTCTTAAATAAATTTCTAATCGTTCTAACTCATATTACAACCTAATAAATCTTATTTACTCAAAATTTAACTCAAATTTACTTACCGAAAATATTACGGCATTACAACTCGTATCTCGTCTTCCCATCGTTCTTCTGCTTCCTCTTGTGTTGATGGGTATGTAGTTCAATCTCCCTCCTCCTAGCGGCATCCATCACCGCTGACAGTGTCGTGACCTCCTGCATGCTCACAAACTCCCGTATCTCCGTACATAAGGCATCTTTATACCTGCTAACCAACCATGCCTCATCTCCGGCAAATGAGGGACAGAAAGACATCATCTCCAGGAATTTGGCATTCAGATCTGACACGCACTCTGAAGTCTGCTCAAAGGTCATAAACTGCTGCAGCATCCGCTGCTGCTCCACCTTGGGCACATACTGCTTCTCAAACCTCTCCACAAACTGGGCCCAAGTCATGGCTCTAAGCTCATCCTCAGTCAACAATGTCGTAACAGTCTTCCACCAGGCATTCACCTTCTTCTTCTTCCTAAGCTGGCTCATAGCAACAATAACCTTGAACTGGTCTGGGCTCCCGCGAGTCATGAGGGCGCTTTCAATATCGGTAATCCAGTGCTTAGCCTCTACTGGATTCAAGTCACCATTTCGCTGAGGAGGGTGGCACTTTGAGAACTTCTCATAGTAGTAATCTGAGTCGCGAACAGGCGGCGCAGGTAAAGCTCCTCCGTGAATAGCTGCGAAATGCTCATCCAAGAGGGCACGAACTTGGGTAATGATGTCAGTAGTGACATTCGGAATGAGGTCGTTGAAGGCATTGTTAAATTCTTAAGTGATGAGTTCCCTAACTTGTTCCATTTGGGTCTGATTTAGACGAGTAGCCGGAGCCATCTATATTCGCAAAGTAATGAGATTATTAGGATTTGTTCGTCCTAGATATTTCTATAAAGATGGGATACTCAGCTCACTAGATATTTTCAACCTTGCCCCGACCCGAGATCGGCATCAGTGTTTCAAATAGTAGGGGCCCTTCTACTACCTTCCACACAAATTCCAATCTTGCATTCGCGTCTAGTTTTAAATGTTCCAGTTCGCTCTAGTCGGTTATTTAAGCAACTCTCTCACATGGTATTACTAGCATAGGAAAATTTTAGCAATTTTAGGGCTAGTTAATGATAAGTATAAAGGCAAAGCTCTAATAACAATTCAAGGTGTACAAATCTATCAAAATAAAAGTATAAGAAACAAGGCTTACTCGGCTGACCGGCACACCCTGGGATCTTCCACTACTAGTCTTCAAAAATTTTAAAGAAAATTCTTTTAGAAATTATTTTAAGGGAAACAAAATTTTAAGAGCCTCAAATTTAAGTCTAGAACATTCCTAAGAATGCCTAGTTCTCTCAAACGTGTGCTCTGATACCAACTTGTAACACCCAAAAATTTTCGAAAAATATTTGAACTTTTAAAATAACTTTTATAAAATGATACTATAAGTTTACAAAAGTTAAATATCTCAAAACCAACTTATGACAAAATAACCATAATAAAGTGCAGAAGCAAAATAATGATAATGTCCCAAACATGGAAATTCTTCTAGTAGTGGCATCCCGGTGCTCCAAGTCACGCCTCAGCCTCTTTGATCTTAACACCTGAAAATGTTAGGGAGAACCGTAAGCATAAAGCTTAGTGAATTCAAACACAGACATCATATTAATGTTCACATTCACTAATCCTAAACCATTTCCAATTATAATTACATTAATAAGCAAGGAACGAATCAATGCTTATTTTTAATAGGGCGGACTTGTAGGTTTGAGCCGTACCGGGTAAATCCCGTATCCTTTGGCCCCGATCCCCGCACCTCATAAAGAGTATAACATTGGTGATCATTTCTAACTACCACTCGTAGTATTAATCAATTACATACAATGCACATGTACGATTTTATAATAATAATATAGCATGTTTTAAATTTTAATTCCAAACAATCACACACGAGCTAACTAGCAAACATAAACATTAATACAACGGTGTGAGAGAACTCGCCTTGAGTGAGTGAGTAATAGATAGGAGTCAATATAAGGCTACCAAGCTTGTGCAAACTTCAAGGCTTCACCTAAATAGAACTAAAGGTTAGAAGAGTGAAGTTGTGAAACTAAGAAATGAGAAAGGAGTAATCACAACAAGGTCTCTAAAACAGTCCTGCTGTTCGGGACTGCATTACTCCAAAATACACAACGGAGACATAGGCTTAAATAATTTTTTCAAGAAACTAAAATGGCTTAGGTTTCCAGAGCCATAAGGAACTCCTCATAACTCCAAAGGATGTAAGAGATATGAATTTTACAAAAAGACATGTCACTGCAGTCTTTGGACGGACAGTCAGGTGGTGGTGGCCAATTCTACCCAACTTTTGTGTGGCATTAGCCCCAACCAAAAATCAGAGGAATATTAGACACAAAGATACAAGTCTCAGAGTTGGAATAGATTAAAAAGGGTTTCCCAAGCTCTATATATAAAAATCACAAGTTGGTCAATCACAGAATCAGCATAATCTGGTGACTGTCCATTGATCTGGAGTGTGGGTCCATTCTAACCAAGTTACAATGAGAATTAATGATCCATCTTCTTCAGATATTAAATTGACTATGTAATGTACACGTGGGTATTTGGAATCACTCAGGATCATTTCCCAAACCCTAGTAATGACAAAAACAAAATGATATATCACAGCAAACCCGGATCAGACCTAACAACAAAGAAGCTGTTGTTGCCCATAGATAAAGTCCTTTTTAGCGAGGGTGCCTTTTACGAAAGTTACCCAACTCGATTTTTGAACTTTGGGCACTGATATTGGGTCCATTTGAGTTCTAGAACTCGAGATATGATGTTTTACAAAGTGGTTACCGAATATGATTGAAACAGAAACATAGCCTTTAATGACATTTCATGGCCAATCCACTCTTTTCTCTTTGGGATACATTCTAGAATGTACCAACTCATCCTATTTAGTCCCCATGAATATGGTGGTACTAAAAAGGATTAGAGATCATTATGGATTCATTTAGCCACATGAAAACTATAAGAACTTAATCATAAATCCAAGTACAAAACCCTAAGATCATAATTTTCAATTTAGGGTTTTGTAGTGATCTTTCACATAAACCCTGTGACACCCGTGTCCCGAGAGGGACTATAGATCAAAAGTAAGAGCGTTTTGACCTTTAGTGTGACCAAATAACGATGTTAAGGTCATTATGAGATAAGAAAAATATAACGATCAAAGCCTAGGAGTCAAAACGGAGCAAAAAGCAGGAAAAAGTGACACTTTTAGTGTCGGCGCCTCGCGACGTGACGGGAAGGGTGGTCGCGACACGACGGCTGTCGGCAGCTCCGTGATTTGCGCAATCAAGTAATTATTGAACGTGAGTTATCGCGACGCAACGCTTGTTTTAGTCGCGACGCGAAGGAGGTCCAGTGGCCTATAAATACGAGGCACAAGCCTCATTTTGAGGAAGAACACACACCAAACACATATGCTATATATACGAGTGTTCTGGTAAGGAGTATACGTTGAGAGATGATGGTGAGAAGTAAGGAGTTAGCAGTAGCTAGCGTTGAGGTGCTCGGGAGCTATCGGAAGACTAGAACGAAAAACGTGCCAGGACTCTGAGGAAGCAGCAAACCCAGGTGAGTAATCGCTACCGTATCTCCCTAGTAGTTTATACGTGTTAAACTATAGTAGAAAGAAATTATTGAAGGAAATGCAAAGCAGTACAGTTATGATTTTTATTAGTAGTTATATGGAAGTGAGGTATGTTATGGACCCGTTTGACGAGTCCGTCTCATGAATAGTAGAGTGTCACGGAATGATATTGAGCAGTGTGATTAACCAGTAGTGTAGTGTTCAAGTGGAAGGATGATATATGACATAGAAAGAAGATTAAGTAGATGCTGTGTGCCAACACTATATGTTGCACCAGTATTGGTCTAGTAAGTTAGAGTGGATATGGATATCCCATAAAGGAAATCGTGTAGACAGTTACCAAATGACGAATTTGGTAAAAAGCGATAGTGCCGAGAGAAACCCGGTGCGGAACCGGTAAATATTTTAACATAGTAAGAACGAACGCGTAAGTGAGTAAATGAGTAATGACAGGTAGTAATGAATGAGTTACCATCACGATTTGTGATACTAAAAATGAGTAACGCCAGACAATATGGTAACATTATAAGTTACCAAGTAATAGAAGAAAGTGCAGATAGTACGGTAACGTCATAAGTTACCAGACAGTAGAAGAAAATAGTAAGAGAATAACATTATATGTTACCAGATAGTAGAAGAAAGTGTAGTAAGAGTGTACGAGGCATGAGTTCCGTCGGGTAATACGGTAGTTTCACAGTATGATGTACGAGTAAGGAAAGGGATTGTATGACGGTCAAGTGTAGTAAAATAATTCTGTGAAACGAGTGTGGCTATTTAGGCCATACTGTGATTCGATTACTCACTAAGCTTTATAGCTTACCCTTTTATTATATGTGGTTTTGCAGGTTTAGGTAACGCTCGGCTTGGATCATGGGACGATCCCTGGTGATATTATTTTGTAAAAACCTCAGGTTTTGGAGGGCCGGGTCGTTACACACCCACACTCATATGTACATCAATAATGATGTAATGAGGTGGTGTATTCAAATCTAACACTAAGATACATACATCTAAAAGAAAGAGTAGAAGTAGAGACGTTACTACATCAAAATAATAACATAAAATGATACATAATATGATAGAAACCAAGATTACAAACCTACCATGGATTGGAGTTAGAGATGAACACAAGAGCAAGGTTCTTTGTTGGAGGATAATGATGATGATGATGGTGGCTTGATGGTGATTCCGGCGACCGGAGGGCGGCGGTGTGGCTGCCTTGATATGGCCGAGAGTGAGAGCTAGGGAGAGAAAGAGAGTGAGCCGAGAGGGAGGAGAGGAGAGGGAGAGGGAGCCGTGAGGGAGAAGAGGAGTGGATGGATTAGGGTTTTGAACCCTAATATGGAAGATTAGTGGGATAAACCCTAAAGCCTTTGGGCTAGGAGGGCATTTAAGCTCTAATTGGGTTTGACCATAAACCCATGGACTTAATTATATGATTAAAAGATGGTAATAATTATAAGCCCAATCTTTCAAATAATCATATCTTAATTAAATAAATTAATATAATACCTCATAATTAATTAATTAAAATAAATAACGTACCGAGAAAAACCGGGGCGTTACACGCTGAGTAGGGTCAAGCACAGTCAGCATGCTAGGAGCATTGCTCTTAGAGATGATATTAGTTTTAGTATTTAAATAGTTATTTTTGAAACTTGTAACAAAATAAATGTAATTGACTTTTGGTGATTAAATAATATAGAATTATTTATGAGTATTATTTACTGCTTTTTGTCAATTGTTTAATATTGTGTTTCATTTTGCATATATTACTTCTCGAATAATATGATTATTCAAATTCCACATTTGTTCATACTTTCGAAAGTAAGTAGTGAATTAATACTGTCATGAATTGGATTGTAGATTGTCTAAGGATGTTAGACATAGCAATAGTATTGTTGCAATGTTCATGAGTACTTAGAAATGAGGATTTGAGTATTGGATAAACCCATGCTTAGAGAATTACGTCATGGATTATATCACGAGTAATTCTGAGACGATAATATATTATGATCTTGAAACGGAGATATATAAGTTGTGATTTACAAGTCGGTTGTACATTGATAGTGTGTAAACGCATCGGAAACTCGATGTTATAAAACATATTGTCATGCGCGATTTGATGAGTAAATGATAGAAGCATATGAGTCAAAGTTTATTTGTTCCTTTTGCCCTAACGGGAAAAGCGATATCTGTAACACCCGACTTTTAAAACAAAAACACCCCAGAAAATTTTTTTAATTAAAACATATGTTTCAACACATAAAACTATTTATAAAGGGTATTAGTTATTACAAACGGGTAGAAGTGTATCAATGAGTATACAATAATAGTAAACTCCCTCTAAAGTCGGGCTGCTACTGACAGCATCTACGAGTCCTAAGTCCTTAGTCACAGACTTTTTCCTTACCCTCAGCAAGATCACGCTCACCTAGGGACATTTCAAACAAATAATGTGAGCTATAAATCCCAATGAGTAATCATATCAACAATTAACATGTATAAGAAGGACAAACAAGTACAAATCTCTATACAAGTTAAATCTGCATCTGCTCTTCATTTGGATACAAAATCCAATCTCCTAGCCACAATGGCCGTTAGCATTTGGATATCAAATCCAATCTCCTAGCCACAAAGGCCGTAAATATTTAAATATCAGATCCAATCTCCTAGCCACAGAGGCCGTTATTATTTGGATGTCAAATCCAAGCTCCTAGCCACGAAGGCCGTTTAACCACCAGGTTTCTACTAAGTAATTCGGGTAATCAACCCAACTTCCAAACTACCAAATTCAACTCGAAAACTGCTTCGAGTTACAAGAGTTCAACCAACACATATCACATTTGATATAAGTTAGATTACTCACCTTGATACTTGCTACAAATATTTCTAGTTACTCCTTGCCTCCTTACACGCGCCACAACCGCTTGATTGGTACCTATATATTCATTTATATACATAATGATAATAGGTTAACAACTATTTCAATCGGCTCTACTACACAAGAGTCCGATATAATACCACTACGGATCATATCTAGATGATAATCCTTACTTTACCATCTTTCTATGAATTATAAACTTTCTCGAAATACACATATTTTACTACAGTACCCTCGGGAGGTCGTATTTTCATTTTGACAATTTTCCATGATGAGATACACTATAATGGACTTATGGTTAAAATTTGAAGTCAAACGGACAAGCCTAACCCCAAGTTCCAAAAACGAAAAAACCAAAAATTCACTTGGCAGAAGGTTTTTGCTTCTGGCGCGAGATCGCGCCCCAATCTAAAGAGATCGCGCCCCGATCTCTTCTGCACATCCCATATTCACGATTTTCAGCTGCAGACCCCTATTTTCTTACATTAAGTCCTTAATACACCACTTAATCGTTAGGGGATTGTTCCAGGACTAAAACCATCCATTTATTTGAGTTTTTAAACTATGGAATTGGTGATTCCAACTATTTTCCAACAATTCCCATTTTTCACATTTTTGCACCAAAACTCTAATTCCATCAAGTTAACAAGTACTACTAGTTTCTTTCATCAATTACAACATTTTAGCCTCATTAAACCCATTAGAATCAACTTGATCATATAAACCCGTGATTTTGGGTTCTCGAACAAAATTCCAAATTCCACAAATTCATCAAAACTTTTGGATTTAAATGTATGTTCTTACAACATAAACATGTTTGAGGCTTAGGAATCATTTAAACCTCTTGGATCATAACTGGAATTTCAGTTTCCAATTCCTCCCGTGAAGAACACACACAAAAACTTAAGTTAGAAGCTTATTTACTAACCTTTTAGCTTGAAAACCTTCAATTCCAAGCGATTACTCAAACTTCTTCTTCTATCTTCATGAACTATGCAGAAATCGCATTTTCAAGCTCTTCCCGATCATCTCAAATGTTCAGTCAACAAATGGAGTGATATTTCTCCCGTTTTATATTTTCCAATTTTTAAGTTTAACCTCTCAAGTTCCTTTTATTGAACTTTTGGCATTTTTCATATAAAATTTTATCAAAAAGGTATTCTAACAATACCAATACGTATAATATCATAATAAACCATAATTATACTATGATTAACGTGTAAATACTAAAAAGAGTAACATGGTGTTACAAATTCTTCCCCCTTTAAAAGATTTCGTCCCCGGAATCATACAAAGAGTTGAGGGTATTTTTCCCTCATTTTATTTTCGGTCTCCCACGTCATATCGGAACCTCTATGGTGTCGCCAAAGCACTTTAACCATACTAATCTTCTTATTCCGCAACTGTCTCACTTTCCAGTTTAACACTTTCTCAGGTTGTTCCGGGTATCTTAATTTCTCGTCTACTTCAATTTCAGCAAGAGGTATTCGTTGAGACTCATCAAACAATGTTTTCCGCAAATGAGATACATGGAAAACATTATGGATACCTTGAAGTTCATCGGGTAACTCCAATCGATACGCCACTGCTCCTACTCTTTAGGATATCCGGAAAGGTCCAATAAAGCGAGGACTCAACTTCCCTTTTTTCCCAAAGCGAATTAAGCCTTTCCAAGGGGATACTTTGAGTATTACCATCTCCCCACTTGGAATTCCAATGATTTCATCCGCTTATCCGCATATTGTTTTTGTCGATTCTGGGCCGTTTTCAAATTTTCTCAAATTTGTCTAATCTTCTCTTCAGTTTGTGCTACAATCTCGGGTCCAGCCAACGGCTTTTCCACAACTTCAGTCCAGCAAGTCGGAGTACAGCACGGTGCTCCATACAATGCTTCATATGAGGCCATCTGAATGCTGGAATGAAAACTGTTATTGTATGCAAATTCTACCAAAGGTAGATGATCTTCCAAACTTCCACCAAAGTCTATCACGCAAGTTCGAAGCATATCTTCTAAAGTCTGAATGGTTCTCTCGCTTTGCCCATCAGTCTGTGGGTGATATGCGGTACTCATTAGTACTTTCGAACCCAATTGCTCTTGGAGACTCTGCCAAAATCGAGAAGTAAATCTGCTATCTCGATCCGACACAATCGACACCGGTAACCCATGTCGACAAATCACTTCATCGATGTAAATTTTTGCAAACTTTTCGATCTTAAAATTTTCACTGATCGGTATAAATTGCGCCGACTTCATCAAGCGATCAACTACTACCCATATGGTATCATGCCCGCACGGTGTTCGAGGAAGCTTTGTTACAAAATCCATAATAATGTCGTCCCATTTCTTCACTGGAATCGGCAATGGCTGGATTTCTCTGTATGGCTTCTGATGGTTTGACTTCACTTGCAAACAAGTCAAGCACTTTTCTTCGTATCGTCCAATGTCTCTCTTCATTCCAGGCCACCAATACAAGGGTTTCAGCATCCGATACATTTTGGTACTACCCGAGTGTACTGCATATCTACTATAATGTGCATCTTCTAGAAGCAAACTCCGCGCCTCCCCTTGCTTTGGTACCCACACACGGCCTCTAAAAGTTTTCAATCATTGTGAGTTTTTGACCAGCTGCTTCAAATATCCAACCATTCGCTCACTTTTCACATGTTCACGCTTACACGCTTCTTCTTGTGCCACACGAATCAGTTCGGGTAGTCGGCTTGCCACACCCATACATGCGGATGTAATCTCCAAAGGATACTCTTTTCGGCTCAAAGCATCTACAACCACATTCGCCTTGCCGGGATGATACAAAATTTCACAATCAAAATCTTTGAGTAAATCCATCTATCTTTGCTGTCTCATGTTTAATTCCTTTTGATCAAATAAGTACTTCAAACTTTTATGATCCGTGCAGACAACAAACTTCACACCATACAAGTAGTGTCTCCAAAGCTTCAATGCCAAGATCACAGCAGCCAATTCAAGATCATGTACCGGATATTTCTTCTCAGCTTCTTTTAGTTGGCGGGACGCGTAAGCGATTACTCGACCCATTTGCATCAACACACACCCAAGGCCGACTCTGAAAGCATCACTATAAATCACATAGTCTTCTCCGCTTTGCGGTAAAACTAACACTAGAGCTTCACATAAGGCTTGTTTCAGTCTTTGAAAAGCTTCTTGTTGTTTTTCCGCCCACTCAAACTTCTCGCCCTTCTTGGTCAATTTAGTCAATGGGGCAGCAATCGAGGAGACATTTTCTACAAATCTTCTATAGTAGCCCGCCAATCCAAGAAAACTACGTATTTCAGTTGGACTTCGAGGCGGTTCCCACTTCATTACAGCTTCAATTTTCGCTGGATCGACTTTAACACCTTCGGAATTAATAACGTTCCCGAGAAATTGAACTTCTCTTAGCCAGAACTCACACTTGGAGAACTTTGCATATAACTATTCTCGACGAAGTAACTCCAATATTTTATGCAAATGTACATCTTGCTCAGCTTGGCTTCGGGAATATACCAAAATATCGTCTATAAACACAATTACAGAAGTATCAAGGAACGGGCGACAAACTCTGTTCATAAGATCCATAAATGCGGCCGGAGCGTTGGTTAACCCAAAAGGCATCACCAAGAACTCATAATGGCCATAACGAGTGCGAAAAGCCGTCTTCGAAATATCAGATTCTCGAATCTTTAACTGATGATACCCCGACCTCAAATCAATTTTTGAAAAATAAGATGCCCCCTGAAGTTGATCAAACAAATCATCAATTCTCGGTAGCAGATATTTATTCTTCACCGTGATCTTGTTCAACTCCCGGTAATCTATACACATGCGCATCGACCCATCTTTCTTCTTTACAAACAAGATAGGGGCTCCCCACGGTGACGTACTCGGTCTTATGAAACCCGATCCAGAAGTTCTTCCAATTGTTTCCTCAGTTCTATCATCTCTGAAGGTGCCAATCTATAAGGAGCCCGAGCAACAGGAGCAGCTCCCGGAACTAATTCAATCGTAAACTCTACTTGCCGATATGGTGGTAATCATGGAAGTTCTTCGGGAAAAACATACGAGAATTCGTTTACAATTTTTACACTTTCTACCCCCACTTTATTTGGTTTAGCCAATGCTACCTATGCCAAATAAGACACTCCTCCTTTACTAACACAACTCCGAGCTTGAGTAAAGGAAATAACCAGCATTCTCAATCGCGGTCGTTCACCCTGAATTTTTATCCACTTTCCATCCGGTGCTAGAACCGTAATAGTCTTATTTCTGCAATCCATATTAGCATAATTCGTTGCTAACCAATCCATACCCACAATCCAAACTCATTGGTAGTCATCGGTTTCAGATCTATAGGGAAAGTGGTCCCGTAGATCTTAAGCTGACAACCTTCCAGATGTTCGGAAACCCAAACATATCTACCATCGGCTATAGCTACCTCCAAGCTCTCATCCATAGGAGTTAGGGGAATATTCAAACGAGGCATCAAAGATACCGACACAAAGCAATGCGTAGCTCCTGGATCAAATATAACATATACGGGGATCTAATTTAAAGTAAATATACCTGAAACCACATCAGTCTTTTCACGAGCTTCTTCGACAGTCATCTAAAATGCTCGTGATGCCACTGGTCCTCCCCGACCCTTCACTTGTTCCTTCTTTCCTCCCCGCTCCTCTCTGGGTTTATCACTCGATGCTCCGAATTTAACATGGGGACAGTTCGGACGAATATGATCTGTAGCCCCACACTGAAAACACCTTTGTTCCGCCCGACAGTCTCGAGCAATGTGCCCCTGTTTCCCACAATTTCGACAACCCAACGATAGAGTATCAACTCGACAACTTCCCGAGTGCTTTTTCCTGCACTTGTCACACCACTTTGCTTCTTCTTTTTAGCCCTTACCCTTAAGGTTAGACCCAGTTTGTTGCAACTTCTTCTGAGGCGTCTACGACTGTTCTTCCGCCTTCCTTTTCGTTTCAATTAGTTTTCTTTCATCTTCTTGTCTTTGAAGTTCTGTCTCTCTTTCTGTGGCCCTATCCACCACCTGTTGGAACCACCTGTTGGAAAGTAGACAATTGAAGTGGTTGTACTACTTCTCGGATCCGAGTCTTCAGTCCCCACACATACTTATCAATCTTCCTCTTCTTAGTGTTTATTTGATGTTCTGCAAATCTGGCCTTCTCTAAAAAGCTGATGGTATACTCCTGTACCGAGTTATACCCTTACTGCAAATGCAGAAATTCTTCTTCCAATCTTTTTACAACCACCTCAGAGCAATATTCTTCATTAAACTTCGTTTTGAATTGCTCCCACAATAATGATTGCGTCAAGTCAGGTCCCAATGTCTTGCTAAAAATCTGCCACCAGTGTAATGCACTACCTGTTAATTGGTTAGTGACAAACTCCACTTAATATTTTTCAGCACACTTACTAACTCGGAACACCTTCTCGGTATGCATTAGCCATTCCATTGCATGAACTGGATTATCTGTCCCTGAGAACTCTTTGGGTTTACAGCCAAGGAAAGTCTTGTAAGTACATTCAGTCTTCTTTTCAGAAGCTTTCCCACCTTGAACATCTTTTTCTATCCGGACCCGACTTTCACCTTGACTTTCACTTTCAGGCTGCTTGTCATGAACTCGCTTTGCAGCCTCTTCATCCAGGTTATTAATCAATGTAGGCAACAATTCTCTGACCACATCAGCAACTATAGCTCGTATATCCTGTGGATTTTCCTTTGCATGTCCCCTTGCCCCTCTTCCAACGGAGCCTTGAGAACGGGCTTGACCACCTCTTGAGGCTCCACGCCCCGAATTTCTCCCGGTAGGATTACTTCTCGTATTTCTCATACTTCAAAATTCAACAAACAATTAGGTTATATATAATGACAAACTTATATACACCTAACTGTACCACATATCTACCATCTCTCAAGGTTTAAGTCCAGGAATCTATTCTATAGACACCTAGTTCACTTAAACACGGCTCTGATACCAACTTGTAACACCCAACTTTTAAAACAAAAACACCCCAGAAATTTTTTTATTTAAAACATAGGTTTCAACACACAAAACCATTTAGAAACGGTATTAGTTATTACAAACAGGTAGAAGTGTATCAAGGAGTATACAATAACAGTAAACTCTCTCTAAAGCCGGGCTGCTACTGACAGCATCTACGAGTCCTAAATCCTTAGTCACAGACTTTTTCCTTACCCTTAGCAGGGTCACGCTGACCTGCAGGGACATTTTAAACAAACAATGTGAGCTATAAAGCCCAATGAGTAATCATATCAACAATTAACATGTATAAGAAGGACAAACAAGTACAAATCTCTATATAAGTTAAATCTGCATCTGCTCTTCATTTGGATACAAAATCCAATCTCCTAGCCACAATGGTCGTTAGCATTTGGATATCAAATCCAATCTCCTAGCCACAAAAGCCGTAAATATTTGAATATCAGATCAAATATCCAAGCCACAGAGGCCGTTATTATTTGCATGTCAAATCCAAGCTCCTAGCCACGAAGGCCGTTTAACCACAAAGGTTTCTACTAAGTAATTCGGGTAACCAACCCAACTTCCAAACTACTAAATTCAACTCCAAAACAGCTTCGAGTTACAAGAGTTCAACCAACACATATCACATTTGATATAAGTTAGATTACTCATCTTAATACTTGCTACAAATATTTCTAGTTATTTCTTGCCTCCTTGCACGCGCCACAACCGCTTGATTGGTACCTATATATTCATTTATATACATAATGATAATAGGTTAACAATTATTTCAATCGGCTCTACTACACAAGAGTCCGGTATAATACCACTACGGATCATATCTAGATGATAATCCTTACTTTACCATCTTTCTATGAATTATAAACTTTCTCGAAATACGCGTATTTTACTACAATACCCTCGGGAGGTCGTATTTTCATTTTGACAATTTTCCATGATGAGATACACTATAATGGACTTATGGTTAAAATTTGAAGTCAAACGGACAAGCCTAACCGCAAGTTCCAAAAACGAAAAAACCAAAAATTCACTTGGCAGGAGGTTTTTGCTTCTGGCGCGAGATCGCGCCCCGTTCTAAAGAGATCGCGGCCCGATCTCTTCTACACAGCCCATATTCATGATTTTTCAGCTGCAGACCCCTATTTTCTTACATTAAGTCCTTAATACACCACTTAATCATTAGGGGATTGTTCCAGGACTAAAACCATCCATTTATTTGAATTTTTAAACTATGGAATTGGTGATTCCAACCATTTTCCAACAATTCCCATTTTTCACATTTTTGCACCAAAACTCCAATTCCATCAAGTTAACAAGTACTACTAGTTTCTTTCATCAGTTACAACATTTTAGCCTCATTAAGCCTATTAGAATCAACTTGATCATATAAACCCGTGATTTAGGGTTCTTGAACAAAATTCCAAATTCCATAAATTCATCAAAACTCTTGGATTTAAATGTATGTTCTTACAACATAAACATGTTTGAGGCTTAGGAATCATTTAATCCTCTTGGATCATAACTGGAATTTCAGTTTCCAATTCCTCCCGTGAAGATCACACACAAAAACTTAAGTTAGAAGCTTATTTACTAACCTTTTAGCTTGAAAACCTTCAATTCCAAGCAATTACTCCAACTTCTTCTTCTATCTTCATGAACTATGCAGAAATCGCATCTTCAAGCTCTTCCCGATCATCTCAAATGTTCAGTCAACAAACGGAGAGATATTTCTCCCTTTTTATATTTTCCAATTTTTCAGTTTAACCCCCCTCAAGTTCCTTTTATTGAACTTTTGGCATTTTTCATATAAAATTTTATCAAAAAGGTATTCTAACAATACCAATACGTATAATATCATAATAAACCATAACTATACTATGATTAACTTATAAATACTTACAAGAGTAACATGGTGTTACAATATCTTTGGGCCCTCAAACGTAGCAATTGGACATGATAACTTTAAGAGAGAGGGAATGATTTATTATGTGATTAATAAATCAAGTTAAATAGGTTATTAATGTATTATGTGAATAATATATTAATGAGAAATTGTAATATTTCATTAATAATTAATCAAAAATTAATTAGAATTAATTTTAGGATTAATTGGATTAATTAAAAGTGCAGGGGTTGAATTGTAATTGTTCAATAGTTGAGTAATGGATAATTATAGGAGGATAATGTTGGAAGAAATTAAGGGATGGATAATCCTTAATTTCGCCAACTATATTGTAGGTGATAGGGTTTTCAATTTAAGATAAAACGTTTATCTGATTTAAATTCAAATAAGGCTTATCTGTATGGATTATTTGCTAACACCCTTGAGTCTATAAATACCCCTCCTGGCTCCCATATTCTATGCTTTTTTGAGACTCTCCTCCTCTCTCTCTGTTTTTTTCTTGCTTGCTAGTATTTGGGTTTGAACCATTTGAGGTACGACATTTGTGGTGCTTGCTTTCAAATAAAGCAACTAAAAGGTACGTAACCCTAATCTTGTTTTTATGATTTTCGATTTATACATTTAGGATTCTTTAGATGTTCTTGCTTATAGATTCAATTAGAGAAAACATAGATCATTAGGTTGGATGTGAACTTAGGAGCTTTAAGTTTGTTTGTCTCCCTATTTCCTATCATATACTAGATGAATGAAACCATAGTGGATATGAGAATTAATCAATGAGATTATTCCACGTGTTGCACGACTAGGGGTGGCATGCGTAATGGCAGGAGGATCGTGTTGTAGGGTTCGTACAGAAGGTCTGATGAAGCAACGACCGTGTACACAACATTATCCAGAAACCCTATTGGACCACGCGGTTTTAGTCGAAGAGGTTAGAGTCGAATAGCATCGATTTCGACTGACGGAAGCTTTTAGCAAAAATACTTGAAGCGCATCCTTGATGCCTCGGTCTTGGACACTAACAAAAGTCTTTGACTCAACAATCTCCCAGCAAAAGAACACTAGAAATAGTTTTATGGACAATTTGGTAATTTAATATTGTGTTCGGTCTTCTTCCAGTGTTGCCACACGATACATAACGAGCCCAATTGAGTTTTGTCATGTTCTGTCCAATTCCGTCGGTGTATTTCTGTTCAATCCAGTTTCACTACCTTACCGTCATAATTTTAAAGAACTTAAACTCAAAGTGCCATTGTAAAAGTAAAAAAAAAACATCTTAATCCTATGGTCTCTATTTCAAAACCAACAAAAATTTCCATTTCTTCCACATTTCAAGCTCTACTATGCTATATATGGTGACAACGCTTTTTTTTTTTTTTTTTTTTTCCAATTACAACCAAGGATACCTGGAGACACATCTATAGTCTTCATGGTGCATTGTGTCTCTGTTTCAAAACCAACCTAACCCTTTCAGATTCTTTTTATTTTTTTTTTCTATTTCTTCCTATTTCAAGCTCTTCTATCAGATCTTAGCTATGGGACACTTTCTTTCCCAATTACGACCAAGGATACCAAAGAAAAGAACACACATTCGTTGATAACACTCTTTTCGAATGGATCTAATCTGTTCACACTGCAATTTTACATAATTTGGAAAAAAATATTATTAAATTGCAATAACTTTCTGGTATGAACTTGCTTTTCATTTTCCTAGGCATAGCATAATATTAAATTGCAAAAGGATGAAACTAGGACAGTCATCAATGCCTAAAATATCTTATATGGTTGTTTTTTCTCTTCCTTTTAACAAATATAAGCCTTTTGTGTCCGCACTCCAGATTTGAAGTTTTCTTCAAACAAATACATCGTTATCACTCTGCCAGTTTTCATAAGTTATTCATCTATAATCTGAATATGATATTAAAGAAACAAGTGAATTAATCTTTCGACCATCTTCAACTTCTTGTTGTAAGTTGATCATTTTCTTGTGAGGACTATAAACTTATTACCGAAATATAAATGCAAAAAAAACATCAGTGTTTGTTCAAAATTGCTTATTGTAGCAAAAAAGTATCGTTTTCTTATTTAAAAGTATCACATTAAAAAAAACGTGTGAAAAAAATGAGGGACTGATTTTTAAACATGATACTACGCTTTTTGTGCTATGTAAACATTATTTGTCCAAAGATACCAACAAAACAGGTGTTTTCAAGAATTGATAAAGTTGAACCAAACGCCAACATATAAATCAAAAGGATACTTAATTGCATACTTTTTAGTAAACTATATTATCTCTTGTTTGATCAAACGAAGGTCTTTTCTTCTGTACGTAATTCCAAATTTTCCAAACAAAAACATCAACTTCACATTACATCACCAATTGTCTTCTTAATAAATATGCACTCTTTGGGGACTGGGTTATTCTGTATATCTCATCCAAGTTTCTTTGCAATTATTTCTTATACATTTTCCACAACAAAGATTTTATTTTATACGTGCTTAGCGTACCTTCAAATCAATGGCATCTTCTTCCACTTCATTCATTCACAGGAGCTTTAAATATGATGTATTTTTGAGTTTTAGGGGTGAAGATACCCGTAACAACTTCGTTCATCATCTTTATTCTGCTCTTCAGCAGAAAGGCATTCACACTTACAAGGATGATGAGAGAATCAATAAAGGGAAAAGGATCATTGATGAGCTCATGGGATCTATTGAAGACTCGAAGTTCTTTATCATTGTCTTGTCGAGGAACTATGCGTCTTCATCCTGGTGTTTGAATGAGCTTCTAAAGATAATGGAGTGTCACAAGACAACCGAGCATATTGTTTACCCTGTCTTCTATGATGTGGAACCCTCCGAAGTCCGCAATCAGATTGGGGTGGTTGGAGATGCCTTTGCCAGACACGAAAATGAAGAGTCTGCTGAAAAATGGAGAATGGCTTTGAAAGAAACAGCTGATGTAGCCGGGTGGGAGTTGAAGACCACTGCTGATGGGTACTTCATAACTCTTCAATATTGTTTCATTTAATTTGTTTCTTTCTAATTTATGTTTACCTTAGGGGTCCTCCTATATACACGAAAAATTCGTGTATAATAGGATTTAAACTAATCATTACACTAAAATTGATAAATTGACTATGACAGATGGAGACCAGTGATTTGCGTAGAATGCCTCCAACTTATTTAGTTTACTCCCTCAATTTCTATGAATGTTTTAAATTATACCCTTGTTTGTTTACAACTCTTTTTTTTTGAACGGCAAATCTATCCTACTCCTACTCTTAAACTACTCCTTGTTATGTTAGTGCCAGAGTTTGAAGTCATGACCTCCTTGTTAGTAATCACCTTATTAGCCAAGTGGGCTAGCCCCAACTTGTGTTTACAACTTTTATATTAAGCTCAATAATTAAACACATCTATTTTTTTAATTTTGAAATATATACATAACAATATTTATATAATCTTCATAATTAAATGATTTTTTAAAAACCCTAATAGAATTTAGGTATCATATTATATATATATATATATATATATATATATATATATATATATATATATATATATATATATATATATATATATATATATATATATATATTCAAAATATTATGATGGAGGTGGTAGTGGTGGCGATGGGTGGTGGTAGCGTCGGTGGAGGTGGTGGTAGTGGCGGTGGTGGTCGAGGTGGTGGTGATGGTGATGATGATAGAGGTGGTGGAGTTGGCAGTAGCGGTGGTGGTGGTTGGTGGCGGTGGCAGCGGTAGTGGTGGCGGCAACGACGGTGGTGGTGGTGACGAAGGTGGTGCAGGTGGTAGTGGTGGTGAAAATCATATATGAATATTAATATATTTATTACATCGTTAGAGCGTCAATACTCAGACGGCGCCGAAGCACTAGAGCGGCAAAAAAAAATATGTGGCCCAGATTCATTTTTGCGTTCTCAATCTTATTAAAATCCATGATATTTTTCGAATGTTCACTCCCTGAGCTAAATTTTAATTAGCTCAGGGAATGTATTTTTGTATTTTTTTTATTATTATTATTTTATAATCCATGACGAGAGTGAAAGATGCCGGTGGTGATGGTGGCGGCGTTGTTAGTGAGGTGGTGGTGTTGGTAGAGTGGGTGGTGATGAAGGTGGTGGTGGTGGTAGCGGTTGACCGAGAGTGAAAGACTACGTTGAGAAAATATAATTATGTTTTATGTTGAGATAATATAATTTTTTAAAGACATACATCTTTTAAATATAATAGGGGTGAGCATTTTGACCGAATAACCGAACCGGAACCGGTTATAACCGGATATGGGAAGTTCGGTCCGGTACTCGATTTATTGTTTACTCGGTTACCGATTATTTCGGTTTCGTAACTAAGGATGAGCGTTTTTAAACTAAAAACCGAACCGAAACCAAACCGGAACCGGTTAGAACTGGATAAGGAGAATTCGGTCCGGTTCCAATACTCGATTTATTGTTTATAAGGTTACCTATTATTTCGGTTCCGGTCCGATTCCAAAACCTGTTATATTCCTAGATTATATATATATATATATATATATATATATATATATATATATATATATATATATATATATATATATATATATATATATATATATATATATATATATATATATATATATATATATATATATATATATATACTAAATGGAAAATAAAGAAAAACATATAAAATAAAAAAATTACGTCTTAATCCTATCAATCAAATTAAATCATGTCAAATGTCAATTCATCGTGCAAGAAATTGTTTCGTGCGATTAGAATTACCCTTACCTTAGATGTTAAGGCTCGGACATGGCCTCTCATGTTGGACTGTCAAGTCTTAACTCAATCCCCGAATCTTGTTGAAAGATGAGTAAACTGCAAATTTGGTCCCTGTGGTTTGCACAAAAGTGTGACTGAGGTCCAAAAAGTTTTCAACTTGCACCACTGGTCCAAAATCGAAAACCTTTTGTGGTTATGGTCCTTGAAAAAGTTAAAAAGACTCTTTTGCCCTTTTAATTTGTTTTTCCATTTTTCTTATATTTATTTTAATATTTTTCTAATTAAAAATAAAAGAAATTCTCTCTCTCTCTCTCTCTCTCTCTCTCTCTCTCTCTCTCTCTCTCTCTCTCTCTCTCTCTCTCTCTCTCCGTACACCCTAATTGATCACACCTTTTCTCACTCTTCCTAACCGTCCCTCTCTCTTCTCTCTTTCTCTCCAAACACTTTCTTCCTTCGGTTCGTCATCGCCAAACAAAATACGCTTGTTACCATATGGTTTTAAAAGAAGTCAAGATGCAGTGTACCAGAGACAATGACAACGATTACAATCGGCAGCAGTGATTACAATTGGCGGCAGCGATGGATCCTCTAACAGCAACATCGATTATAATCGGGGAGGCGGAAGCCTTGAAGCTGTCTGCGTTTGCGACTTTGTGTTTGGGAGCAGCGACGACTTTTGACGAGATACGCAGGAAGGAGAAACAGGGGGAGAAAGGTCAAGCTTAATTATGGGAGCTGTGAGGGGAAGAGACGAGATACGAGGGAAAAGGGCAAACACACTTATTTTTACGGTTATTCTCAAAAGAAGTCAAAATCGAGTCGAAATCCGTGAGATAATGGGTTGGGATATCAGGTTCGTTTCAATTACACAATTGGGGACGGTGAAGTCGACGAGCATGCATGTTGCGATTGTTCCAGGTTTTGTTGAGTTGTATTACTCAATTTGGTTTTACTTTTCAATTTCAGGTTTAGATTTGAGTTACAGGTTAGGTTTCAAGTTTAAGGTATTAGTTTTGATTTGAGGTTAGGACTAGATTTCAGTTTTAAGGTTTGATTTCAATTCCAGCAGTTGCATAGATGGTGGTGTTCGATATCATTGACCAAATTGAACAATATGTTTTAATATCATATATTCGTGGTGTGTTTGGACCTCAGAATCTGAACTCGTGAGTGGAAATTACGAGGGCTTCAACAAGAGGTGGAGCGGAAATTGGAATGGTGGCGTATGTGCTTGCCGGAAATCGCCACCGCCTTGGCTCTTCGTCTTCTCTTCTCTTCGACTTTCGCCATCGCCTGAAATCGCCACCGTCTAAAAGCCCTAACATTCATCTTCAGGATCGGTTTCCAGAACTCCATCTTTACTGGAACTCGATTTTTACTGAAAAATCGAATGGTTCTAAAGCTATTGTTGCGATTTTGAATCCAATGGGCGTTGAAATCCCGGTAATTGAGAGAGAGAGAGAGAGAGAGAGAGAGAGGGGGGAGAGATAAAGGAGAGAGAGAGAGAGAGAGGATACGTGATATAGAGAGAGGGGGTATAATCCATTTGTTTTTTAATAAAACATTAAAATAAATTAAAGAAATATGAAAAAATATATAGAAAATAAATCAAAAGGGTAAAACAGTCTTTTAAAGTTTGATAGGGACCATAACCACAAAAAGTTTTTAATTTTGGACCAGTGGTGCAAGTTGAAAACTTTTTGGACCTTAGTCACACTTTTGTGCAAACCACAGGGACCAAATTTGCAGTTTACTCTTGAAAGATTAAACATGAAATATGATTAAACTTGAAATATAGGTTTTTATTTTAGAGTTTTTTTTACTAAAACGTTGTATTCGTAAAAAGTAATTACCAACTAATGGTATTTTAGAATTTATTTATTACATAATTATATTATTAAAAAAAATAAAAGAAAATGTTTACCTCACTCGCTCTTCTCTTTCCGGTTTCTTTCACGTTAATTAGCCTTTTTCCTCGCTATCGGTTTCCCTTCTCTCGCTGGTCATACAAGCTCAGCACTGCACATGCATATCATACCTCTCCACCGACCACCAAGATGCCTCCTGCCGCCTTCCTCTCCATATGCTTGGTCTATATGTAACGCCTTTCTCTCAATCTGCGTGATTTTGATTTTTAACTCTGCTGATTCACCCGATGTCTAGTGTCTAGAATTCATCGTTTCACTCAGAAAACTACGTACATCCATGTAATTTTCGTCTTCTGAAGATGTCTGCTACACCGGATCCAATCAAGTTAGAATTCATCGTTTCACTCAGAAAACTGCGTTGATTTGAGAGTAATATTACTTGGTAATTCAACTCTAGTTTTCCAATCATACCTGGAGTTAAATACCCCATTCAATAATTTTTTTGGACCAAATCCATAGGAATCAATAGAAAAGGCAAATCTCTTATGCTACACCGGATCTGGCTCGGTTATTGGAAGCCTTACGTATATCGACCTCACTACAACAAGTTGCTTGGTACTATTCCTACAGGATTGTTATGTATAAAATCCTTCATAAACCTTATTTAACCACGAATTTGTAGCACGGAAAATCATCAAGAACCATGAACTTGTAGCACTAGCGACACCATTAATGATGTGTTGGTGTTATTGCATGTTTCTTGACGATCTCTGATTGAATTCAATGTTCAACAGAATCTAATTGATCAATCATCTTTTATTTCTAATGTTAATTACTCTCAAATCGAATGGTATGTTTTCCAGGTTTTTACTTTCTAGAATCCAGAGAGCTTCGTAAATCGTGATATAGTGAACAATACAAATTTTAATCCTCTAGTCCATGAAAGCTTGATTATTGGAGCCAGAAACTGAATATTTCTACGTTACTTCTGTTTCTCAACATGTAAAACATGAAGTTTATACTAAATCGAAGATCCCTAGTGATTATTGATCTTCAAGAAAATAGTTGATTTAATATATCGCCAACAACACCAGCACCGTGGTCCAGTTTTTACAAAAAAAATTTCATATTATGAGTCAGGAACACAAGTTATACCTTATACAAGTTATAATTTTGCGCATACCTTATACAAATTATAATTTTGTTTCCTTTGTGTTTGTACCCTCTGCTACTAGTCTTTTCACTACAAGAAACGGCACCAATTGTCACCGGTAATACCAATAGCGGCGACATGTCGCCGGTAATATGTCGCCGCAAATCCTTCGTCGCTATTGCTCAATATGTCGCCGGTAATAAACATGTCGCCGGTAAAACGAGTCGCCGGTAATACCATTATCGCTGGTAATAGTGACGCCGTTAAAAGTTTCCAACGGTCACCAAAATGTCGACGGTAATGGGCGTCGTCGCTAACAGTGTCGCCGCTAAAGGTGTTTTTTTTTTTTTTTTCCAATTTACTGTTTTTAGTAGCCAAAATTACATCCTGTATATATAAACCAACAAAATAAACATACACACCATAAAAGTTTGTCTAATAACATAACAACTAGTACCAAACGGTTACACAATTCATCTAAAACCGGATAAAACAAAAGTTTGTCTAATAACATAAAAACAACAAATAGTACCAAATATTACGTTTACATATTACGTCTAATTCATCCAAAATACCCAAAACCGGGTAAACCAAACTTACTCTTCGCCGGTACCTCCGTCACCATCTTGTCCCTCGTCCCCGTTGTTTCCTCCATCATCTTCTTCGGCATTAAACGATTCCTCCATCATCTTTACGAGTCTAGCTCTAAATGCCGGGTTCTCAAGCAACTTCTCAAATTTATTTTTCTACAAAATAAAGCATACATTATAAGTATCAAACATATATTACAAGTATCAAACAATTACCAAAATAGCAATGTACTTTAAAAGAACAATTACAAAAATAGCAATGTACTTTAAAAATAGCAATGTACTTTAAAAATGCATATGTAACAAGTATCAAACAATTACCAAAATAGCAATGTACTTTAAAAATGCATTCAATAATCTTTATATAATACTTTATAAGTATCAAACAATTACCAAAATAGCAATCTACTTAAAATGCTACTTTACCTCTGTGGATTGAGTTTGTGGCTGTGATGATTGTCCCTCTTCAAAGCAAGTCAACCCTTTCAAGGAAGGTTTTCGCCCAACCCCTTTAACATGACCACGACGAGCACCCAACACCTTTTCGAATATCCCGATATGATCTGGTTGTGTTTGAGTACATTCTTCGTATGCTCGTTGTAGATCACGCTGCATTTAACCAAAATGATTTAATAGATTTATGTATAAACGCTTAATAGATTTATACTTAAAATAAACACTTACATGTTGTTGCTCGGTTACTGGGCTATCAAATTTCCCCTCTTTGTCCATATGACCATCGCGGAATGCCTCAACTCTGGTCTTTTCCTGTTTGACATAAAACATTAGATTATACATCATTAAATAAACTCTTATATATAAATTATTACTTCTTTATAAATGTTTATATAAAACATTACTTCTTTAAAACAAGCACTATTATACTTGCGTGTCCCCCCACGATTTGTGATTTGTTGTTTTGCACGAACTTCTTTATTACTTTTTGATCGATTTAGATGTTCTGGCGTGTGGAAATAATCTATAGCTTTTTTCCAATTTGCACGATCCATGCCCAAGGGAGGGTTGTCCAAAGCTTTTTCAACATCAGCATACCCTCCCGCTTTAAGAAATTCTCTTTTTGCATCAAATTTGCGGTCTCTATACCGCTTTTGAAATTCTGAATTAATGCTTTCCATCAAATTGGGATCCTTCTCAACCTCAGCAATATCAAATTGTAACTTGCATAGCCAAAAAAAAAGTTAGTCGAGTAAAAAGACTAATTTCCAAAGTATATACAAATATAATTATATTGATCATTTACCCTAAGATGCTCCAACAAAGCGATCCTATTGGCGTGGGAAACTTTGTCCCAATTACCTTTGTCGAAAGGGATCGATGCCCACATATATATTCCGACCTCACGAACGAAACACTCACTAAGCTCACCAATCGGGGTAAACATAGCAAGTGTGTCAAACGTTAGCTTCAAAGGTCCCCCTACTTGCTGTACCTTCTTTGTAAGTTTCAAGTTTTTAGCTTTTCCCCTAGTTTTCCTCCTTGGAACAACTGCAATTATCATTAACAAAATATTAGTCATGATATTTATAACATATGAATAAATATATTATAATAAAAAAGGTAATAATAAGTCTTACGATCCGCCTCGTGCTGTCCTCCCCCTCTACTAACGGGAGGTGGGGGATCCTCTGCTCCATCGCCGCCATGGCCTCGGGCCATGACATCAGCCATTACCTGAAAAGTTATAGGATATAGAACACAGAAATACAACATGAACTACAAGAAACGGCACCAATAGCGGCGACAGGTGTCGCCGCTAAAAGTGGCAATTGTCGCCGGTAATACCAATAGCGGCGACATGTCGCCGGTAATATGTCGCCGCAAATCCTTCGTCGCTATTGCTCAATATGTCGCCGGTAATAAACATGTTGCCGGTAAAACGAGTCGCCGGTAATACCATTATCGCCGGTAATAGTGACGCCTGTAAAAGTTTCCAACGGTCACCAAAATGTCGACGGTAATGGGCATCGTCGCTAACAGTGTCGCCGCTAAAGGTGTTTTTTTTTTTTCCAATTTACTGTTTTTAGTAGCCAAAATTACATCCTATATATATAAACCAACAAAATAAACATACACACCATAAAAGTTTGTCTAATAACATAACAACTAGTACCAAACGGTTACACAATTCATCTAAAACCGGATAAAACAAAAGTTTGTCTAATTACATAAAAACAACAAATAGTACCAAATATTACGTTTACATATTACGTCTAATTCATCCAAAATACCTAAAACCGGGTAAACCAAACTTACTCTTCGCCGGTACCTCCGTCACCATCTTGTCCCTCGTCCCCGTTGTTTCCTCCATCATCTTCTTTGGCATTAAACGATTCCTCCATCATCTTTACGAATCTAGCTCTAAATGACGGGTTCTCAAGCAACTTCTCAAATTTATTTTTCTACAAAATAAAGCATACATTATAAGTATCAAACATATATTACAAGTATCAAACAATTACCAAAATAGCAATGTACTTTAAAAGAACAATTACGAAAATAGCAATGTACTTTAAAAATGCATATGTAACAAGTATCAAACAATTACCAAAATAGCAATGTACTTTAAAAATGCATTCAATAATCTTTATATAATACTTTATAAGTATCAAACAATTACCAAAATAGCAATCTACTTAAAATGCTACTTTACCTCTGTGGTTTGAGTTTGTGGCTGTGATGATTGTCCCTCTTCAAAGCAAGTCAACCCTTTCAAGGAAGGTTTTCGCCCAACCCCTTTAACATGACCACGACGAGCACCCAACACCTTTTCGAATATCCCGATATGATCTGGTGGTGTTTGAGTACATTCTTCGTATGCTCGTTGTAGATCACGCTGCATTTAACCAAAATGATTTAATAAATTTATGTATAAACGCTTAATAGATTTATACTTAAAATAAACACTTACATGTTGTTGCTCGGTTACTGGGCTATCAAATTTCCCCTCTTTGTCCGTATGACCATCGCGGAATGCCTCAACTCTGGTCTTTTCCTGTTTGACATAAAACATTAGATTATACATCATTAAATAAACTCTTATATATAAATAATTACTTCTTTATAAATGTGTATATAAAACATTACTTCTTTAAAACCAGCACTACTATACTTGCGTGTCCCCCCACGATTTGTGATTTGTTGTTTTGCACGAACTTCTTTATTACTTTTTGATCGATTTAGATGTTCTGGCGTGTGGAAATAATCTATAGCTTTTTTCCAATTTGCACGATCCATACCCAAGGGAGGGTTGTCCAAAGCTTTTTCAACATAAGCATACCCTCCCGCTTTAAGAAATTCTCTTTTTGCATCAAATTTGCGGTCTCTATACCGCTTTTGAAATTCTGAATTAATGCTTTCCATCAAATTGGGATCCTTCTCAACCTCAGCAATATCAAAGTGTAACTTGCATAGCCAAAAAAAAGTTAGTCGAGTAAAAAGACTAATTTCCAAAGTATATACAAATATAATTATATAGATCATTTACCCTAAGATGCTCCAACAAAGCGATCCTATTGGCGTGGGAAACTTTGTCCCAACTACCTTTGTCGAAAGGGATCGATGCCCACATATATATTCCGACCTCACGAACGAAACACTCTCTAAGCTCACCAATCGGGGTAAACGTACCAAGTGTGTCAAACGTTAGCTTCAAAGGTCCCCCTGCTTGCTGTACCTTCTTTGTAAGTTTCAAGTTTTTAGCTTTTCCCCTAGTTTTCCTCCTTGGAACAACTGCAATTATCATTAACAAAATATTAGTCATGATATTTATAACATATGAATAAATATATTATAATAAAAAAGGTAATAATAAGTCTTACGATCCGCCTCGTGCTGTCCTCCCCCTCTACTAACGGGAGGTGGGGGATCCTCTGCTCCATCGCCGCCATGGCCTCGGGCCATGACATCAGCCATTACCTGAAAAGTTATAGGATATAGAACACAGAAATACAACATGAATTAAGTTTTCTTTCACAACATGAAAATACAAAAAAAGTTTCATATTACATATAGAAATGAGAACAAGTGGCTCTCATATACAAATATAAATTACAACAAGTGTTTTAATCAGACTCGCCGTCATATATTTCCATCTCTCTCTCGGACTCCTCTGTATCATAATCGGGATCATTCTCATCATAATCTGTCTTGGCATCAGACACTTCATTAACAGTAACTGCTGGCGGATCAGTCTCGACATCAGCCTCCTCTGTATCATAAGTAGGAATGTTTTGAAAGTATTGACTCAAGTCGATTACAAGGTTACAATTAGATGAAGAGTTGTTGTGAACGACATCGAGACTTTCGGCTAAGTCATTGTCAACATTCTGGACAGAGTCATTCTGAACATCTTCGATGCGGTCATCATGCAATGGTAGATCCCAAATTTTTTGATGATTAACATGCTCGACAACCCACCGATGGTTATTCTTTTGCTTACCTCGAGAAGGTTCTTGGATATGAAACACTTGTTTGGCTTGTGAAGCAAATATTAATTGATCTTCTTTGTTCCATTCGTGTTCTGTGTTAATAATTGTGATATCATTATCAGTCGAGTACCGACATGGATCGAACCACTTGCACCGAAATAGTACAGTGGAATATCCATATGGATAATCGACCTCAATGATATCTTCTAATTGGCCATAATATTTCACATTATTCTCGTCCACCGCTAGAACTCCGGAGTTTTGCGTTGTGCGTTGGGAGTCGCGACCAAGTACCATAAACCTAACACCGTTGACTATGCAAGCGGTGTAAGTACGAACATTTATTCTCGCACGCATTGAAAGAGCATACAACTCCTTGTGAACTTCAAGAGAATTTTGTGATTTCATTGAATAGACCTAACAAATATAGATAAAGGTGTGTTATATTTTATTACTTTGTTATATATTAAAACATATGTTTGTTATTATATATTACCTTTTCGAGAAACCACTCTTGAAATTCGGTTTTAACATCACTTTGGGGATAAACTGATTTGAATTCTCTACATTGATGACAAGAATATGTATAAGAAGTCAAGAAAGGAAAATACTTCACAGATAATGAAAAGTTAAAGAAAATGAACAGTACTTACTCGATATATTGGCTGGCTTCTTCACAGCTATCAAGTACAAACCATTCTATGATAAGTCTTTCGCTTGGACTAAGTTGTTTGATTTGCGTTGCGCTAGTGGGACGACATTTAGACTCAAACACCCACAACTTTCTTTTTTCAACAACAAAATCCTCGTTTCTGTCGGGGCGATTGAATCTAGTCTGGACATCTTTAAGGTACATAGAACAAAATGACAGAGCTTCTTCGGCAACATAACCTTCAGCTATACAACCTTCCGGTCTTGCCTTATTTCTGACATAATTCTTTAGTTTTTTTAAATACCTTTCAAACGGATACATCCATCTCATGTATACCGGACCTCCTTGAATCGCTTCATCAGGTAAATGCATAACTAAATGAATCATAACGTCAAAAAACGCTGGAGGATAGATCAATTCTAACTTACACAAGATTATAAGAATCACATCTCTTGCTCTCTCCATATCCTCCACCTTGAGTGTTCTGGAGCAAAGTTTCTTAAAGAACGTGCAAAGATCTACCATTGGCGTATAAGTATCTTTAGCCAAAAATCCTCTTACTCCAATTGGTATCAAGCGTTGCATACGAATATGGCAGTCATGAGACTTCAACGCGGTAATGTTAGTATTGTTATCTACCACCTTCTTGCTGATATTAGAGGCAAACCCATCCGGCAGTTTAACATCTTTTATAAATTGGCAAAAAAGCTTTCGATGATCGTCCGTGAATGAGTATTTTGGGTGGGGTTTATACCACTTGTTGCCCCTTTGCCGCAACCATTGTGTCTTCCGAATATTTAGGTTTTTCAAGTCGACCCGTGCGTTGGATGTGTCTTTACTATTATTGTTCATTAGAAGAGTACCCAACAAACTGTCGCACACGTTTTTCTCAATATGCATTACATCCAAGTTGTGCTTCAACTGCAGAGAAGACCAATATTCGAGTTCGAAAAAAATGCTTTTTTTAGACCAGTTCAACTCGAAGTCAGCCCTCTTTGGCAGGACGTTTCCAGGATGTTTTCCCGGTTTACGATAGATTAGACGATCTAGTTGAGCTTGTATGTCTGCATCACTAAATTGTCTTGGGGCAGGTCTCGTCTCGGGTTTCCCGTTGAAGTCTAAACTCTCTCTCCACGGATCGTTAACATCTAAGAAACGGCGATGGCCAATATATACGACTTTGTTTGTTATACGAAATGAAGGCGTGTCTTTGTTGCAAGTTGGACATGCTTTATGACCTTGTCCGCTCCAGCCTGATAGACTACTACGAGCTGGATAGTCGTTTATGGTCCATAACAACATCGCCTTCATTGTGAAAAACTTTCCAGTCACTGCGTCTTTGGTACGCACGCCATCCTGCCATAGTCGCTTAAGCTCTTCCACCAACGGCCTAAGGAAAACGTCAATGTCCTTTCCGGCTGATTTAGGGCCAGGAATCAACAATGACAACATAAATGAGGAGTCTTTCATGCATAGACATGGAGGCAAATTGTATGTCGTGAGTACAACTGGCCACGTGCTGTGACTCGAACTCATGTTACCAAATGGATTAAAACCATCGGCTGCAAGCCCTAAGCGAACATTTCGGGGTTCACTCGCGAAGTCAGGGTACTTCAAATCAAATTCCTTCCATGAAGATCCATCAACATGATGACGCATCGTACCATCTTTTGATCGTCCAATACTGTGCCAAAGCATATCTTTTGCCGTATGCCTTGAAGAATACAAACGTCGTAGCCTGGGGGTCCCCCCACAGGAAAGTATCGTAACACCTTGTGAGCTACTTTCTTACCCTTTGTGTTTTTATCGACCCACCGACTCTCTTTACAAATAGGACAATTCTGTAACGACTTGTATTCTTTCCAGAAGAGAGCACAGTCATTTTTGCACGCATGTATAGCCTCATACCCCAAACCAATCTTTCTTAAGGTCCTTTTGGCTGCATAATGCGAAATGGGAACTTTGTTGCCTTCGGGATGTGATTCTCGCAACAACTCAAGGAGTTCATCAAATGAACTATTAGTCCATTTGTTCTTCACTTTTATATGCATAACCTTTGCTAAAAAATCGAGCGAATAAAACTTTTTACAACCGGGATATAATTCTGATCGGGCTTCTGCTAACAGTTCTTCAAAGCCATCATAAACACCGCTACTCTCTGTATCCGAGTTGTCTTCGTCTCCGTTGGCATCATCTTCCATCAACGCCTCTCTAACGTCCTCGATGACTTCAGCCATATCGTTACTTGGCGCCTCTCTAACGTCATCTACAACTGGAGGAATTAAACTTTCACCATGATAGGTCCACGTCTTATACGACTGACAGAAACCATATACACGCATATGATGTTTCATTAATTGAAAGGGTATTATTTCTGTGTTATGACACCTTGTACACGCACATCTTACAGCACCTTTTGAGTCGACTTGTGCTTTGCACATCTCAACAAAAGCATCAACTCCTCGTCGATACTCAAGTGAGCTACGGTTTGGATGGATAAGCCAGCTTTTATCAACAGGCATGATGCAACTGAAACATAATTTAGGGTTTAAGGTTTATTCTACTAGAAACAAAAATTAGATAGAGTATTCATAAATAGGATGATGGAAAAAGTATCCCCAAAATGGGACAGATTAGCGGACTATAGATAGAGTATTCACAAGGGTAGGCTTCTACACCCACTTTTTGAATACCTTACCTCATATGTGAATGCTTATTACAAGACTGGTTGTCTAAGAAAAATCCGGCAGCATTTCCCCTTAGCTCCCAAGTATATATAAAAGTATATACTCGAAGAGCAAAGAGAAAATGGCAACCGAATCTTTCTTAAACAACCAAACATGTAATATGCATTCACATCCTAGATGATATAAAGCATTCAAAAAGCAGTCCCAAAACGGGGACAACCCAAAATTAATTTCTAAATCAATTTGGGCGGGTATTTCTAAGCTCAAGATGATTGAAAGAAAGACACATAACCTAACCCATATTTCTAAGATGATTGGAAGCATTCCAAAAGCAGCCCGTATTTCTAAGATGATTGGAAGCATTCCAAAAGCAGCCCGTATTTCTAAGATGATTGGAAGCATTCAAAAACCACTTATGGTTTATGGTTTAGGGTTTAAGATTTAGAATTTAAGGTTTAGATTTAAATAATTTTATGTCTGTTCTTTTAGGTTTAGGGTTTAGGTTAAAGTTTAGGGTTTAGAGTTTAAGGTTTAGAATTTAGGGTTTAGGGGTTGGAGTTTAGGTTAAACCATTTAGGATTTAAGGTTTAAACAATAAACATTTAGGGTTTAGGCTTTAGGTTTAGGGTTTAAGATTTAAGGTTTAGGTTTAGGGTTTAGGGTTTAGGGTTTAGGTTTAGGGTTTAGGGTTTAGGGTTTAGGCTTTAGGTTTAGGGTTTAGGGTTTAAGGTTTAAGGTTTAGGTTTAGGGTTTAGGGTTTAGGGTTTAAGGTTTATGGTTAATTGTTTAAAGTTTAGGATTTAGGGTTTAGGGTTAATTGTTTAAAGTTTAGGGTTTAGGGTTAATTGTTTAAAGTCTAGGGTTTAGGGGTTGGAGTTTAGGTTAAACCATTTAGGATTTAGGGTTTAAACAATAAACATTTAGGGTTTAGGGTTTGGGTTTAGGATTTAGGTTTAGGGTTTAGGGTTTAGGGTTTAGGGTTTATAGTTTAGCTCCAAATAATTTTATGTTTTTTCTTTTATGTTTAGGGATTTGGCTAAACTTTACGATTTAGGGTTTGTAGTTTACGGTTAAAAGTTTAGCATTTAGGTTTAAGAATAGACTTTAATTAATCCTTTTATGTTTACGGTTTACAATAGACTTTAAAAGTTTAGGGTTTATGTTAACGTCAAACTTTAAATAATTTAATATTTGTTTTTTACTTTTGACAACAAAAACACATCATATTATACTATCAAATAACAACAAATAAGCACAAAAATCATGATGTACTCACATATCACAATATGCATCAATTAACCATTAAGCACAATCAAAATCAATTAAGCACTTAATAATTAAGTACTTAATTATTAAGTACTTAACAAATAAGTACTTCATAAAAACACTTCCAAAACATATTACATATCACAAGAAGCATCAATTAACCATCAAGCACTATCAAAACATCCGTCAAATTAAGTACTTATAAATTAAGTACTTAACACAAACACTTTCAAAACCAATTAAGTACTTAACACACATTATCAAAACAATTAAGCACTTATATGAAGCATTAAGCATTAAGAACTTATCAACACAATTTAGCACTTATCAACACAATTTAATACTTATAAATTAAGTACTTAACACAAACACTTCCAAAACCAATTTAGCACTTTCAAGAAGCATTAAGCACATATGAGTGTTATTAAGCACTTTTATTAAGAACTTTAATATTAAGCACTTAATTATTAACTACTTTCAAGAAGCATTAGCCATTTCAAGAAGCATTAAGCACTTTATTAAGAACATAGCAAAACTTGATAAAGCAAAGTTTGATAAAGCATACTTGGAGGGTGGTGGTGACTGTCTCAGGCGAGATGGAGGCGGCCGGCGGTGGCTGACGGCACCACAGTGGCCGGAGCTAGGCACCTCCGGTGCTCTGGAAGAACAAACATAGATTAGTCCCGATTTTTATGGTTTAGCACACAAAATTAAAAGGTTTGTACGGATTATAACCGAAGGTGGAGGTGGAAATCACAGTGGATCGAACCTTGTCGCCGGAAAACGCTTTGTGTCGCCGGAAATAAACCCTAAGTCGCCGGTTTAACCATGATTTTTTCGGAAATGGAGAGAGTGGAGGTGAGGGAATGAACGTTGGAGGTGAGGGAATGAAGGAGATGAGTGAAAACGAACGTAATCGATCGTCACCCGCACTGGCCGTTCGGATTTCGCGAGAGAGGTTTTGGTGGGTTCAGTAAATGACGGACTGAACTGAGGACGAAAGGGTATAATGTTCGCAAAGCAATAGCGGCGACGTTTTCGATCAGTAGCGGCGACACGTTATTACCGGCGACAATCTGGGAGGGAAAAAATCCCGCGTAATTGTCGACCGTCGATTAACATTTTCAATGAACGGTAGAGATCATAGGTCACGCGGATCGCTGATTTGGGCATTACCGGCGACGCCTTTAGCGGCGACGCTAGGTATTACCGGCGACAATCAACGCGCTTGTTGGATGTCGCCGGTAATACCTGGCGTCGCCGCTAAAGGCGTCGCCGGTAATGCCCAGATTTCTTGTAGTCCTACCGATATATTTCTACTGAATTCGAAAGTTCTTATGAGAGAGCTGAAGGTGATCGGAGGCTATGGAGCCTCAGGAAAGAGTGAGCAGGAGGGTTGCGTGTTAGTGGTGTGGTGTGCAATGGGTACATAATAAAATTATAATGGTAAAAATAATGATAGAGAAGTCATTTTAGATGATATTATCCTCATTTAGTAACTAACTTGGAAACTACTACTAATTATTAAATACTTTTTATATATACAATCTTTTGGTGCAAAACTCTTGTATTTTATAGATTTGAAAGTAATTGTTTATGTACGATTTTGAGTTGGCTAAGTGAATCTTCTCTAAAATTCAGGCATGAAGATAAAGTCATTCAACAAATTGTTGAAAAGCTTTCACTAGAGTTACGTTCCATTAATGTCCACATTGATGAAACCTTAGTAGGCATGAAGACCCGAGTCAATGATATTGTATCATCTATAGGAACTGCTTCTGATGATGTCTGCATGATTGGAATATGGGGGATAGGAGGTGGTGGGAAGACAACTTTGGCTAGAGCCATTTTTAATAATATATCTTTTCAGTTTGAAAGCAAAAGCTTTGTTGATAATGTCAGGGAAGTTTCGAACGCTTCTTTGTCCGGTTTACAGTCATTGCAAAAGCAAGTCCTTTCAGATGTGTTGAATGATCAACACATCAATGTAAGTAGTGAAAATGAGGGAAAAAACATGATGTGGAGGATGATGCGTAGTAGAAAGGTTCTTCTTGTTCTAGATGATGTGGATCATGTAGACCAGCTTGAGGCGTTAGCCGGTGACCGTAGTTGGTTTAAGCCAGGAAGTATTGTTATCATTACAACAAGAGATGCACATGTGCTCGTTGCACATGACGTGAAGGTGATTCATAATGCCAATTTGTTATCAGATAATGAAGCAATATGCCTCTTCAATAGGTATGCATTTCGGGGAGAGATTCCAGATCAAGGGTACGAAGAGCAATCAAGTCAAGTTATGCGTTATGCTGCTGGTCTTCCCTTAACCATCAAAGTGTTGGGTTCATTTCTTTGTGGTAAAAGTAAGCTTGAATGGGTTGATGCCCTCGCTAGACTAAAAAGAATTCCATTAGAGGAAACTCAAAAAAAGTTGGAATTAAGCTATAGCAATCTAAATGAAGATTACAAGGAAATATTCCTAGACGTTGCAACCATACTGAAAGGTTGGATGAAAGATTCAGTAATCAAAGCACTTGAAAGCTGTGGATTCAATGCTAGGATTTCTTTAAGGGTTCTTGAGCAGAAATCTCTCATAACTATTGACACTTATAAGCGTGTGGGCATGCATGACCATATTGAAGAAATGGGTAGGAATATTGTTCGTCGTTCACACCCGGATATGCCTTACAAACATAGCCGATTGTGGATTGATGAAGAGATCCAAGATATATTGGCAAATGACTTGGTAAGGATCAAGTTTATTTGTAAGTTGGAGAAACTAACACATTTTGGTTTATTAGAACATGACTTTTAACATGATTGCTTTTTGGTTACAGGGTACTGAAGCAACAAGATGTATAAAATTCTACAAGGAGAGACTCAATCCGAAAAGTGTTATGAAAGGTCTTGAAAAGATGAAGGAACTGCGGTATCTTTATGTGGCTCAGCAAGGCTTTTCCTCCAATATGGGAATTAATAAACACAATCGAAAATTTCTAAATGCTTTCGATGTAATGTGTTCTATTTGGAAATATAATAAAGTCAGAACATACTTTCCAGATTCTTTACAATATCTGCGTTGGAACAATTACCCTTTTAGGAATTTACCCAAATCATTTCAAGCAAATAATCTTGTTGCACTTGAGATGATCTACAGCAATATCGTACAACTTTGGGAAGGGGGAGAAAGAAAGGTAGAATTGTGGTTGATTAATTGTTTTGTATGATTCATTATAATGCCATCCGTTGATTTGTTATTATACCAATATTTATTTTATATTTTGCTTATGTTAGGTTCTTAAAAAGCTCAGATTTCTTAACCTCATTGGCCCAAAGTTGAAGACGTTTGACCTTCGGCGTTTGACCTTCGGCTGACGCCAAATCTCGAGAAATTGAGTCTTGGAGGACAAGGTGATTTAGTAGAAGTTAAGATGCCCGTTGAATGTGAAAAACTCAGATCCATCAAACTTTATGGAGCAAAGTTGAGGAAGTTTTACCTTTGGTTGACTCCAAATCTCGAGGAGTTATCGCTTGAAGGTGGTGATTTGGTAGAACTTCACATGCCCCCCAGGTGTCTAAAACTCAGATCCCTCCATCTCAAAGATTTAAAGTTGAGGATCCTTGATGTTGGGCGGACTCCAAATCTTGAGAATTTATCTGTTATGTCTTGCCATGATTTGTTCGAAATTCACATGTCCGGTGAATGTGTAAAGCTCAGATCCATCTACCTTGCAGGTTTAAAGATTAGGACCCTTGACCTTGGGCCGGGTCCGGATCTTAAGATGTTGGATCTTGATGAATGCAAGGATTTGGAAGAATTTCACTTTGCCGAATGTCCAATACTCGCAAAAATCAACATTGATCTTCCAAAGTTGAGAACCCTTGACCTCAGGCTGGTTCCCAATCTCAATGAGTTGTGTCTATCTGGATGCAAAGGTTTGGTAGAACTTCACTTGCCCAGCAGATTTATAAATATCAACACCCTACGTCTTGAATATAATCAAAAGCTTGTATCCCTCAACATTTGTCATTCAATGTTTGACTTTAAGGAGTCTTTCAAGATGCCGAATTATGAAGGGTTTGGTAACTTGTCAGAACGTCTTGCTTCCATCGGATGTCTAAAAAATCACTTCAAGTTAAGCTGCTGTTTGGGGTTTATGTCTTTTTCGTTTCGCATAATGGAGAATACTTCTAGTATAATGAAGGAATCACTTGAGGATTGTCCTAAAGCTGAGTTACGTTTCACCCTAGACCGATGCCCGTTTCACCCTGACAATCGTTTCCCAAACTTTAAGTTTACATGTTTTCATAAAGAAGATCTACCCTCATTGACTAGAATTCTTGAGAAGCTTATTTCTGGAGGTCCCTGTGCTTGCACAAAACATGAGAGGTTTTTAAGAAGCATTCAAAGGTTACAACGTTAAATAAAGATTAAACTCAAAGGCACAGTATTCCAGAGGTACCCAAGAGGAGCTAAGTTGTCTACATTTTCCAGGTAGAATTTGTATGTTGAAACATCTGAAATCTTGTTGGCTTTATAAGAAGTTACTAAAGGATCCTGACTGAATAGAGATGTTTAGAGAAGCAAGACTTGTTCCAGAGATATTTTTTATGTTGTAACACGTAGAGAGGGGTTCTTTAGTTGTGTGATTTTACATCCATAGCAAGCAGCGACAACATGAACTATTCTACAAGTACAAGGTAGTTAACAGCTGTACGTACCTAACTTACTCAAGTCAAATGTGCATATTTATAGGAACTTAAATTAGTCAAACAAAACTCCTTAATCATAGGAGATGATTCTCTGCAATATCGTGTATTTATATCTTTTACCATATTCCTTTTCAATTTAATAAAAAGATTACCGCTTTACATGGTATCAGAACAAAAATCGATCCCACCTTTCTAAACACTATTTTCGGCCCTCCTCTCTTCGTCGACACCCTTCATGGCCGACGACTCATCTAAGGCTTTTGCCTATTCTGCTTCTGTTCCTCTTCATACCGCTCTTCACCTCATCACCATAAAACTTTCTTTAACTAATCATCTATTATGGGAAAAATCAAGTCCTTCCGATTCTCTCCTATCAAAGCCTTCAAGGCCATGTCGATGGCACTATCTCCTCACCGCTGGATGTAATCACTATCGAAGGTAAACCCGTCTCAAATCCGGGACACCTCTCCAAGAAAGAAGTTGATCAAAAAGTCATTTTTCTTCTTCAATCTTCCTTGACAGAAGAAGCCATGGCAGAAGCCATTGGCCTCTCCACTGCTAGACAAATCTGGTGTGCTCTTGAAACCGCCTACAGTAACTGACTCGATTGAATGAATGCACACCCTACTTGATTCTCATAGACAACTTCAAAAATGTCCCTCTACTATTGCAGAATTTAGTCGATCGCAAATTTAAAACTAGTTTGGGGTTTTCGTCTAAGGAATAAGCATCCCGATGGTATGTGTGTATGTACATGTGCATATGTGCCTCCGTGTGTCGCTCTATTCAAAACAATATGTATTTATACACATTATAATAATAAAGGAATAAACGAGTAATTACCTTTATACGTGTACACGTTTGTATAAAAATATTTAAAAAATGAAGCAGAAAAAACAACGTTTAGACCTCGAAAAAAAAAAGGGTCACTATTTTGAAGGTGAAACCCTTATTTTAGTCGGTATTCGGTAGTAGAGCTAAAGGGTTATCTACCATTTACCGACGACATATAAAAAAATTAAAAAAACATATTAAAATTCACATTTGGTTGGTAATGGGTAGGTGGTTCTTGGTGGATTTAACGATTTGGAAGAATTTCACATTGCTGAATGTCCAATACTCACAGACATCGAATTTCATAATCTGAAGTTGAGAACCCTTGACCTCAGGTTGGTTCCCAATCTCAGTAAGTTTATTTCTAAAATACATAGGTTTGGTAGAACTTCGCTTGCCCAGTAGATGTCTAAATCTCAAAAAATTCGGTCTCACTAATTCAAAGTTAAGGATCCTTAACATTGGTCTGGCTCCGATTCTCACGCATCTACACTTTGAAAATTGTTGTGATTTGGAAGAACTCAACCTGGTTGATCAATGTCAAAAGCTTGAATACATCTCCATTAGTCATTCAAAATTGAGGACTTTTAACCTTGGGCTGACTCCAAATCTCGAGATCCTAAATCTTAAAGAATATTATAACTTGGTAGAACTTCACGCTCCCATCAGATGTCTTTAAAATTTTGTTCTCTTGGACTTGAGTGGTTGTTTGGGGTTTTCAACATTTTCCTTCTTTTCTCCCGAAAATGATGATACGTCTTCTATGGAAGAATCACCTGAGGTTGGTTCTATAGCCGAGTGTAGGGAATAACAAAACAAGTTAGGCACTTCCGACAAACGATAAACGATTCCGGCAAAACACGTGGAAATAAAATGGAGAATAACGGCATACTAAAACTGTAAAATCGAAACACAATATTTAACGTGGTTCACACGATCTGTCTGATCGGCTAATCCATGGGCGAACGAGAGAGAGAGAGAGAGAGAGAGGGTTTTATTAACACCAAGAAAATTTCAATCATACAAGGCTAAACTGCACTTGTAATCTTACCACTCACAATAAAATATCACTGGCACTTTTGGCTGCCAAACTGGACTCTGCACAAAATGCTATCTCATAAAATCGTGATATATCTATCTATGTGTTTCTTGTGCTTTTTGTGTGTTGAGTTGTTGTGTTGTGATTTTTTCTTATGTATCACCACCCTTTATATAGGCTTCATGCTACTATCCAATTTAGAAAAAATAGCATTCATGCTACTATCCAATTTAGAAAAAATAGCATTTCACCAAATTTCTTTTGACTTCTCAAGTCTTCATTTACCTAACAATCTCCCACTTGAAGGCTTGAACATCTCTCTCGTTCCTGCCATCCCTCCTTTTCAAACTTCTGGAAGGCCAGTTGAAGTCATACAAAACTTCAACTTGTCTGTAGTAACCACCTTGGTGAACATATCTGCTAGATTCTTCGTTCCAAGGATTTTCTTCAGATTCAGAGTTCCATCATTGATTAACTCTCGAATGAACTGGTATCTCATCTGATTGTGTTTCATTCTATTATGAAACACCAGATTCTTTGCCAGGTGAACTGCACTCTGGTTGTCACAATGCAGTACACAATCCTCCTGTTGCATTCCAAGTTCTGATAGGAAGGTATTCAACCATATAAGCTCTTTGGCTGCTTCTGCAATAGCTATGTATTTTGCTTCTGTGGTTGAAAAAGCAACACTCTTTTGTAACCTGGACATCCAACTGATTGCCATACCTCCGATTGTGAGCACATAACCTTTTGTACTCTTACCCGAATCCACACATCCACCCAAATCTGCATCGACGAACCCTTCTAAAATCACCCCCTTTCTTTTGAAACACAGGGCAATCTCAGATGTTCCTTTCAAGTAGCGTAACAGCCACTTTACTCCTTCCCAATGCTCTCTTCCTGGATTTGACATAAACCTGCTCACAACTCCCAC